>OY292313.1:25725799-26325799 GCA_958496155.1 Sisyra nigra
CGTATTTTGGTGACAACATATTTAAGGAAATATTTATTTCGAAATTCTATAGATCCTCCTTAGTTTTGCGATGAAAATTTGGAACTATATTTTTAAATTGACAGTTTAGTTTTATTTCATATCTAAATTTTCAATTGCCAAAAGTATCATAAGTAAAAATTTTAATTTTCTTAGTATCATATGTTTCCAATTTTTGTTAAATACAAACCTAAAAACTAAGTTCTAGTGATTAAAGTCATAATTAAAGCAAAAGGAAAATATAATCTGAAAGAAAGAACATAAAACCAAATCATTATAATATTGAATAAATAAAACATCTCCTTTGAATTCAATAGTAACGTATTCAAATGAGATAAATCCTTTTCTGATCTCACAAAAAAAGATTGATTTGTTTTAAGTTAAGATACTGTTTTGATACTAAGAATATGTTCTTAAAATATCGTTTATTTTCACTCATCCTCTGAAAACTTTGTTTTCATATTGGTTTAGTTGCAAAAAGTATTCAAATATGAAACTTCTTCTTATAGTCAATTAGATCAAAAGAAAGTAACAATAAAATCTTTATACTTATATAAAATAAAGAAGTAAATAGATTTTATAGAAAGCAATCCAATTTTGGTAAGTACGAAGACCGTAAAAAGATTCACAATACGATTTTTTCTTAAACTTGAAATCAATACAGTTATTGATCAAACAATTAAGATATATCTTTCTATCAACGTTGCAATTGGAATAAACCTGATTTCGATAACGTTTCTCGAAAACAATAGGATTGTAATCTTTGATCATCTTCGATTCTCCTATCTTGATTGCAGAAAGTTACAGAAGTGATCGCGTGAAGTATTTTATTTGAAGATAGCGAAGAGTTTGTGATGCAGGAAATGATTTCTCAATGCTTGACTATCTCTCAATTAAGGTTTAATGAACAAATTGGTTCGAACAAAAATATTGCTCTTCAACTATTTGTTTTATTGTTGAAAAGAATTCAGAGTTCACTGACATAGTAAACTAAGAAGGTATCATTGTTAAACTATTTTATAGCCATTTAAGATTTTGTTTATAATTACCAGAAAAGAAAATACGTTAGGAGAAAAAACATTTAATTAGTTCCATTATTTCTATTTAAAATGTCCCATTATATGATAGCTGTGTTATCAATGATGCTTTTTTAAATAACCGACTTTTCCCTTTCCTTACGACTTTTCTTTTGATGTAAACTATGTGAAAAGAATGAATATTGACGGTGGTATATTAGAGTTTCCCTTAAACTGTATTAAAAAAATATCAAATAGCATGCTTCAACTCTCAAAAATGTTTTTAGAAACTCAGAGTTTGTTTCACTTTGATAAATTATTTTAATTTCATTTTAGGTCTAATTTTGTTTTTTTTTTTCATAACATATCATTATATACTTAGTAGGTTTCTTCAAATGTCCACCTCTTCAAAAATGTTACATCTATCGAAGGTGAAGCGCTAGTGTTGATTAAAAGGAATCTCATTTGTGTTAACATCAGGAACAAATTATTAATTTGTTAATAATAATATTAATTAAATATTATTAACAAATCATTTTAGTCGATCGTTAAGGCCCCCTAGTTATTATTTACTTGATGTTATTTTAACCCAACAATGTTCTAGTTGTAAGTATGTTTATAGATAGAGCTGATTTATATAAACCATACTTGTTCTTTACTCACTCTTGTCTCTTGCTTAATGTTGCCTTGCTCTTTATCTGTTTTCATGTCTGTGCATCACCATAGCTGGACGATTGGAACAAATCTATAATATTGGTTGGCAAGAAAGTAATTTCGGTTTGCACCAGTAATTAGCGTTATGTTTGTTTCGTTATTCTTTTGTCAATGTTAGAATTTTTTTGTTTTAAGATTTGGTAGTCGATACCTTTAGGTCGCTATAGAAATCAATTTCGTGTAATTTTCCTTACAACTTTCAGTTACGGTCAGTTTTAACATGGAATGGAAAAATAAGCATTTTCGACAGATTTTACTTTTTTATTTTCATAAAGGTATAAAAAAAGCTGAGGCCCACAAAGAGATATGTCAAGTTTATGTTGTTGATTGTTTAACAGAACGCAATTGTCAGAATTCGTTAAAAAAATTTTGTTCTGGAGATTTCTCACTAAAAGATGACCAACGTTCTGGTTGACCTTCTGAAGTTGATGATCACAAAGTGAAGGCGATAATTGTGCGAGAGATTGCAAAACAGTTAAATGTATCACACACAACAATTGAAAACCATATAAGACGCCTTGGACTAGTTAAGAAGATCGATAGGTATTTGGGTTTCGCACGACTTGAAAGAAATTCACCAAACACAACGAGTCAATATCTGTGATACACATTTCAAACGTAATGCAATCGACCATTTTTTGAAACGAATTATCACTGGCGATAATAAATGGATCGTCTACAATAACGTTAATCGAAAAAAGCCGCTTTTTTGCCTTTATGAAAAAAAAGGAAAATTTGGCGAAAACGCTTATTTTTGCACTCCATGTTAAAAGTGACCGTAAACTGAAAGTTGTAAGCAAAATCACACAAAATTGATTTCTGTAGCAATCTTAAGGTATCGAATACCAAATCTTAAAACATAAAAAAATTCTAACATTGACAAAAGAATAACGAAACAAACATAACGCTAACTACTGGCACAAACCAAAATTACTTTCTTGCCAACCTAATATCTCGTGTATCAATGTAAGATTAATTCTTAAGTAAATAACTTACAGTGGAAACATTTTAACATGGCAAAGCTTAACACGGTTCACACTAAAAAATTGTAAGATATTTATTAAAAGTATGATCTTAATTATAAATCTACTTAATGATCATCTATTCATTTTTGTTCGTATAAGACGAAACAAAAATTGTTTCTTAAATAAACAAAATATACTCGTTTTCATAAACAAAAACAATGGTTGCTATATATTACAAATTAGATTAACGTCCGTCCTTAAACTGTTAAGGACGGTTGCAGTCTCCGGTCATTGAATTTTAACCATTTAAAATATTTTTTATAATTCGTCAAATGACATTAAAATTTCGTTATAAAACGAAAACTTCTAACAGAACAACAATAAGAATGGGTAAATAAGACCTTCAATGAATATATTATATACCAATTCGCCAAATGTAAATATAAATAAAAATAAATTAATTAAACATGATTTGATGTCATTGACAATATGCAGTTTCTTTTAAACGAAATACGTTTGAAACGGAAACATGTTTTGGTACTTTTAAATTCATTTCAACTATTTTTCATTGCCAATAGGTAACTGTATTTGTTCAATAATTTTGATTGATGCCAGAGAATTGGATCCCTCATATACCAAGAAATTTATTTTTCTTTTATAACCAACATAAGTATCTCATAATACAATATTAAACTGAAGTTATCTTACAAAAGCATATGTATGAAATAAGCAAGCAATAACGTTAAATTTTCTTCGTAATTTTATATTAAAAATGTTTCACTAATTATATTGTACGTATTTTATGGAAATTACTAAAATAGAAGATACCAAAAGAATTTAATTTTCAATGTGAAACTTTTATTTAATACCAAACACTAAAGCTAAAGTTTTTCTATCTTTACTTAACCGTAGAAGATAATGTTTCAAATTCAAAAGTTTGTAAAACACTAAACTTAGTAAGAAAATGTTTTTCAATAAACTATTTTCATAAGCTTAAAATTGGTTTGCGGATGAAAACCAATCCCTAAAGAGTTGAATTTTTAAATCGATTAATTATAAATAATGAATAACAAAGTCATAAATTCGAACTTTGAACTTTTGAAAATGTTGTTTCATCGAGTTTTTTTTTTTAATGAATACAAGTTGGTTTTTTATCTGGCAGAATAATTTATAATTTTGAGGAAGTTTTATTTACCATTTCAGTATAAACTTTTTTATTTGCGTGTATTCTTATATGATTTTAATAGAAATAAAATATATTATTCATTTTAGAGCTGTTAAATGATGAAATAAAAGTTTGTGATAATTTTACAGTTAAAATTTTTAGATTGTTTAACGTTGACCGTTTTCTTTACTTCCAACATAGTGTTTCATTCTCGATTTAATATTTATCTTTCCTTCCATTTACTTGTGGGAAGCAACAGACTAAAGAAGATGATAAGATAGAAACGGGAAAGTTGTATAAAGACTTGAAATTTATTTCCGATTACAGGAAGTGTACTAAAGGGAAAAACTTACAGTTATTTATTAGGGTTCATAATAGTTTTAAATAGACAAGTGAAATGAAAACTTTTCATCTATTTAGGTCAAACTTCTATCTCCTTCTTGGCCACTCAACGAAATAACCAATTCAACGCAATAAAATTATAATAAAAATCATTACAAATTACAATGTTTCTTTGGTATGTTTACGTAAGAAAAATATTCAACTTTTAAATTAAATGTGAAACAAAACATTTTTGATAAAACAAATAAAGTCGTTACATTTTCCATCGGTTTTGAAATTGCAGTAGGAAACTTTCAATTTCATTTTCTTTCTTTGCTGTTGTTTTTTGGTGTCACAGTTTTATGGCGTTATGTTCAATACAATCAATTTTAATAGCAAAGTTTTTTTTTCATAAGCAATATATGAAAACAATGATTTTCCTCAAAGTGTGTACGATATTAAAAAACTTATCTCGTTTTAATTGAAAATTGTGAAAATTTTCTCGGAGAAAATTTTAAATTCGTTCATTTCTTAAAGACGCTGCTTTGACTATAAAATCTATCCGATCAAAAGTTTGTAAATTTAATGATCAATTTAGCGTAAGTTTTTAAATGATTTTTTTTTTCTTACTAAGAAAATAAATTTGTGATCAACCACACACTTCAGACTACTAGCAATAATTCATTTAAAAGTTGCAATCGAAATGTAGATAATGACCCAATTTCCTACGGAACATGAAGTTTCAATAGAATTTCAATGCGAGTTCCAAGAAAAAAACATTAAGTACTGATGCATTGATTTCCAATACTGTTGCTTGCAATAAACGAACTTTGCTCGACCTGTTTAAATTTTTATGTAACTCGAAAAAAAAAACTTAACATTTCATGAATTAAGCTAGGCAGTAATTCAAAAAATAAAAGATTTGTTACCTGACTTGGCTTGCATCGAAAAGCTGGTTGATATCGACGACGAACTCTCCTGGGACAACACACACACAATATACGTACAAAGGCCCTGAAATACAAAAAAAAATATGACTACTTATAGATGACGAAAACTATGTTTTTTTTGAAAAATTTAAAATGCATTTTAAAAATAAAAAAATATTTTAGTCACAATATTCTTATTTGAAAGGCTTCTGTTCTTATATTAAAATTGGAATAATTTGGAGTTTGTTTCAGCAATAAAAATGAATAAAAATCTCTCACTTATAATTATTCTTCTATATCAATTAAAAAAATATTTTTACTACTTAAGTATATATTTGTGTATAGATACCATTTAATATGAATTTTTCGAATTCTAAAAGCTTAAAGGAAAGAAACAAATGTTTAATTAAATAGTAAATGTTTCTCATAGCTTATAAACGATTTGGTCACATCCTTAATTATTTTATTGTACACCTGAGGTTTGACAAAATAAGAAAAAAACCTAATGGAATTAAGTTAAATGAAACTCGTGACACATAATTGCACGTCTCTTTGATAAGATAACCACGTACGAAATATACTCAAGTAGTCAAACGTATCCATACATTGGTAAAGTAATATGAAAATAATCCGCAAAAATGAAAAAGTTTTATACTTTAAAAAACAATTTCTGCATTTGTAATAAAAAAAAATTATTTTATACTACTTATGAACTTTAAGAAAAAATGTTCACAAGAGTATCATGAGTTGTCTGCAGATTAAAAGTGTTGTCGAGTGTACTTTATTTTATTATTATATTGAAAATAAAATTTAATACAAATCACTCATATATTATAAATGTATGTAATAATATCCTGGTAGTAAATAAATAAATAATATACAATTTTCTATTTACAAGCTCTTTTGGGATAACAGTTTTTAATTTTGACTAATTGATTTTCAGAAAAGGCTTCCACAAAAGGCAATTACATTAAGATCAAAATCTATTCAGTTTCAATCAAAGTAGATCTAATTTGAATATTTAGATTTTCAAATGGAAATCAGAGCAGCTCAAGTTTAAATCCTATTCGAATTTTATTAGACTATAGCTTTTATCTGTGAATGCATTTACTTACAGAACATTCACTGCATATTCCTCCTCCCATTTTCACTTCATAATACCATATACCAATCAACATGTTTTATACAGTGTAAATGCTAAATGTGAAAAAAAAAAACTAATTAAAATAGAGTATTTATTTTTTCTCGTTGGAACAAGTTTGTTGAATTGAAAAGGAAATAGCTAAAAGTGAATAATGGAAGAGTAAATTGAAAAGTAAAAAAAAAAATGAAATTTGATGTTTAGAATGCTTATATTAGGCTATCTACTACAATATTCGATACATCCGATATCTATATTCGTATGCCTATACTTCAAATTGTAAACTCTCTAGTGTGTAACTGCCTGTTTGCCTGTCCGAAAACCCCAATTTTTACAGTTTAATACATTATCATACTTTTACCGATACTAATTTTATTAAATATTGTAACAGTATTTTAGTAGTAAAGTTATAGTTCACGTTGTGTGTAATTTTATATTATAGTTATTTGTAAAACTGGGCCATTTTCCTGGAGCATGTATAGATACAAATCAAGTAAATATTGTTGAAAGTATGATAAATAAAATAAAAGAGTGTACGTAGTAGGTAATTGTTTTGCTATTTTGGTTTCTTTTTATTTTTTTAGTATTGGATTTCCGTTAAAAATTGAACTCTTATTTATTCACCACCTATATCAATATTTATTTATTTTATATCAATACTTTATTGTTTTTTTTAGATCGAATAAAATGCAATACTATGATTATTATATATATACGTTTATATAAAGATTCTTACTTCTTATCCTTCATTAGATGTTATAATTTAGAAGTGCCACGAAAAGTGATTTAACCGAATAGTAGTCGATATTCGTGGCCTCTATTTTTATTGCTTTCCAACATAACATAAAAAGCGAGATTATTTTATATTTTCCAAAACGGTACTTATTATTGAGGTACAATTTTTCTAAACTATTTGAGAAGTCACCACTAGTTGGTTTGTTTTATTGTGGCTGTTTAAATTTAGTTTTATCAATCTTATTTGCCACCTTCAAACCGTATAATTTCGAATAAAGTATAAAAAACACTTTGTCAACAAAAATATATATTCATAGTTAAAATGACACTACTTTGGAAAAGGGTCAAACATTTAAATACTATACATATGTATTATATAAGTATTATGAATAAATATATTTTGAAGATAATGTTTGAGACTTGGCACTCTCACACAAGATCGATTATAAGATATTTTAGTAGGTAATAGAGACTTAAAATTTGGCACTGTAATACAACTTTGATTTATGTGAAAAGGAAAAAAAAATCCGCGTAAGAACTTTTTCGCTAAAATAGAGCAGTGTGATTTTTATAAAATGCTGTGGAAAAATGAATTTTTATGAAATTATCAAAGTTACGATATTTATTGCATTTTCCATCGGCAAAAAATATTATCATTGAAATATATCACAAATATTGTTAACTCATACTATAGTTTGTTCTTTAAAAAATTACTGGTATTATATATCAACTAACAAATAATAAACAAATGTACAGATGTTTCATATTTATAAAACTTAAACATAGTTTCTTTTACAAAACATATCCACAAAATCCAAAATTTGGAAAGCAACAAATATATACAATCAGGCAAAATTACGTGTTGTATTCTAGAGGCAGTTAAGATTGTCATTAATTCTTTTTCATTTTAAATATTAATTAAAATATTACCCATTGCTCTTTTCTCTGCTCCATGCATTCGTGACGATCGAATCAATTCACGTCAAATCCTAGATTACGAGTATATTGGCATTAGTAAATAATCGAAATTTTATGAATTTTTTATATTTAGACTATCGTGAGATGCCCTTTGATATAAAACTGATTTAAAAGCCTTAAAAAACAATTGTTTTTGTGTTTATAACACTAGTATTTATTGGAAGTTTCTCAACTAGCTGCATTGTGATTCGTAAAATATAACCAAAACCACAAAAAACTAACTCTACCCATTACCCTTTCGTTAAAAACTTGCCTTCAAGTTGAAGGCTTCAACATATAGACATGTAGTTATCTTCTTATATTTTCTTGCACAAACAAAACTTTATTTTGCTTTTCTTTGAAACTTGATACTGTCTCTTTGAATATAACTTAAAATTAAAAAATTATTTTTAAAACTGTTAATGCTACATTTGTTACTTAATATTGAATATTATTAAAGGTTCTCAAAGCCATGGCCATATACATAGTGACCATGAAAATTGAAATTATTTCTTACTCTACCTTTATTTATTGTTCATTGAAAATACTCTTAAGTTTCATAATACCGTTCTTTTATCTAAATTTAAAGCTAAAGATTCCATCTATAGTTAACTTTTGTTTTAATTAAAAATATTTTCCAAACAACTTTTTGAATTCCCTTTATTAATAACTGTCGAAACTTTTAAACATTTTAAACGATGCCTACTTTCCCTGTACAGTACCTATATTTATCAATAAAAATTATTCTGATAATTTTCTAATCAATGTTGGTTAGTAATCATCGTTCTTAAATAAATCTTCAATCTATACAAGAAAATTGAAAATAATACTATTTTTGCTATAGACATACATATAAGAAGTTATAATAAATTCTGTACGAATAACAAGTATCAAACTATGTATATTTACCTTACAGTGTTTTCATAATTAATATATTTTTAATTAGATTTATAACTTTATATAATTTGAAAACAAAAGTTGAGCAGTTTTACGAAGTTAAAATTGGATATATGTAAGTACATAGAGAAATGAAAATCTTTAAGTATAAATGAAAACGTCTCGTTTTCGTTAAATATGTATATATAATGCCTTTATTTTAATTGTAAGTCTAAACGTATGCTTAAATTGCAAACAGGTATATAGAGCTTTATTGTAATTTTTTAAATCGAGATAATAACGTACGTTTGGTACCGCAATATCACACGCTTCTTTTTCAGATAATTTGTCTTTTCAACATATCATTTCCGAAAGTAATAAAAACTTTAAACTTCAACCATTTACTTTTTAACTTACGGTCTTCATAGTCTTAACCGTTTAAACTAAAACGATTCAATATTTTTTTCCAATTTATATTTCACATTTAAACTGATTTGTTCTTGAATTTTGTTTTCAAATTAAAAACTTATTATTTTAATAGTAGGTATATAATATTTGCTACTTTAACCAAAATACTCAGGTACTTAATAAGTATCTTAATCTCACTATTCAAATTTTACTTATACAGGTTGAATGTTAATTAGATGCAGAGCCAGAATGGGGAGATAGTACATGCTAATCCGAGTCGATTTCACTATGAGAACTACTGGCTGAAAATTAGCCGTTTTCGAGTTATACCAGTTTTTAGGATTTTAAAAAATTAACGTTCTTCAAACGTTAAACAAGTCATAACACTTAAAAATTGGTTGTTTAGTGTGATGTTTTTTTGGTTTTACAATAAAGATATTATAAAATATCAACATTGATACTCAAATGTACATTTTTGACGTTATTTCAGGCGGTAGGCTTCAAAATTCTTCAAATTTTGAAAAAATAAAATCTTTCTCCATTTCAATGACTTCCATTTACTAAGATAATCACCTACAAATTTTTCGTACAAAATAATTAGAAAACATCTACGTTTCAATACATTTCAAATGATGTATCAAAATCAGAAATCGGTTTAGAAATGACAAAGATGTGATTAATAGAAAAAACAGGTAGAGCCGCGAACAAAGTTAAGAATGGCCACAGGAATAGGGCATTAAGACTTGGTATTCCGATCTTGCGATTCGTTGCATTCGGATTAGTAATGAAACGGACAGCAGTTTAGCCGAATACCGGACACCGGATATTCGACCACGAAAAGCTTGTAGGTGATTTTTCCTAGTAGGTAAATTGAAGTTTTTGAGATGAACAAAGATTTTTTTTTACAAAATTTGAAGAATTTTGAAACCCAGCGCCTGAGATAACTTCAATAATGTACAGTTGAGTAAAAATTTTCGTATTTTCGAATACTTATCTTTATTATAAAACCAAGAAAAAAATTACACAAAATAACCAGTTTTTAAGTTTTATGACTTGTTTAACGTTTGAAGGACGTTAATTTTATAAAATCCTAAAAACTGATTTAACTCGAAAACGGCTAATTTTCGGACAGTAGTTCTCATAGTGAAATCGACTCGGATTAGCCTGTAATATCTCCCCATACCGGCTCTGCAGCTAATTACCAGTCACCCTGTACCATTTCAGCCAACAATTAAGTTTGATGGGCTTCACGATTGTCTTCAAACTGAACTGTCGACAAACTATCGGCGGACTGCTTAATCGGTAGGACGTAGAATTCTCGCGTGCACACTGCCAACAGTTTAGTTGGCCGACTTAATTCTTTTGCTCCTTGTAAGTACAGTATCGACCGTGCCTACAGTATTTTTCATGATTCGCTTCCCATTAATTATTCAAAATTACTTCAGAACATGGCCGACTGTCGCTCTGGTGTGCGCACCCACAACAACCCCGACAGTTTAGTTTGGCCAGTATGCGTGCTTAAAGCCCAACCCGATCAAACTGGCTGCAGATTAAAAGTCTGTAGTTTGCAAGATCTCTTATAGTTCCATAATTTCAAAGTGAGAATTTGTCAATGTTGATACTTGGGATGCTAGATATAATATTTAACTTCCTTTTAACACAGTTGGGTTTGCAGTTTGATAAAACACTACCAATAAAAACTTTTTTAGTTTATCTAATAACCAAAAATAGATAAAATCGTTCGACCTGAATAGAATAGACCTTTTTTATAAACAAGTTACCTATACAGTGGTACCTTGAGATACGAATGTCTTAACATACGAATGTTTTGAGGTACAACATGAAATATTTTAAAATTTATACCTCGACAATCGACCTTTTAGATGAATATAAATTTATTAAAATTATCTATCTGCCACCCAATACAACGTCTGCCCTTCAGCCCATGGATCAACAAGTTATTTCCAATTTTAAGAAACTTTTTACGAAGCATCTTTTCAAGCGTTGCTTCGAAGTTACCGAAAATACGAAATAAATAAATTAATAAACATTATGTTTGTTATTACTCGTTTATTTATATACAAATTATGTAAATTATATGTAATTTAACTGTGTTTTGGGTTAGTATCATATCGCTAGAACACATTAATACATATATATTACATTATTTTAAATGGGAAAAATTGCTTTGAGATACGATTTTTTTTATCATACGACGATGATCACAGAACGAACTAAATTTGTATCTGAAGGTACCACTACATATTGTTTTGTTGTATTGTTCGTTTTTATAAGACTCAAAATATTCTTTTGTTTAGCGTAATTATTTGTTATATTGAAATCGACATATGAACATGTAGATACTTAAGTAATAGGTATGTTACACATGGAGTTTATTGAAATTAGTTAAGTACTGGAATTTATGGAATTTATTTTTAAAAATAATGAAACTAAAGAAATTATTTATATAGATTGAAAAGAGGTTTTGATTAAATTAAAATATCAAATTATTTAATATTTTATAAAATACACTGCATAAATTATATGTTTATTATGGAATGCTGTGAAATGCGACTATAATATGCAAACATGTAATAAAAAATTGTTTATTATGGAAAACATGTAAGTAAATACAAATACATAAAAATACTTTACATATTTTGATACACTAATCATATAAGAGTAACTCCCTAAACTTCTAGTTTATTAAATACCGGGGGAAATTGATGAGATTTTTATTTCCCACAAAAACTGCTGATGCTCTGACAATTGATTGGTATCTAAGTGTCAATCTCCAATTTATTACAATATATTCTAGCTTTATTCTCATTTATCGATTCTCAATGGCAAAGTCATAAGACAAGAAAAACAAATGTCGAAAATAATTTACTCGAGTTTAATTGTTTTGATCTTGTCAGTCACAGTGAAAGTTCGCTATAAATTTGTCTCTAATCAAAAACAGCTTTCATACAAAGAAAATATATATTTTTTACGTGTGATTTTTTTCAGATATAATACAAAACTAAATGTGAAAAAAATAAAAAAAGATTTTTTGTTCTGCTTTTTCCTTATATCCTCACTCAATGCAGTTGCGTCACAGGTGGTTAAAGAGGAAGAAATTTAAATTCTATTATGCATTCTGTAAAGAATGAAATATATCTTGAAAAACCGAGTGTTATGAAAGATAAAAAAAAACGGCTTTTTAATCGTAATAAATTTTCATTTTTAATTTTTAACAACTTTGCGATTAATTTTAAATACGCCTACATATGGAAATATAAATACACTTACTTTCGGTAATAATGACTGTTTTTCCTTTTGATTTATAGCTCTAGGGAAATAAATGGCTGCTTGTGATTTATTTGTACCGAATTCAAACTTTGAAGATAAATTTTGCTTCTTTGTTTCAAATATTTTGTATTGAAATTTATACTCGAAACTCAATTAGATATTCAACCACATTCAATGAGCTTATTAATTGACATACAGGCAAGAAAATTAATAGTTTATTAGCTACTCGACGTTACTAAAGTAATTTTTAATATCTCACTAAGATATTAATAAAACCCAACCTACATAAAAATGTAAACAACGAAAAAAAAACCTTATTTACATATAAAAGTACCAAAATCTAATTGTTTAATGTGGCGATTTGAATAATTTTGACATTTAAGCAGCTTTAAACGTTGATTTTTTTTTTACTTTTGGTTACAATACTAAAGTACTTAAGGGGTAATGGTTTTGGTTTTTACAACAATGAGTACAAAACCGATGCCTTCTAAGATTTAAATCTGAGTATCTATTCTTCAATCTCGATCGAACTACTGAAAACGAGATAAGTAAAGCTTTTGTTACTTTTTGAATAGATTTATCCGATTTAATGAGCTTCATAAGATTTTATGCTATCTTTAAGATCCTCTGAATCATCTATGTGGACAGTTCAATGTCTTCATGAACTCTGATAACTATGTGCAGCAAAGCAATCATCGTTATTGAAATTTATCTTAGATATAAATTTAAGAAAATAATTCTCATTTACATAAAATCGTTATTCTTGAAAAGGATTTTTGGATAACACTGTTGATAACAAATTGATTTTTTCTGTAAAATCGTTTAAATAATTATTTTTAATTTGTGTGTATTATATAAGAATTTCATAAGTATTATATATACCTAAGTGATAAGTGTAGTAAAAATGTTCGTGTTAATTATTCAGGCGTTAAAATAAATTTTAATTATTTTATTAAAATTACATATAACTTTAGTTTAAATAAATCAAAATATTATTCAAATATTTAACCTAGAGCATTGTTATTTAAGAATCTCATGTAAACAATAACGTTCCAAAGAGAAGAAATTAATGTAACTAACAAGTAACAACTACATGTTAGATAAGAAATTGATGAAAACTTTGTTCTCTTGATTATCCAATTAATAATGTACGTACGTACATTGGTTAAACAGACATTCTAGACATCACGTTGATATATCAAGGAGTATTCAAAACTGTTGTGGGAAATTTGTTAAGCTCAATAAATAAAATGTTTTACATGCGTTTCCATAATGCCATTATTTCCCTGGGAATGATACAAAAAGAGATTATTTTTCTCTTAGAATTGTGTAATTAAAGAAGAGATTATGTAGTATTTAGTTTGAATATTTTAT
The DNA here is from genome assembly GCA_958496155.1 of Sisyra nigra. NCBI lineage: Eukaryota > Metazoa > Arthropoda > Insecta > Neuroptera > Sisyridae > Sisyra > Sisyra nigra. The sequence goes on from OY292313.1 coordinate 25,739,710, forward strand.
ACAAATCTTAAGCTCAATCATTTTAATATTTTTTTAAAGAAATATTAAGTACAGGTAAGCAGCTTAAATTTTTTATATTTAGACACGGATTTTGTCACACAAAAAAATAACTAAATACCTTTGTTGCTGTATGTTTTGTTGTATGTATGCTGCATTATGTTTTAAAGTATTGTCAACACTTTTCCCTTGTATTAGAATTTCAGTGAAATTTTTCCTAAAAATGATAATGAAAAAGCTTACATTTTTCAATCAATTATTCTTATGTTCTATAAATACTTAACATACATGAATAAATAAAACAGGTAGGTATTCATTAATATTACTATTGTAACGAAAAGATAGCCGAATACCAAACATTCGGTCATCTTTACCGCTAGGCGCTTAGTGATATTACTTAGTGTTGTTTAAAATCCTATATCTGAATTTGTTCCGAGGAAATCACCAAAATTATAAAAATGGAATCCATTGGGTATTCGTGCATTTGAGAAGTTCTCCCACAGCGTGTAACCGTAAAGCGTAGCTATAAAAATTAGTTGAAGGGTTCAACTAATTTTAGAAAGTTGATGATGATTAAAGCTTGAGTACTCGTACCTTGTCTTGACACCACACTTAGGCCCTTGTTTCAAATACATTTCTTTTGTGAGTAGCGTAAATGGAAACATTATGGTAATGCTTTCTACTTGAAAACTTGTATAATGAGTTAAGCAGTGACGAAAGGCAGCTCATCTCCTCCTTTAGCTAAACGGGTGAAGATGACTGATGATAGGTATAATAACGGGAAGCCGTTTTAGAGCATCAATACATCCTGCTGGGAATATTATGATGAAGTTATGGTAAAAGAAGGAAATTATGATATGATAGTAGCACATCAGCTACTACTGCAATTGTTACAGATGTTGATAATTATTTATTAGAGTTTAGGTAACACTTAATGTGTATTCGGTATCCAGCCGAATATTAAAAAGGCTGAATATGCCAATTACCGAAATGTATCCGATTATTCGTTTCAAGTTTAATAAATTAAGTATTTATCAGTATTCATAATATATATTTTTTAATTTTTTCACTCTCTGGTTCAAGTTCGCGTCGATCATGGCTGATAAGTGATCGTTTAAGGCAAGCAGAAAGTTGTCATTGTACATAATAATGTGTCCTTCCAACCACAAAATAATATATCGTATGATACCATCAGCCAATCAGTGATCAATTTCAAAAAAGACTTTTTGGGCAGTTTAGAAATTTTATCGCTTCATTAACTTGAGCAGTGGCTTCGTTTTCTTTTCTTTTCTATAGCCGTTCCTATTCTCTTAAATCGAAATAGAGATATTCGACTACAAATAGTGACTATTTTGATTTAAGAGAGTATATAACCAGATTTTTCATGTAACCATGCCGGGAAAACGAAGGAAAAATATGAAAATTTTTAAAATTCACTCATATGTTATGGATAAGTCTCTAGACAGATTTGATTTCTTTGAGAATGGAAACATTAGTTCTTTTGGTTGTTCAGAAAAAATTTATATTTTTTAGTATTTTCACATCTCGAACATGTCAACTATTTTTATATTATCATTGGAATAGATCAAACAAATCTTGAAGGTATTGGAGTAGATTGAAAAGCTGAAAGAATTCACGAAATGTATTTTTTTAATACTGGTGATGTTTTGAAGTTTTCAATTTTAGTCAGTATTATCATGGCTGAGTGAAGGATCTGCTTTATTGCAAACATATAAAAGTCATTTTTTAAAAAGTTGTTGTAAATACTTTTTTGTCTGTAATTGTCATTTTTTCGATTAATATCATTATGTTTGTCGTACCAACAACCACAATTAGTTGATATTAAGTTTAAGTTTGTAATCCCATTTTACTTCTTCCAATCTTGCTTCCTACCTTATCTTTATAAAACTCAAGCAACGTTTCTACATTGTATGGAAAATTTTCATAGCGTAGTAAGAAACCTAGTACCTGGTTAATACACGCCTTATACTTATGCATTTGTAACGGGATTTCTCAAAACTATATTGAAATTCATGTTATGGGTTCTTTCAGTTATTTTTTTTTATTAACTAATTTTTTATTATTTTATTTATTAACCTATAATTTTATTTATTTATACTCAGTGGTTTATAATTTGTCACAACAAATCACAATTAATCGCTCGGAATCACGTTTCGTACTTTTTACTGTCTTATTTACAAGCTGAATTGTTCAAACTGACTCAACCCGGCGGAGTTGTTGTATTTATATACGCAATCAACGTTACTAGAATGTCGTAGAATGCGTCAGAATATTCTCGATTGTTCGATACGATTCTTCCAAAAATCGTTAAGCGTTAAGTAATACATTGGTTTAAAAGTTTATTATTGAAGTTTCGATCGAACAATTTGGAATGTTCTATTTTTTTCTATGGCTGTTCGTTACATATTTATACAACTATACAGGAGTATAACTTTACGTATTTTGTTACGGCCTGTTAGCGTTTTTGGTAGTAAGAGATATTTCTATAACAGTAGTGTTACAAAGCTCTTTGAAAGCATGAAGCAACATCACTAACAATACAAGTACGTTGAAAAATAATTAAGTAAATAATACGATTAAAATTAATATAAAAGTCCTACTGATGGTACCGAATTGGTGGGTAATTGTTAGTTCATTTGATTAGACAGAAGTATAGGCGAGTAGCTATATAAAAAGAATAGAAACCCTATACATAACTCATTGTTATTAAAAAAAAAAAAAAAATCAATACTATCATTTTCACTTTTGCTATTTTCAGGAAGAGATTTAATAAGATCTCTTTATATTTTCCGTTGAAAACTCGAAATCAAAAATTCGACCCGATTACAATTCTTCCTTAACTATATAGAAGTAAAAGAAAATAAAAATCGTATTCTTAGCTGTATTACTAAATATAAAACATAATCATAAACTACACTTATTACTAGGTTGAAAAACAACTGTATAATGTTTGGATTTTCTTATAACTAAGTAATTTGTGCAAAAGCTATAGATGCTATAGATGCAATTGAAAAAAAATACGTTTTTCAATTTTTTTGAAGGTGGTATTCGTGAACCCTTCACAAAAAGCTTGCTGGCAGCAGAGACTTTACAATGTTTCGTTTATGCCTAAGTCATTTACTGCTTATATAGGTTAAATTAGCTCACCACTACATTACTAATTGAACTATAAGTTATACCTATGTATATTGTAAATATAAAGCCAGATTTACCCGTCTACAAAAATTTCGTTGTGTATACTATAGTCAAAAAGGCTTAATCGAATTAAGATATTCATCGTCCCTGTATGCTAATTATTTGTTTAATGAAATTATTTATTTTTAACAACTAATTGAATGCGTGTCAAGTGATTAAAAAAACGACTGGACTTCATCATAAAATTTAATTTCTTATTCTCCTCTTTCCATTATTTTCATAACGATGTACCTACATACTGTTTTAAAGATCTTAAATATTATGGAAACTAAAAAAGGCAAAGACATTGAACACAACCTTTATGTTTATTATATTTAATTAAATGTGTGAGAATTAAAATAATCTATACAAAGAAATTATAAGTTTTTAGGCAACAGGTTTTTGTACTTCAAAATATAACTTGTTTTTAAAAATTAAACACCGACAAAGAATAATACTCTCTAAGAGTCCCATTTAAAATGCATTTGGGAAAAATAAATATTTGCTCAAGTTTCTCTTAGACTTTATTTTCAATGTGATGATAAAACTCATTACGATTAGAAGGGATCGTAGATTTGTGAACATTGTGAAAGGTAACGATTTTCGTGGTTTCACGTTCAGGGGATTTATGTGAATCGGTAAAAGCTGCGTACCTGTTGAGTTTAACGATAATATTAGAATCGAATGTATTTACATGTTATACGAGCAGGTATATAATACATATCTATCCACCATAAATCCATTTTATTTTAAATCAAATTTATAAATAAGGTACTCGAATTTAAATTTTATGATAACATTTTTAATATTCACGCAAAAAACTTCATAAAATATTTCATTGTATAGGTAGGTAAAACTTAAAAAAAATTAAATCATATAATAGGTAGGTATATATATATGTATATATATAAAAAATATATATATTTGTTTTTAATTTTTTACATAGTTTTGATAAAAGTATTTTACAAATACAATATTTATCTTCGGTATTTTAAAAATATTGTTTTTGCATTTGTATGCTCAAATATATTTAAAAAAAGGTTACAAAATTAGGTAAAGATATTGAGCGAAAATACATAATATGTATATAAAGTTGATGAAAGTCAGAAGAATGAAGTTCTCAAAATATTTTCAAAATGAGCATTAAAAGAGTTCTGAAATCAACACCGTCTACTATATTAATATGATAATCGTATACTTATAATATTCAAGTCCCTAACATGAATTTTATGTATATGTGAATTCTTCGTTAAGACAAATAAAACAATTAGAATAATTTTAAATTTGTTTAATTATATGTTTTTACACAAACGAAAATTTTACTCTAAACGCTTCAAAGTAGTTTTACTTATATTTTCTTAATTATAGTTACTTAAACTTGTAATCATGTTCTTATATTTTCAGATTAAGTAATTATATATTTGGGAATGTCTATAGGATTAATACTTTTTCAAAGTGATAATTTTTTGTACAGCTCGATATTTAAAATACGTACACTGACATTTGTTTTGTCTCGAGTAAAAGTAAGTTGAGCTTATGGCTTTATTTTCATATCAGTTTTGTCCTTTATTCTCTTGTGTATATTTGCACTAGAAGATAAATTAAATGCAGAAAGCTCAATTTCCATTTGCTTAATTAATCTTTTATTCATGATAGTGAGGTACTATCTAAGCCTCATCAAAACGTTTTTAATTTGCAAATTTGAAACTTAGATAAAAAGCGCTGCGCCAATAAGTGGACCCTTTAAATTTGTTAGTTTTAATATTCACATTTGTAATAACATGTAACTCTGCAATTGTACTATTTTGAGATATGTATTTGTGATTTTCTATAGTTATAATATCTAAGGCAAATCTAAGAAGACTACAGATTAATTGAAGTGTATACATACGAGTAGATATAAATGAGTTGCTGATTTTTAGTATAAAATACGTTTTTTTTTTTATTTTTACATTTATTTTACTTTAATAATTTATAATTTGTGTTGTGGATTTTAGTGAATGGTATTTGTGAAATATAATTATAACTATAGTGAAAAACGAAATTAATAGATCTTAAAATAGATCTAAAATTGATACAGAGAATGTGAATATCTCAAAAATTCATTACTACGTAAAACGTACGACGTAAGAGTCGTACGAGACAGTATTTTTAGAGTATTCATATTTCACATCCAATTGAAACTAAAAAAAAAGAAAAATTGCGTTTTATAAAGATAATTTTTTTATGGTTTCGCCTGAAACTAAATGCGTATATAAAACAGAATAAAAAACAATGCAAGCAACATTTTTTTTTATTTTATCATTTTTCATACAACATTATAAGGTTGGAATAGTAAATTTTCGTATTCAAATAGATATTTCGTGAATTGAATATAAAATTTGGGAAAACTGGATTACTCTTTAATGGAAAAAAAATCATTCAATATATACATATACTAAACCCTTATTTAAAATAGTTTTATTTAAAGAAAAAACAAGAGTGTCAGGGAGCTTTTCACACGTAAACCCTTAAATATATTTTCTTTTCCTTCCACGCTTACCGACGTTTGTTTCAATTTTTTTCTCAAAAGATTTTTTATTTTTAAGAAGTTTATGTGTGATATAACTTTAAAACGAAATTTTTTATTATATGCTTTAAGTCGGTCTTAAAAAAATAAAACAATAATTGTAAATATACTCCAATTAAATAAAGAACTATCTATAAAATAAGATATAGCAAACTTAATATTTGGGAAATCTAAAAATATATACTGATATGTCACTGGAAAAAGTCTTAATAAAGATTAAATAGATATTTTGAACTAATGCTTGATTAATTCAATTAATATTCATCGAATTACGGGTAGGTTTTTCTCAAAATTAAATGTTATTAATAAAGGTAATATTAATTTTATTATAGCACTATTGTTAGATGTTGATGTTTTTAAGTTTTCATTTGTTCAATGTCCATTAAGAGTTTAAGATCATGCAACCATATTTTACGTATATAAATGTTTCTCTTTATAATGGTTCCCTTTTCGGGTAACAGTTAATAATTTTAGAAGTCGAGATATTGTCCTAACTACATTGCAGTTTAACATTTCAATCTATTATAGATAAGCTTCTTTTCCGTTAGCAGAAAAAAATAGACTCTAATTTGCAAAATAAAATACTTGAAGCTTCTGTACCTCCAATTGGTAAATAATTTATGTCAATTTACAGTTAATTGCGTGTAATAATATTATGTATATTATTAGACGAGTATATGATACCTGTCCGAATTGTAGACTTATCTGAAAGTAGGTAATCCTAAAACATCCCACTGTTTTTTTTTTTAGAATTTGATGTAACGGTCAAATGGATGAAATATCATTTCAATTGTATTGAAATAGTGACAATACTATTAAATTTTTCATTACATTACTACCTAACTAAAACTTTTACTAAACACTTTTAAACTATGTATATTTTTTTTTGTTTATTTAAAGTTGCATCAACCCGAAGGTCCTTAACAACTATATGGTATACTAAATGTCGTCCAATAGGTTCTGGGATTGGAGGATTTTCTTGATTGGCTCCAGAAGCGATAAACTGTTGAGAGCTTCACTTATGTATCTGGTTGGGAATTCGTTTTTCCATTTTTGTAGTGCGGGGCATTGAAATATGGCATGGGAGACTGTTAAAGAATCACCACACTCCGAACAAATTCTAGGGGCAGATTTCTCCAGTAAGTGTGCGTGAGAGAAAACGGTATGGCCTATTCGAAGTCTAGTGATTATCACTTGATTTCGTCTGTGTTTTGGTTGGGGTGCAGCTACCCAGATATTGTTGCGTACAACCCTCAATTTAGTTTGATGTGCGGTCCATTCTGCGTTCCATTTTTCTCTCACGTATTGACTTAACAGTCTCTTTCAGTCTCCGTTTGTAGTAGGAACATTGCTTGATAAGTCCGTTCCATTTGTGAGTGCCAGCTTAGCATTTTCATCTGCTATTTCATTGCCAGGTATACCTTTATGGGATAGAACCTAGGCAATAGTAATGTCCGTGGAATTGGACATCCTGATAAATTCTTCCTGACAATATTTAATTAGCTCATCGGTGTTATGTGGATTCCGGATTAGTGAGTCGATGGTTGATTTTGAGTCTGTGCAGATGAGAGCTTTTGTCAAGTCTAGCTGTTTAATTAGGAAGAGACTCATCAGTAGAGCATCTGCGTCGCAGGAGAAGGACGAAAAACTATGTGGGAGCCTATATTGGAATACCTGGTCCTCTAACACTACAGTGCATCCCCTCTTCTCATCCTGGCTTGAACCGTCGGTGAATATTTTTGTATGTGTCGGATATTTGTTTGCCATTTAGAAGTATAGACTTCTATATATGGTACTTGTTGTTTGTTCCTTTTTACCCGTTTGGTTGAAAATGGACAGGTCTATATTTTTAAAGGAGGGAATCCAGGGCGGGAAAAAGTTGAATTTTGGTACATATGGTGTTGTGTTTTCTAATTTTGGGTATGCTGTGATTTGTTTAAGGTACTTAGGGAGCGTTGTAGGATGTGAGAGTCGAATATTTTGTACGTGGGTTATATAGAATGATTGTGTTTTTGGAATAATTTTTGGGAGGAAATTTAGAGCAAGCTTCAGTCTTCTATACTCTAACGGTAGTTCGTTGGCTTCGGCTAGTATACTCATTCTTCGGCTTGTACAAAAGGCACCAGTTTCCACTCTTAGAGCTGTCGTTTGGATGCCATTTAATTTCTTTAACTGGGTTTTTGATGTCATATTGTAAATTATTCCGTAATCTAGCTTTGCCCTAATTGTTGCTTCATATGTTTTTAAAATGCCTATTCTCTGGTAACATTGTCCTCTCAAGATGTCAAGGTGTTTGTTCCATTTCAGGGCTTTATCAAAAGTCATTCCAAGGATCCTCAAATAGTTCACTTGGCGCAGTTCCAAACCGTTGAGTGTGAGGTATAGGGCTTAAAGGAATTATATTTACGGCTTCTAGAAAAAAGAATGTATTCGGTTTTGTTGTCCGCAAAGCTAACCCCTGTCTTATCACTCCACAAGGCCAGAGAGTTCAAACTATCTTGAAGAGAATTGGTTGTGTGCTATATATGTATGTATGTTCTTTTTGGATATTTAAGTCGTTCCAGTTATTTGAAGTCGCTATATTTTTAACAGGAGTTAACACTCTACAGGTGTTTATAATAGTTTCTTTGTCGAAACTTTACAAGACATTAAAATCAGTGATTGTATAGTACATTAGTACTATATAGTATTGTATATGAAATAGACCACAGCCAAATAATTTCTGTTAAAGCAAAAATGGAGAGCTTAGGTTTTCATGAAAGGCTTTGTCCATGAGCTTGCTTTATACGCCCTTTCTAATGGGGAGACGAATATGATTGTATGCATTCAACTTCAAAATTTTTTTTTTTCGAGAAAAATAAGTAATATTTATGAAAATTCACTTTGGATCGTTCGCATGCTTTTTCACCTTCTATTTTCAACAACATATGATAGCATGAAAAAATGAAACGAATCAACACGGTAGAAAATTTTACGAGACCCAAGTTTTATTATAACCCCATATCACATGTGATGTGACGCGCACGAAACGAGACATTTATAAAAAAAAACAATTTTCGTGAGATTATGAATATCTCGAATCACAAAGACGATATTGCAGAATGTAGGAGATTTTTTAACAAGGTTTGCGAATGTCACAACATAGATTACTGAAAGTTTTCTGATTTTCATTCTTAGTTTATCCTTAAGAAAACATAAACTTTTCGATCTTATTTGTTGGATTAGTAACGAGTAACCGTAAACAGGTTTTTTTATTATGAAAATATTTTATTATTAAGTAACTAGGTATGTAAAAGGGATATGTAACATAAATATTTTATGAAAATCTGGAAATTATCGTTACACTAAAATATAGATTTTCAACAATAAAGGTTAAATATATATCTAACTGAATCCTTTTAGGTCAGTTAAGACTGATTAAGATGATGGTTTCGACAACCCTATCCCGATTATTCTCGGTTACAATTCTCTTATAGTATGTGCATAGTTTCAACGAAATTGGTTCAACCATTTTAGTGTGATTGACCAAGGAATTTCCTAACATTCAAACGCACTTTTTGCTTTATTATATTAATAGGATTACTTCGTGCTCATTTGTTGGAAATCTTCTTACGACTCGTATGCTCATTATCATATTTGTTAATAACGTTTATCTTTATATCAAATACTCTACTTTTCTATGAAGGCTTGTTAAATTATTAATTGGTTTGCTAGATCTTATACATATGTAATGTGAGATGTAACAATTCAAAACACGAGGTATTATTAAACTTCGTAATAGCTAGTTTATGCATATGTGGAGATTGTGCATCTACTTTATTAAACCATAATTGTTTATATAATGTCAAACTTTAACTTCTCGGTTTTTCCATGTAGATGTACTTGTTGAGTAAGAACTTTTATTTGTATTTAACTATTATGTGACGCATTAATTAAAATTTTTTCATTTAATATTACGTATAACCATACATGAAAGCTATTCATTCAATAAGTCTAATAGAACGGTACATAAAACGAGGCAAAAAAATTTATTCCTTTTTTATCTTCATGTTTGTCGGAATAGAGGGATCAAAACGATGATGGCTATGATGCTACTGATATAAAGTACAAAAGCTCGCTTTGTTAGATCTCTAGGTTGTTGAGTAGATTATTAGATGGCATATACATATGTTCCAGAACAAGAATAATAATGATGAGTCCCTTTTTTCCGTAAGTACGAATAAGCTACGTTTATTGTATCTGTAATCAACGCTTCTTTTTATTCAATTCTAATTGTTTCCTTGAAAGCTTTGTGAAAGTCAAGTTTCACGTTGTATAGTTTATATTAGAAATAGGCGTGTATTTATGGACCTGAAGAAAATTGAATTATTTCAATTTCATTTGAATAAAAAAAATTTGCGAGAAAAATTTCCTGTCTAATATAAAAATATTATAAGGTTTTTGTATTTATTCTTTTGAAAATGACCAATTTCCATGCTTTGACGAGATGAAAATTGGAAGTGAAATTGGTCTGTGTTGTTTATTATAAATAGCAGGAAGAATAAAATGAGGGCTCTATTTAGTTCAAATAGTTTTATTTGAATGTTTGTGTTTTGATTATTTTTTGCAATAGTGAATTGAGTTGGTGAAACGTGGTGTAGAAAATCGGTGATAAATTTTCAATCAGTGTCAAAGAAATTTTGAGAGTTATTCCGGTTAGTGCAGTGAATGGATGAAAGAGGGATGAGAGATGGGGTGGGTGACGTTGATAGATATTTCTTCGGTTTCGACGCAGGTGGCAATCGATGAAGAAACGAAAAATGGTTGAAAAACACGAAAGAATGTGCGGCCAGGCAGGAGACTTCGCCGGTGACGCCGCCGTTTCACGCAAAATTGTAGTCAAATCATATTTCAAGGATTACACGTAGCGGGAACATCATTCACCCGCTTCATTCCACACCAACCACACGAATGACGGCTTCTTCATTCTCTCCATTTATTATCAATAACGCAAGCGAAATCCAATTTTTCCTTACGATTTCTAATTTTCGGCCGGCGTCAGCGGTGCCACTGGCACCGCCAGGACCGACCTTTTCCCCTTTATTTTTTATCTCCACAAATCCGTCTTAAGTAGTAATACGAAATACATTTTTCCTTTCTCTGAATTGCCTTTATTTTTTGTTATTCAATTTTTATCCGCTTGCTTCTGTTGAACTTTTTCATACCACTAAGATTAAGAATGGAATGTTTAATAGATTTATAGTAAAATATACCAATTCAAACTCCTGTTATGTGAATTTTTATTAATTTTGACATCTAATTGTAAGTGACATCAAACTTAGAAGACATTAAACAAATATTTTGTAAAACAATAAATGATAAAAGAAGATGTTTCAATTAAAATTCATCAAAAATAACAATGCATTTCTCATATTTTTATTTAAAATTAAAATACTCGTAAGTACCTATTTTATACGGAATAAAGAGTAGTAAAATGAAGAATAAAATCGTAAATTATTATTGTCTACAAGGTAGGTGTCAAAAGTTTGTCGAGATAACACGTACCTATTCGAGAGCCTCTTAAATTAATTACGGCCAAATCTTGACCTCTACGTATACACCTACATGACTGCGAACGTTATTTATTTAACAAAGAGGGTTTTATATGTAGTAGCACTTAATAAAAACAGAAACAATTCAAATATTTAACTTATGCATAGATTACTTTTATCAAATCAATCATAAGCATGTAAATGTTATTTTACAAAACAGTTTAAAATGCCAAAAAAGTAATTTTTAGAGTTAATTGGAAATTGGATTATACACGTATTATATACGTATTGTATACGTTTAATGAAATTTAAATAGTAAGATTCTATATTAAAGGGTGGAAATTTTGCTATGCAATATAACATTCTTTGAGGCATCCTTCCTGTGAAAAATGTTCATAAATTTTGTCACTTTCATTTACGATGCACGCGTTTAGAATGTTAAACATCCTTCATACAACCATAAGCGTACTGGGAACTGAAGGAAAATGCGAAACTGCATTTTGTATACCAAACTTTAACAATGGCTACCAATTGATTTAATACAACTTCTTTTCTAATTTATTGGCTTAAAATATTCACGTCCAATGCGCACTTTTAAAATAACTTTAAGTGTATGTTTTTTAACTTTAAAAAAAAAACAGCCCTTTGAATGCCGCAATATGCAGTGCATGGGTGGTCTCAGGTTGTTCTCAATATTACTGAATCTATTTACAGATTGTAATTTAAATTAACAGAAAATTTAATAATAGCGTTTAAAACATAATTCTAATTTTTTGAGAATTGAGTATAATTATGAAGCGAGATATAAGAAAAAGAATAATGCTCTATAAATTTTTAACATGGAATCTTGTGAAAAATGGAAATACCCGACAGTAAAAAAACAAATTTGCAGAAATTGATGACTATGTAGGAAAAGGGTAAAACTACTACAGAATAAAACAATAATTTTTTTCTGTTCGAGCATGTCGCAAATTATGTTAAATAGACAAAATATTCTTCAAATACTATAAAATGCACATACAACGAGAGAGAAGAGATGAGAAAATGAACGGAGGCGAGAAGGCGTGGACTCTGATCTAATAACAATTATTATACATAAACGAAAGTATATGTGTATCGCCGTTTATGTTAACAGCTAATGAAGGAAAAACCTTAAATTATTAAAAATTATTATGATATTTAAAAGTCAAAATTCAAATTATAGATAAACTTTGGGTAAAAATAGGAATTGAGCAATCAAAGTAAAAACGCACGGTTTCATGGATTTTTTTTTTTTTTTTTTGGTGTTTTAAGTCGCTTTAACAGCTTAGGTCATATGACGACTGTCTAAACACAGAAAATTTCTGTTGGTCAATTTTAATCTTAGGTCTATGATCTTAAGTCTAGGATTCAACGGGAATCGAACTCGTACCACTTGACGCATAAAGTGGAAAGAACTACTGCTCTAGCCACTGCGCCAATAGGTGGCCGCAATCATGGATTTTGATGAACCTATTTTGAAATCTGAAATCTATTTTAATTTATCTTATAAACTGGTTGAATAGCATTTATTCAATTTTTGGTGCAGATGTTTTAATAATATTCATTCTGTTTAGTTTAGGTTTACTAAGAAAAGCAGGCAGGTTTCAATAAGTAAACTTATGTTAGTAGTTTAAGAGTTAGTTTCATTTAAAAATTGATCTATCATGTTTTGAGTCTTATGAAAAAAGTCTTAGCAAAAAATCTTTCATAATGATTGGTATAATTAATATAAATACCTATCTACCACACAGCACATTCTGAGACAAAACTAAAAGGTTCACTAAGTAACGTGGTGACTAGATTTAGCTCTATAATATGCCAGTGATATAAGGATCGAATCACAACAAAAGTGTAGAATTTCTAGTTGGGTTTCCTATTCTACTTTTTATTTTTTATAAGTTCAATTAATTTGCATGACACGTCCTTTATTTTTAAAATTTATTAAGAAAGTTGGTATATTTAATAACGAATAAACTGAATACAAAATTATTCATAATTTTAAAATATTGACACTCTTAAAATAAAACCTTATAATTTTACACTCGTTCTTTTCTTTCAAAATTTGTTAAATGTGTCTCATTTTCTTTAGTTTCTTCTTGAGTAAACAATTATTAATCTACATAGTTAATACATAGTACCTATAGTGTTGAATAGTAAAACGTAATTGTGAAAATAGTTAAATGAAATGCTATTAAACAGAACTAATTAAAAATAAAATGAAAACCTTTTAATTTAAAATTATTTTAAAACGAATGCTTTTGTATTTAACTTTTAAGCATAGAATAGGTTAAACTTTACGCTTGGCTTTGTGTTTAATTCTTACTTTTATGAGCAGTCACTTTTGTTACATTGTTGAAAGCGCATACTTTACTTTATATTTTCTATGCTTTTCGTATCGGATTAAGTGAAACTAAATTATAGCACAACCTCTTTTCTTTAGTTTTCTTGTGGTTATTTAAGACCTTTTACTTTTTTAAAGGATTATCTTTTTTAATAAGAACAATGGTGCAGGTATATTTATTCAGATGTAATATTTCATTAGGAACATGTCTATGAAGTGTTTTTTTTTTATTCAAAACATTATTTTTATTGAGACATTGTACAAATATTGTAGATGTAAAGTTACTTGTAAAATTTAATACAGTAAGTGGCTATTAATGAGGTGAATATTTGGAGGATAATTTTTCAATTTGTCTCGATGAAAATTTTTAAAGATTAAATTTGCCAAAGAATTACATTTCCAATTGGCGTAAGCTATGAACTTTGTGATAAGCATCATTATATTTTTTTCTTAATTAAGTAAAAACAAGCAAAATACTTAGGTGGTTCAAGCAGAAAGGAAAAAATCGTCAGAGAGATAAAAAGAAATTTTCTGTCCTCCGTTTGATTTTATGCCGACATCCACTTTTAGAACCAATCGAATGACTATTGAACCGTTAAACTTTAACATCACATCTTGACGAGAAGCTTCATTTCCACTTTTGAGCATTTTGTGCTCGTTTTTACTCCTCTTACAGCAAATTCTTATTATCTAATTCCCCGACTGTTGAAATGCAATCGTTCTAACGGAATCAAAGCATGAGACCATTATTGATTTTCCCTTGTATTTTTTTGGAATCAAACATTTTCGAAAAAAAAAACACATATAGAAAATATCACAGATTATATCTAAGAAAATAACTAAGGAAGGTCAATATTATTATTCGTCGACTATTTCTTTTATGATTAAGTTTTATTAGAGTTATTTTCTCCCAATTTTTCTTTTGGCAAGAACAAATATTTTCTTCTGTCAAACTGTCCAAATATTAGACATCAAAAAATATATACAAGTCTTTTACAAGTTATGAAAGCGATGTGAAAGAATTTTTCGTCACATTCTTCATATCTTGATTAAATTTATTTTACCCCCCTCAATTCAAACGCATGAAAAAAGGCCTATGACTATCGTAAAGTTTTTTATTTGCAATCTGATTAAATAAAAAAATGTTCATCTCATTCATCTCAGATTTTTCCGACTTTTTTCGTTTGAATATAAAGAAAAACGACTGATTTCGAAAATAAGTAAAATTAAATTTTAGAAGATAATTTAATAAAGATATTAAATTTTATGAATAATTTCTTTTATCGTTATCCAACGAGTTTTTTTTATGGCCATAATAAAATTTATTTTTTATTAAGTGCAGCTTTTTTTCAACTTGTATCATAAACAAATTAAATATGATGAAAATAAGTTCAATATACCCTAAAAGAAGCTGCAAGGGACTATAATATGTTAGGTTGAAAGATATTTCGTAAAACTAAACGAAGAACTTGGCGTATCTGAATAGAAATAGGTCGTACGATTCTAATAAATCTCGACGAACCAATGCGTAACGCATAATAAAATATTTAATGCGCGTTAAATGTTAGTCATATTAATGATCGTAGAAGAATATCTTTCACGCTTTCTCTCATTTTCGATCTTTGCGATACTATAGAATACGTTTACGTTCCCGTAATAACTACTTTAATGTTTCTTTCGACATTAATTCGACTAAGCTATTTAAAGCCGTATTCTTAACGCTTTTATATCTATTTTCTTGAATAATAAATACTTTGATCCGAGTCAGGACGTGAGTCTATAAAACTACACACATAAAAAATAATGTAATGCGTACGGAAATACTAACTGGTCTTTGCTTTTCATTTAATTGAAATTAGGACTTACGAAAATGCCAGATTTGTACAAACTGTTCTCAAAGAGAATTTTCACGTATTAAATCCCTAATAAGGCACTAATTTATTTGTTTTTATTTGTTTATTTTTTCGCAATTGAGGTTTAGTCTTTTAATTTTTTCCACCTTTCACGTTTGTAATTTTATATATTAAAGCTGAATTATTTTTATCTATGGAAGTTTCTTAATAAAATAACTGTATTCTTTTCTTCCGCAATAATAATATAAAAGAAAAGTTTTGAACGTTTCATTAAGTTATTTGCCATATGCAAATGGAAAAATCCAATGAGAATATAATATGAAGAGAGAAAAATAGAAATTTTAGGAAGTTTTAACCCAAATTATTAACATAATTCAAATTTGTTTTTATTAGTTTGCGAATTGCGATAGTCATTCATTTGAATAATATTTTCAGCTTACAAATTAAAAAATTAAAGTTTTTTTTTTTTTGCTGGGTACGTAAACTGATCAATTGAATATATCTTTAGTTATTTAAAGATAGTTGAAGTGAGGTTGACTTAATGTGAGTTGTAGTTTTGCAATTTTCATTTATGCATATAGTTATAGTTTTTGCAGTATAAATATATTTTTTGTAACTTTCAAAATTATTGATGCTAGTTGTAACAAATACTCTTTAAAAAAATAAAAAAATAAGCAGCTACCCGTTACTTCGATCCTGTCTGAGAAAAAAGTAGGTAAATATAGTCCAGTCTGAAAAAATAATATTTATTTTAATTGTAACGCTATGTTCCAAATAAAAGTTTAAATTTGTGTGAGTAACACGTACCTAATAACTGAGTGAATTTTTATTTCCTCGTCCTTCTAGCTTTATTAACAATTTCTTAAAAAATATGTTATTATGTATGTGAGTAGAAAAATAAGATTTCTTTGGGAATATATTTGAAATTATTAGAAAATTGTTTTCAACCCTTAAATGAAGCAATTAATTTTAAGTAATGATCAGGTAATTAGAGACCAGTTTTTTCTTTTAATAATTTATTTTCTTTTCACACAACGTTTCGTCAGTCTTATTTTGACTTCATCAGGTATCTTGAAAATAGTTATATCAAATATAATAAAAATATAATTTGAATATAAATTTAACAATACAAAATTTCAGGTGTCAAATATTAGATAGGCAAATGTTTTAAATAAATTTAATTAAAAAACATTTGCCTTTCTAATATTTGATACCTAAAATTTCTATTGTTAAATTAATATTCAAATTATATTTTTATTATATTTGATAAAACTATTTTCAAGATACCTGATAAAGTCAGAATAAGACTGACGAAACGTCGTGTGAAAAGAAAATAAACTGTTACGATAAAAGAAAAAACTGGTCTTTAATAACCTGATAATTACTTAAAATATAAAACTCTTAAGACCTGAAAACTAATATTATGAAAGAATTAAGAAACTAAAAAAGCAAAAGTTTCTTAATATTTACATGAGTATTGAAAATTGTAAGAAGAAAAAAATTGCGAGAAAAGAATTTACAAAATTTTTATCTAAAAAGGAAGACGTGAACAATACAAAATCGTCACCCCCACCCTTTTTTGAACTACTTAAGAATTTATAGAATTTACAATTTAGAAAAATCCTTCTTTAGTGAGTGCCTTAGTCTACTCAGGAATAGTACTTTTAAAATTCATGTTTTTATAGTCAATGGCTTTAATGTGTCTGACAGCCAATCAGCTAAAGTAAATTAAACTTAACATGAAATATTAAGGTTTTCTGGATAAACCTACGTATAGTAGGTATAAATATATAAAATAGGAAAACCTACCTATTAGTAAATTAAAGTTTCTTTTTAATTCCACCCGTGACTTAGGTAGTCAGTATTAATTTTAGTTTGCATATCTTATTCAAAT
The DNA here is from genome assembly GCA_958496155.1 of Sisyra nigra. Taxonomy (NCBI): domain Eukaryota; kingdom Metazoa; phylum Arthropoda; class Insecta; order Neuroptera; family Sisyridae; genus Sisyra; species Sisyra nigra. Next base: position 25,757,111 of record OY292313.1, read on the forward strand.
TATCATCTTGTTTAGGTTTTATTGAATTTGTGGTTTGAAAATGGTGTAAAAATATCCTTTATGTTTTAAAAGTAAGTACAAGCGATAGTTCAATATTCTTTCAAATTACAAACTAGGAATTGCCTATATAAGTAATTGTCTGTTGGAATGTAAATATTTGTTCCAAAAAGCAAAATCACCACAAAGTTAAAAATAAAATAACAAATACATAAGCGCTAAATTAATTACTACTCGTATTAAATGGAAGTCTAGACTCTAGACTAAAGGATCCGGGGAAAATATAGCTCTCTATATATCTAATTATTTTAGATGCCTTTGAACAAAATTCAAACTTAATCCAACAATTAAATACCTCCATGACGACAACAAAAGTTTTTCGAAGAGAAGATATTTATTTACATTATATACGTTATTTGATAAACTTGCTCCGAAATATTTTCCTTCGTATTTAGTTTCAAAATACGTATGTCCAATTTACAATTTTTATTATTTAATTATTATACATACATCCAGATACAGTTAATAATAAAAATAAAGTTAACCTTATGTTAAGTATCAAAAATTAATTGATCATAAAATGACCCATAAGTGTGCAAATATGCTTTGCTTACTAAAGTGTATTAAGTGTAAAGATTTTGAAATAGTTCTGGCAAAATAATTTTGTTTAAACGCCGTAACTAATTATATATTAGTATTAAGGGTAAAATTCCAATCTGACACTCTTTGACTCTAAGATGAAAAAATACCTCATTGTGCGTCACCAAATTTGCTTGTATCGAAAATGTTTATCTGGCAAGTTTTAACTGTAGGTATCCTGATTGCAATCTTACCAATTAAATTGTATTATCAGGACCTACATATGTGGACCATGACAAGGTAAAGGTTAAATCAAGAAATTAGGTGGTAACTTTATTTGAAAACTAATAGTAAGTGGTTTAAAATCATGATACTAATTTGAAATATGTCTTTTTATCAAAGTTATTGAAAATTAAAAAAATATATATATGAAAATGCTTTGTACAACTAAAGTTTTGAAGAATGCGAGAGTAGTTATTATAATCAACAAATATTAAAAAGAAAATATAATACCGATGTTCATTAGATGCACCAGCATCATAAAAATCTATAATTTAATAGTCTCTCTGTACTCTGTGCATAATAATAGGTATTCCATATATCGATGGGGGCTCATGCATAATATTTATTATGCTATGTGTCAACCTCTAGTATAATAATACTTACAACATAAGTCATAAAATACAATAAATGTGGCTCATATCGTATCCATATTATTACTGTATTGTACTTTGGACAGCGATTTGCTTTATGTAAATTATATAAAAATTAAAAAAAAAACGTTTTCAACTAACTGACAAATTAGAGAATTTAAAAAAAATTAAAAATGAAAAATGTATTTAATATTATATTGTTATATATATATATATATATATATCAGCTATTCTTTGTCTTAAAACGGTTTTAACCAATTTTAACATCCCTACTTTTAAATAGGGATGTTACGGAGTTTCGATTCCGACTCCGATAAGTCGGAACTTCTGATTGTTATTTCACCTCCTGTTCCGACTTCGGTTCCGACACTTTTAAATCGGAGGTTTTAACGGAGGTTGAAGCCAAACGAATGGTCTTTTAATAATGTCGATTGCACGCTAATATTTATCTTCCCTACCAGGATCGGTAGCAAGCGAAAAACTTTTTAGTGGCGCTGGTTTAATCTACGGTCTATGGCCCTTTAAGAAATAGATTGGATGGAGACAAAGCTGCAAAGCTATTGTTCATTAAGTATAATATTTTACTTTTGGTGTCAATTCATTTGATTTAGTTTGTTTACTGTTATTGAATCATGATAATTTTTACGTTTATCGTCTACGCTACATATTTATCAATAATAATATTTTTTAATAAAAATTAAAGAATTTAACTGTATAATAACTCCGACTCCGACTTCGGTTCTGAGAAAACCACCTCGACAAAAACAAAAAACAATTTTATCTTTCATGTTTTTTTTTAAGCTCATTAAATTACTTACGAACTTATATACACGTTTTTTTTCGTAGGACTAATGGTTTCGACGCAACTTCGATCCAAAAAAGAGGTAAAAGAAAATTTTACATTTTCAATAAAACTGACCTATTTTCATAGTGCCGTAACTCGGTAAACCATTGACGTACAGAGCTTCGATTGGGCTTAATTTTAAACAAATTTAATGTTCTTTAAAAACGTACATAATTGCTTTCGAAGAAAAATGGATGGATTAAGAGTTAAAATATATATGTGTATTTATAAAGTAAAAAAAGTTTATATAACAGTTTATTTGTAGTCGCTCTTATAGCTAAATGGGTTGCTAACCATTACTCCTACGAAAAAAACTTGTATATATGTTCGTAAGTAATTTAATGAGCTTCAAATTACGTGCAAAGCGAGATCTGTAAGCCTCGTAGTTTCCTCAAATTCTTAAAAAAAAACATGAAAGTTAAAATTGCATTTTTCTAGAAATGTACCTTAACACTTTTTTGTTGCATAGAGTAATTTTTAAGAAGGTATGACCCCGGCTGGACTCATCCACATTGCCAGTCGGCAAGATCTTGCCCCTTAGAGCTACTAAAACAACTCTCTTCTAACAAGAAGGGGTGCTGGGTGCTGGCTGCACTTGCCTGAAAGCAGAGCCTAGATGTTCTGCGATGTGTGCTATTTACTCTAGGAAAATGTGCAAAACTGCTATGAAGAGGACGACGGTGACTAGCCTCAAATTAACCTTGACGTTCCACCAATACTGGAGTACCCACCAAAATGCGATTTTACCTTATATGGTTTCTCTAAAATTTTGAGAGAACTACGAGTCTTGCAGTTCCCGTTTTGCACATAATTTAACGCTAATTAAATTGTCTACAAATAATATTCAATAAGTTCTTCTCGTAGGGTCTACGGTTTCGACGCAGCTTCGATCCAAAAAAGGTCTAAAACTAAAATTTTCAATTTTTGAAAAAACTGGCCTATTTTCAAAGTGCCGTAACTCAGTGACCCATTAACGTGCAGAGCTCCGATTGTGCTTAATTTGTCAAAAATTTGATGCTCTTAAAAAACGTAAAGAACAGCTTTTGAAGAAAAATGCATAGATTAGGAAATACCGAGCAGAATCTGAAATAAGTTCAAAATGTTCACGGTTTTTCCTCAATAAAAATTTTTCCACTACTTTTTGGGAGTTGCAAACTTGAGAATACATAGCCCTAATGGGTCCAAACAACATATTAAAAAATCAGAGATACATCATGTTTTGCGAATTTATTGTTGATTTTGACTGAGCTAATTTTTTTGAATGTTAATGTAAAAATGTACGATCAGTTTAACAGTTTTTTAACTTTTTCAACTGACAATACCCTTAATTTATTTACATTTTTTTTACTACCTCAAGTCAAAACATTGATCAAATAGCACAAAACAAACTTTATTTTACCAATAGATTTTTTTCATTTCCATCTCCACTTCCATCTGCATATTTTACAGTAGAATCCATTAATAGTGACTCCGTTTACAGTGACCAACCGTTAACTATAACGTCATTACAACGAGAAGTTTGGTTTTATTGTATATATAGTTTATTACTCTATAGTGCCATATTGCATATTATGACTTATTTTAAGCGATTAATAGCGAATTATAAGCGAAAATATCTGTTAAAAGTGCTGTAAAATAAAGATAAAGTGAGAGAACGCGCGAGTATATTTTTCAGAGAAGGAAGGTGAAAACTAGTCTAGCGAGTTTTTAAACCCTTTGCGTGCCTCAATAGATAGAGACATGCTATCGAATTTGTAGCGTAAACTCTCGTTGTTCTTGCCTGACAAATTTCTTAGAGCGTTAACTCTTCCCCACTTTATATCACCTTTAACATCAATTTTCGCTTATTTGTGGCCACTTTTAGATTAGCACCCTTCTATCATGATGCATAGAAAAAAGCGCTTTAATTTGATATATAAATGATTAAGCTAAGTTGTAGCAATCATGCAGCGGGCTCCTAGGCTATCAGTTAGGAGTTGTAAGCTTAATGCTACAATAAGCATTTTAGTGTCTTTTGCACAAAATGACTAAAGCAACATCGTAAAGCATTTACTATTGATGAGTAAATAATAGATATACATACTAGAAAATGAAGAATCAAACTTATCGTTCGCGAGGAAGTTTGAGGTTTATCATTTGTTAATATCAACGATTTTTAAAAATTTAGAACCAGATTAAGAAATCGTTCATACAAATGTATTTAAACTTAAAAGTCTTCAGAAATCTTAACAGGAAAATGTTGATCAAGCATTAATGTGTGGGCCAAAAAACCTTGAAAATTAAAGAATGTCTAACAGAGAACCTACCTATGTTACGGAAAGAGCCAAAAGGCAAGTATTGTTATCCTTAACTTCAATTGTTCTACGGTTCAAAATATGGATTGTTTTATGTCACTTCATGATTACTTTTAACTTTTTTTAAATAGATAGGTAAATAGGCTTTGTATGTTTTTCTCTATTAAAGTAAATACCAAATAACACTGGGAAGTTTTAATTTTTATTTTCTAAAGATAAAGTACTTATGTTTTATATGACGTCCGTTCAAATGACGTATTTGTTACTTCGCTTAGATTATAAAGGTATTCTACGGTAAATACTTTTTAAGTTGTTACAAATTTTATTTATTTATTTGATAAATAATTAAAGCTCTCTACGTTATTATGAAATTGATGTAAAAAAAGTGATTGCGTGTACTTATGTACGCGCGTGAGAAGTTATACTTCTTTGGCATCATTAAAAATTAGTTTTTATTAATTATATTCAAATAATCAATTTTAAAAAACTGTAATTTAATATTTAATAATAATAATAATAATAATAATTATATATATATATATTTAAAGATATATTTATTAAAAATAAAATTAAGAGAATAATATTTTAATTTGTATCAATAAATGATCTCAAAAGAAAGCTGCAAGACGTTTATAAAATTTGTCAGGATCATTTTTTTGGTTAACAATTCATGCATGTCATGAAAACGAAGCTTCATAGAAGTTGCGAAATAAAGTAAGTAGCTACTTGTCAAAGTAAATGTCTTAATCTTATTCATTTCTTGTGTCACTAAATTATTATTCTAAGATGGTTGAATCATTTCAGAATCCCATATTTCGTGATAACTAAGAATATGCATGGAATGCAGACGTCATTTTCATCATTAAATTTCAAATAGTATAACAGCTACTGCAAAATTCGAGAAAAGTAATAAATTATTTTTTAATAATATGTGTCATTTGTATATATAAATATTTTCCAAGAAAAATATAAAAAATATATTTAAAGTATTAATTATTTTTAATTTAAATATAAAAATAAGTAAATAAATAAAACAAAAATTCAAATTACGCGCGTCTAGTTAAAAATACCGAGCCGTTTTGCGGGCAACTTCATCTTGTTAATTTGTGATGATAAAATAGAACGCAACTAATGCTTCTAAAACCACGCCGCGATGCAGACGTCATTTTCATCATTAAACTTCAAATAGTACCTATAACAGCTACTACAAAATTTGAGAAAAGTAATAACTTATTTATTAATAATATGTGTCATTTGTATATATAATTATTTTAAATTTAAATATAAAAATAAATGAATAAGTAAATAAATAAAACAAAAATTCAAATTACGTGCGCCTAGTTATAAATACCGAGCCGTTTTGCGGGCAACTTCATTTTGTTAATTTTTGTATCAAGATGGTCGCCCATCTAAAAATTGCACTCTCATCATTTTTTCATAACGCGCCTAAAGAAGTATAACTTCAATAATGTCATTATTATAAGTTTATTAAAGAAAAATTTTGTGTGACACAAAAGCGCGATAGTACCTATAGATATAATTTGGAAATCATTGATGTAACTCATTTCTGTAATTTTAATCTAATAAATAATTAACCAAATATACTTTTCAAAAACCATTTTGAAAATTAAATGATAGCTAGTAGATAATATTGAATTTTAAATGTTAATAGTTTGATAATAACCAGTAAAATTAGACAAGAATTTAAATTGCATTTTCGTGGATTGGCAAAAACATATTTTCAGTGTATAAATTTTATGTTTTCATTAATTGTGTTTACAATTTGATTTAATTTTAATAACTCAATGAAAGCGATACGTCCGATTATTAAATAATACGAGACTATTAATTATACGTACAAAATTTTATTCTACCTTATTTTCATATAGACAAAATCCATACTCATTTTTTTCAGTTACTCTATTAACCAATTTAACATAGAATCAATAAAATAGAACTCAAAAACACATAAAATATAATCTGAAACGAAATTCTCACATGATCAAAAATCCGGAATTCAAGAGAAAATACGTGTGAAGAATATCATCTAATCTTTTTAATTGATACTATAAAACATGATAAAAAACGAGTAGTTACTTGAACAAATATAATCTGAGAAAAATTTTTAAGAAGAATTTATTTCTGAAAGACTTTTAAAAACGATTTTTATTTATACGAAACAAATTTTCTACCTGAAATTTATAATACTTATACATGAATAGTAAATGGTTTGAATGCTTTCAAATGAATGGCAGAAAACAAACATTTTTTTTTGTATTATACTTTTTTTAAGTTAAACACAAAGAAAAAATTAATTCTTTCAATTAAACATAATTATAATACCAGGATGTCTTTCAAAATATTTCTCTTGTCTGTCTGAAAGAGCACATCATTAAAATAATTAATATATCAAAAAAAAAATATGAATATCAAAGTTTTAAAAATCATTAGAGAAATTAATTTCTTATTTCAGTTATTTCTTACGTTAATTGAGATGACAGAAAATTAATGTTATGTAGTCGTAGAAATATTTGCTTTTCAAATTGAAAATTAAAGAAAGGTTTTTGCCTTGGTGTTTAGCTTATTTTCTTCATAATATAGTTATTTTGAAAATTATGATAAAGCGAAGTTATATAAAATTCAATTAATTCATTACTTGATACAAAGACATTTGGTAAGTGTCATTTGTGACTCTTGTTGTGTTAAAGTTCATTAAAACAATATTTTATCAAAAAAATATAACAAGATTGAGCCATAATAGTATCTTAATGTTAAGAAAGTCTCAAGAGAATCTTCTCAAACATAACTTTAAAAATTATCTCTTGAGAAAAATAAATCAGTTCTCTGTCTTGCTAGACCTTGTTTTAATAATCTCAGATTTTCGTTTACATTTTTTAAAAAATTATGTAAAAATCATTGATAGAATATTATGAAGTTGGAAACAAATTTTAATCAATTGCTTAAAACTAATTGTATACTTACCTCAAAACTTATTGATAAAACGATTATCATGAAATTTATAATTTATTTTCATGTCATTTATATGAGAACCTAGTATACCTAGGTATATAATTGCCTATACTATGTAGTTCATATAATGTAACAAGCTGTATTGAACTCATGAAAAAAATTCATATTGGAAGAATAAATGAAAACAAACTATAAAAGCTTAAATTATAAAAATAAAATACTATTAGGTATGTTTTGGTAAAAGTAATTACATTTTAAATAGCAAAATGGTATACTGAGGTTTAAAAAAAATTAACGCCTAAAGGAAATCATAAAAAATCATTACCACATATGCGAGCTGAAATATTTAACAAGAGAACAGCTATTGATTGATACGTTATAGATTTCAACAGCCAAATATAAAAGAAAAAAGAAATACAATTTCAATGTTAAATTTGGCTTTAAAAAATTAAAAAAAAAAAAAATATTCTTACTAGTCTTATTTCAAGTATAGACATATTGAGTTTTACTTTTGTGTAGCATTTAAATTTGAGTATATACAATTGAATAAATTATTTTTTTTTTAAATAGAACCAGCTTAATTTGAAGCTGTCAATTTCATTTGCATGATTGGACAGTTAACTTTATTGGAACAAAATAGCTTGATTTGATTCGATTAATCTCTTTTTAATACTATTTCAATGAAATCAAACTACAACACTTAATTTATGTTTTAAATGTACGATTATGAGTTTTAGACTAATTTTGTTTGATGAGTGATATTACAATATCATATAATATTTCATTATTTTTGTACAGGGTGCGACAGAAAACCTCCTTTTTTCAATAGAATATAATAAAACAAACAATTAATTTTTTTTCTAATAGTAGTACCTACATGAGAGTTTAAGACTTAGAAGTTCTGAAAAGCGACCAGCCATGTGGTGAAATTTTAGTCAATGAACTTTTGTGGCCGATTTTGGAAGCTTCGGTTCACTCGTTCAAGCAACGTTGTTCTTCAAAGCTTTCAGTGTCCTAGGACAGTTATTATAAACAAGAGACTCTATCATTAAAGTGGTGTAAAAATCCACGTATATGTTCAAACTGTAATATTAAAGTGTTTTTGATGAAATTGAAAAATATGGGTAACAGATTCGCTCCAGTATAGTAATGTTCTTGGGTTTCTTAAGTGTTATTAAAATTTCAATTAAAGTAATTAATATTTTTAATAATAATATTCTGTTTTAATAGCTATAAATCTACTAATGCCACTTTTATAATCAATCATATAATATGAAGGTTTTAATTCATAAGTTTTATAAGCTCATTAAAAAAGTAAATTTCACAAACAGTAATCTCCTAAACCATTGAACGGTTGAACCTGGTTAAAAACTCCTTCAATGATGTCCGATTATCCATTTGAAACCTTTGCAGTAGGACTTACATCACTTTTATAACAAACGGCTCATAAATTAAGCTAGAAAATATCTATTGATGATATCGTTGATTTTGTAAGAACCTTTTTATTTCCCATAAACGCATTAAATACCCTTTTGTTTTTCTATAAATCATTCTTTCGAAAAGAAATTTCTTTTGATAAAATCACCCGTTTTAATAACGCTTTAATTTGCTATTAAAGATAAAAGAAAAATATTCGGAATGAATGTAATATTCGACTATCTTTTATAAAATAAATTAGGAGATATATTAAATATTTACAATAAATCTTTTCCGTTATCAAAATTGCACGAAGTTATAAAAATATTACGACTTGCACTATTCCGATTTATAAATTTGAAAATGTTTACCCCATTTTACCAAAGGGATGCTCCCAAGCTGGATTTTATTGGATTTTCAATGATGTGGTTTCATACAAATTATTGTTTAAATTAATGCATTATTCATTTTTTGTGTTTGATATCCGTTTTTGTTTGGGTTGGATAAAATTTTTGGTTTAGTAAAAATAATATAGGTCATATAACTAGTAATAAGTAGAATGCCAACGCTGACCCGATTTTATATAGATATAAATATGCGAAAAGTAATAAATATTCGCTAAATAAATCAAGAAATCAGCGGAAAAGCCTGATAAAATCTGAAAAAGTCTCATTCAATGGGCGCATTATTGCAGTAGAAAATGTTCATATTCTGCAGTGCGGTTTTTCGGTATATTAATCTCATCTGTGGTAAAATGTTTCTTTGAAATTCAGTAATGTATACAATACATGTATTTTGTTGTAATCGATAATTAAGTGATAATGAAGACAAACGAGGCTAAAACTTAAAAGCTCTCGTTGACTTGAGAAATTTGAGCAGATTTTGTGCAGAGACGGACGGGTGGCACAGCTGTTTGTGATGTACTCACTAATCGAAATATGATGTTCAATGTACACCATCCCAAAAACTCGTTCATCGAGCGTTCATCCCCTATCACGACTCTTTTCAGTTTGATGCGAGAAAAATGCATGGGCTGGATGGAGTATCATGACGTTGACAAAACGAAAGCAAAGGTCGTAACTTGGATAAGAAAGAGGATTTCCCATCCCTCAATATTTGAATATTTCATCGCGACGCTTTAGTCAAGGTACATATTCAGCTTGCTAACAATATCAATTTAATGTTACAGAAGCATTATGAAATCAATGATTCACGATTTTTCACAACCCAATAAAAAATATGCTTCTTTGCAGTTTAAAAAAAAAAGTTGTCCTTTTTTTTCTAGACCGTTTTTTGGAAATTTATAAAGGTTGAAAAGGCTCTTTTTTACAGAAAAAAAAGTAGCATATCGCAATAAAAATAGGTATAGGTAGTTAGGTACCTATACTCTACGGGTAACATTGAAACTTTAAATATCTTAAAATAAAACTGACATTTTCTTTTAAGTACATATTTTATATTACCTAAATGTCACAATTTGAAAAGTTATAAAATGGCATTTATAATCACTTTGTTAAATATTTTTAATTTATTTGACATGAAGGAAGTTATAATTCAGCACATAAAACTATAAACCTGAAGAACTATTTGAAATATTGTTAAAAATTGAAACACTTACTATAAAATTGTTATTTTATTTAACTATTTTTTTAAATAGGTACTGTTTGATAAATTAAAATATCTCATACCTAATTAAATTCTGGGAGTAGACAAAATATTCTTACTATCCAAGATTTTAGTTGTACATATGCGTGGTGACATGTTGTACAATTAATGATTTGCTTGTTATACAATTTAATCGAAAATCAAAATCAAATTATATGCAAATAGATAATTTGGTGTCCTAATTGATCTGAGTTAAGATAATGAAGAAAATCTACCAAATACATATCAGTAAATACTTACTAACTACACGTTAAACTGTTATGCTTTAATTACAATAGAAATAAAGTATTGAAGACAGTTGAATTGAGGTATTAATGTTCAAACTGTAAATGTTTAATACAGTTTTAAGTTAACACAAAAATAGCGTAATTTGAAAAATTAATAATATATTTTTTTTATTTTATAAATGTACTTACCTAAGAAACAAACACTTATAATATGTATACTGTTACAATATGTACCTACTTGCAAGCTAAAATGTTCACGTAAAATTTTGAAATAATTATAGCTATTCGTTTTAACGTGTGAATATAAAATTATAGATTTTTTTTTAGTCCTTTAAATAAGGACCAAAAAAACCATAAGGCATTAAATTTATTACGAAACATTTCTCTATTTCATCAATAATTATCTATTAATTTGGTTTGATACATAGATAATTATCAATATAAATTATGGAATGAACTGTTTACCAAAATCGAAACTTTAATGTGCTTGAAATAAATTAACAAAACTTGTGAAATAAACGGCCCTAGTATCATTTATTAATTAGAAAATAATTAAGTCTATACGATACTGTAAATATTATTGAACTACGATGTTGGAATTGAACATTCCACGGTTAACGTACGCGGTTATACATCTTGTGACAGAACACCACATTCGCTCACATTTTGTGGACAAGTAATTACAAAATACATACAACTTCGTTTAAAATTACAAATTTTGAGAATTTGTTATGAACTACAACCCAAAAAAGGTTTGTGTTCCCTAAAAATTATATTAAAAATACAAGAAGTTGAATATTTTTATGAGTGTTATGGTCATAAATAATTTAAGATCCTCCCGAGATCTTATGACTTTTACGTTAACTGAGGAATAAAAATGCCAAAATAAACAAGTCATTTGCGATATTCACAAGTTTGTTGAATTCTCTTAATTAAGAGGTTGGGTCCTTAAACTGGGTGGTCTATCGGGAACGCAGAATTTAAATTTGCCTTTATTTTTTTTTTTGTATAAAAGTTAACAACTCTAATGTTTGGTAGACATCATTCTTTATTATTGAGGTTTTTAAAAAATTAATCGCTATACTTAAGATTTAAGAACAACGTCTTGTTATTGTGAAAACACATTACAAATTTGGCGAAAGTTTTGCCGAGGCAGTTCGAAAAGTTTGTGGAAATTTTGGCATTCATATTTCTATTTCAAGAAACTTATTTGCTTGCGGACAAAAAGCTACCGCGTTCTCGTCCTGTGCGGTCGGCCAAGAACATTGTAAATGTCAATGAAAGTATCGAAGGGAATTCAGGAACATCAACACGATCTTAATTACAATTGAACATTAGCAGAAGCGGTTTGCTACGAATTCTCTCTTAAGACCTTCACCTTCATCTTAGCAAAGTTACGAGTAAATTGCCATATTATGAACTGAAAGCATTTGCAACGGAGGCAATTCGTTAATTAAGTTATGGAAAAACAAAAGAAGAGTGAATTTAAAAATAAAATCATTTTAAGCAATGAAGCTCATTTCAATTTGAATGGTTTTGTTAATAAGCAAAGTCGTATTTGGAGCAATGAAAGTCCCGAGTTCTTCATGAAAAAATAATACATCCTCAAAAAGTCAAAGGTTGGCATGGGTTATGGGCTGGAGGTGTAATTGGAGCATACTTTTTTGAGAATGAGTAATGCCAAGCTATAACTGTAAATGAAATATGATATCGGGGCCAAGATATTTAGTTTTAAGTAAAATTGCATTACTACTTACTATAGAAAACTCTTATTTGTTGTCTTCGCGTCTCAATGCGACTATTTTTATAATACCTTTGATAATTAACTTTCTCTAGTGCCGCAATGTTTCACTAGATTTCAGAACAAATTCAATAATGAATAACGTTAAATCAAAATAAGTTGTGTAGCAAAAGCACATAAAAGAAGTTTGTACCAAAAACAGAATTGGATTCACATAATACTAAATGCGGTAACTCGTGTCTTGGAAACCTGGTGTCGCAAACACTAATTAAGAGAGCATTCTTATCAAGAAACGAGAACTTGAAACTTTAGAGATTTAAACTTTTGGACAATACAGTTAGTATATTCTTTGATTTACGCGACTATTTCCCCAAAATTATCGTATAAACTAATGCCACTCAAATCAAAAATTGCTTTTTTTATTTTCTAATGAAACTTGTATAAAAAATGGATCTTGTTTTTGTACAGTTTCAATGTGTGATAATTAAATCAAGAGATATCTGTACTTTTTTAATTTCTTAGTAAGAAATAAAAACTTGAAAATAGTTATGAGCTTATTGATGCCATTTATATGGTGTTTTAAAATACATTTTTAATTTTAAATACATTATTTAATATAACAAGTGGATATCGATATGCTTTGGAACTACCCGCAATATTCCAATATGCACTAACTACTTCATCATTAGATTTCTGTAGTCATCTGAGGAATTTAAAGATTAGCGGTTAAACGTTGTAGAAGGTACCGATAGTAAAGTATTTAAGCGTTCTTTCATTTCTCTTGCACAACTATTCTTTAAATTTAGAAATTGATTAAATTCTAGATGTTCCTATATCATAAGCCAAGATTAAATTTAAAAATAAAACTCAAATAAAGCTGGTTCACTCAATGTAACATGCGAGTGAAAGAAAATTAAACAATAATAAAATATTTTAATTATAAAACATAACATAATAATATATTAAACAAAATAATGTTTAGTATTGTAATTATAAATATAGGTAACTTAAAATCACACATATATAATTATATGTGTGAAAAAAAAAATATATATATATATAAATATATATATATATATATAAATATATATATATCAATTAAATTGAGGTCACTTATAGTTTAAGAGCTAGCAACGTTTTCGAGAGAGTATTTTAGGTCGGCCAGTTTTATATATGTTATCTCTCGCACTTTCCCAGACATCATACACACTGTCTGGCTGTCGGGAGGGATTGCGTTTATTAGTATGAAAAAGAAAAAGTTTCAGATGAAATTTGTAGAAAATAACATTTTACATGAAAAATGTCCAATGACTAATTTTTGTAAAGTGGCTAGTTTGCTCGCTATAAGCTTGGAAAGGCTGGCTCGACCTGACGTCATTTGGGTAGCCGACCGCTCAGAGATACAGCCGTTGTGCCGACATGTATATGTTACGGTAAAAGTAGATATTGCGGCAAATGTACACATTTTCCGGTAAACGTGTACATTTGCCTCCTCATTTGGGTAATGTGCATTCAACTAACATTTACAATTTCAAATAAGGGAAATGTACATTGAATTCACAGTGACCATGTCGTTTTGGTAAATGTAAGCATAAAAATGCTGTATGTTGTAAAAATGCTGGAATAGTTCCTTTATAGTTTTATAAAATTTAACTGTTATAAGTAATAAAGAAAAGTATGTTATTATTATTATTTGTTTGATTCCCATCGTATTGGTCCTGAAAAACTAGGACGAAAATTGTATTTAGGAATATTGGGAGCATAACCTACGACATATTATATAATATGCAAAGAAAAGTATGAATTGTTTGTCATTTAAATTTTTTAATTAAAATAATTTTCGTTATTAAAGCCTTTTGCATTATGTTTATTTAAATAAATATTTTTTTACTGCAACAGCATTTTTAATTTATTTGTATTCCAACTTTTCTTAAAACATGAAGGTAAGAGTATACATTTACCAAAACGTGAAGGCAAGAGTACACATTTGCCGGGAAATGTACATATACATTATATTCAGTTCACATATACCTAACTTTTTGGGAAATGTACACATTTTACGGTAAAAGTGTACATTTCCCAAGAGTGAACATTTACCGTAACATATACAATGAGTTTTACAAGCTTGTAGCGGGAAAACTAGCAACTTTACGAAAATTAATAACTGGACATTTTTTATGTAAAATGTTATTTTATACAAATTTCATCTAAAACTGTTTCTTTTTTTCTGAAAATTTGCAACCCCTTTCGACAGCCAGACAATGGCCTCGACATCATACAGCCCGTATGATGTCCAGGATAGTGCGAGAGATAATATATATAAAAACTGGCCGACCTAAAATTATTTTTTTTTGACGTCGGTAGCTCTCGTACTATTAGTGGCGTGGTTGACTAGATAGTTGCCCTATACGCCAGTGGTCCTGGGTTAGAATCCCCATGAAAGCCCAAGATTTTTCTGGGTTTTCGGATTCAACGGTCACTAATGACCATAGTAGTTGATGGGACCTAGTGCTATAGTTAATAATACCTATGTTAACTAGTATTGGCAAAGGTTACTTAAATAGATTTTTTATAAATAATCGTTACAAATAAACAGAAAAAAAACGGTTGTAGATTTAAAGGGAACAAACTTATATGGTGAGTTGAATTCCTATTAAACAGTTCAATGTTAAACAATTGAAAATATTTTATGGCGCAAAACAGAAAAAATCAAGCAAATAAACCAATTTCTTTTTATACAAACCCACAATCAAAAAAATCAATCTAGAACTACATTTGCTTGCGATTGAAAAATAAATTCTGTATATATTTTTAATCTAAACATTTTTTTGCAAAACCAATTGTTCTAAAAGTTTATCGAGCAGAAGAAAAAAATGGAAATCGTTTCTCTATAACGAGTGTGCTATGTACTTGAGTCTGTCACGGAATTTGATTTTATTGAAATTAACGAGCAAATCGTTCAGATTTGCAAGATTGGATTTGCAGATTGAACAATAAATATCACAATAATTATGATTGGTAGTTATATGTTTCTTGTAAGGCTTTTAATTCGATTGGATTCAAATGTCACAGCGCGCCTAAATTGAACGATATTCACATCAATCAAACAACAATCAGCGTACTGTTGAAACTTTTTCTTATTCGGTTTTCCTTGTTGTAGCGAGCAAATCGATAACTCAACACTTCTATTAATTATTATAGAAGTAAACTTGAAAAAAGAATGCTTGATAATGTATGTCGAACAGCTAAGCGGATAGGATTAATAGTGGGGAAATATTTTTGGAAAACTGTTCCCTGGAACGCCTCAAACTATTATCAACCGTATATATAGACATCGTGGAAACATCACGTGGTTCACTCGAATCCTGTTTTCCCTTCCTAAAATATTATTTATTATACTGCAGTGAACTCACAAATATCCCGTACATTTATAATATTCTATCTACATACACTATAAGATAGTTCCTTTCGCAGAAGCTTTACGAAAATAAATAGGGAAAATCCCGCCAAGATGACTTTAAGGGGAGAGATCGTGGCCATCGATTTTCTTTTTGCGTCATGTTCAAAACGTTAAATGTCAACGAAAACATCTATTACGTGTTGAAACTTCCTTCGAAATAACATTTAGACAAATTGCATAATCTTCCTGAAATAATTCCAGTTTTCTCCAGATGGTTTCAATTTTGATAAAACAGACAAGTGAAAACAATAAACTCTCTAATGTTTTTTACGTTTATTTACACAACTATTTAAATTCTTTTCTTCTTTATAATTGTCTCAGAAATGTTTGACACAAACGATTTTCATATCTCATTAATCTAAAGCTAATGACGAATACAAGATAATTAAAGGAACTTCAAATACAAACTTTACTGTTGTGTTTCCAATGTTGAAGTTATATACATAAAAGAATGTATGCAATTGAAAATTAGAGCCTTAAACTTTTTGCAAAAGAGAATTTTTACGGCTTTCAGAAGAAATAATTTGTAGTTGTAACAATCAAGAGAAAGTTTTTTTTTTTTGAAAACTTTTCCTTTCATCGTAAACTTTATACTTTAATAAACTAAATTAAAATTAATGAAAATCCAAAGAAATATGTAATCAAAGAGCTTTTGTTACTACATCGTATTTTATTTCAAGTTGTATAATTTTCTAAATTTGTTTCGGTATATTGATTGTAAAGAAATTGTGAAAACTAATTTAAAGTTCTCGCAGTATTCAAATGAACATTTTTGGTTTTTTTTTTGTAAATTTAGTTTGATTCAATTAGCGAATATCTTTTAACAGCATGCATGATAGGATCGAAAAGAAGGAATTCGGGCGACGACCTTATACTGTCGTTGAAGCCGTTGGCTTGTGTTGAGTCTCTTATTATCATTATCGGGACGCTCGCTCACTCCCGACGGGTGTAATGTGTGACGACAGGGTTAACGGCTACGATATCGGATGGATGTTACGACTCCTTCGCTCTCGGATTTTAACAATCCAGTAATAAATCACACGTGGGCAGGTCATTTATACTTGAAGGCCCCCGAAGAGCCGGAACCATTGAACATATACGATCTCGCCTACTTATATTCATTTAATTCGCATTTTTCTGACCCCCCGAGAACTAAATCGGGTAACTTTTCCGTTCTCTATTCCGTTTCATTGCCGTTTATTTACCGCGTCCATCAACCGCCTCTACATTATTGCTATCAGTAAACTGTTCTGACTTGTAATAATGTCAAGACTTAAATTAATCTCAACCTTGTTGTGTAATGATTAAAATGAAATAACCATCGTTTTTCTTGTTTCCACTTTTCCCAAAATTCTCACAATGTTTCTCAATGAAAGTCTGACATTCGCTTAAACCAAATTTTATCTGTTATTTAAAAAATGTTCTTCTAAAGTTACAACTACCTTATCATATAGTTGTAAGTAACTCAAATATTTGTTTAAATCATTTCTAAAATTTTTATTAAACTTAACATTTTCTTATGATAAATATCGAAGTTATTGAAAATAATGCAATAAAAATTAGGTTTCTAATAGGTTTTCTCTCTAACAACTATAAGCATGTACCTACTAACAAAAGCTTAAAATAACCAATTGCAGAAAAAAAATTTTTTCGACGTCAACATTTCCTTAATTTAATTAAAATATGAGATGATGAATTACAGCACTTGAACAAGTTTTTATTTATTTTTCGGTTATCAAATAATTAACTCTCTAATAGTTTTTTTGTAATATCATTTAATGTGTTATGTGATATCTAAATAGAAATTTTTCTTTGAAAAAATCAATTGGCCCTGACATGACCTCCAAAGTTTATTCAGAACAGAATAAAATTACGCTTTTTTATTTAATAGCCAAATATTTTTTATTGGAAACTTTTTTGGATTTTTTCTTTTGAGTTGCCATCATTGTTTATGCTAACTAAATATTTTTTCATCGTAGTAACTTTCTTAAAAATTAAGCCGTACTTAATTTTCATTAGCCAACACTGCAGAAGACATCAAGTTATATTCCTTAGTTTTATCCAGTATATTTGAAAATAGTATCTAAACGTTCAGTTAAAAATTACTGTCTACATTGTT
The DNA here is from genome assembly GCA_958496155.1 of Sisyra nigra. NCBI lineage: Eukaryota > Metazoa > Arthropoda > Insecta > Neuroptera > Sisyridae > Sisyra > Sisyra nigra. The sequence continues at coordinate 25,775,076 of OY292313.1, forward strand.
ATACTTAAATTGCAGTCATGCAAATTAAGTTACTACATGGCCGTCTACATGGACACTCAATAAGGCTGCTCACACAGATACATACATACAGATATGTACATACAGAAGAACTGTTTCAGTATAGATTCGTTCCGTGCGACTTTGTTTATTGGTTGTGTCCGTGCATTGTCATACCTGGATGATTGGAACAAACCTCATCATAACATTTGCTTAGAGCGTGACTTTCCAATCTTATGTTGGAAAAGTAACAAAATAGGTTTCCTTTGCTCCTTCCTATAGTTTACGAGCATGCAGTTTAAGATAGTATGTGTGAGCATTAAAACCTTGTATGATTCTAGAAGATTAGCAAGGCGAGTTAAATTAATTTTAATTTTGCTAAATGTTTTGGCATGTAATCTTTCTGTATAACTTTAATATTGCGTTAAGTGTGTTATGTTACTTTCTTAAAATAATATTATAGTATTTTTAACTTGCTTGAGATGTGAATATAAAACAGAAGAATGTTAAAAATTCTTTGTTATTGCCTGCATGCAATTAAAAATTAAAAAAAATCGAGGCCTAAGAGACGTGTAAATGGGTAAAAAATCGGAAACTTATTCGAAATCGTTATGGACATATGTCGCTTATTCGTGAACTTAAAATTAATTAAGCTGATGATTAGGTCAGGATAAAAACCTCTTTGAGAATATTGAAAAATTTGTTTAATAAACTTGTGAATAATTAGAAATAAACCCTAAAAGTACTCTGTACTCTGCACTCTTTAACAAAAACCATAAGATTTTAAACCATGTTCCAAACTCCCAGGTGTCTGTTCACACATAGATTCATTCAGTCGTGAATGGATTGTCACTGTCCAATCACTCGTCATAGAGTGTCCGTGTGAGCGGCCCTAATTAATAGATTTCACAAGATTGTACGAGTGTATTCAATTAATAGGTAACAGATCCGTAGCGTGTTATTATAGCGCCCGGTGCAAAAAGATAAAATATCCCACGTCTTATAGCCATCTTTGAAATATATTGGAAAATTATAGACCTATTCAAACTAAAAACGTAAAAACGACAGCTTTATTATTATCCGGTTTTATGGAAGTTCGAACGACACTCTTATTATGCGGTATCTTTATTATTCGACGCCTGGTGTCGGGGCACTATTCGCACCACCTATGCTACGGCTCTGATAGGTAATAACATATAAAAATATTAGATTGTAAATTAAAATATTATTATTATTATATTTATTTTTATCAGTAGGTAAGTAGATACAAATTACAGTTAATTTGAATAGAAACTTAATACTTATACAACGATTCAAAACCAAAAGTTATACCTACACAGAGGTGCTACCATTAAAGGTTAAAAGAACTCACTCAAGAAATTTCATAACTCAAAAGAATCGTTACGTAATAAATTATGCAAAAATGGTTTCCTTGTATTTTATTTCCACTTCAGTCGAATATAATCAAAAATTGGTCACGGATCTAGAACCATCCTCCTAGTTAATTCTATCGTTTTGACCGATATCATACTAAAAATTGTTTTATAGCAATCGATATCTGTGTATGTGTAAGCGAATGCGTAGATTAATAAACATATTTTAATAATAACGATGATAACATGCTTTATAATATTTGTTTCACGATATTCTTTCAATTTGTAGCAATGACTCAAGAATATTACTATCAAATAGAGATATAAATATAACCTTAAAATAATTGATTTATAAAAAACTCGCGTATTATAAATAATTAAACGAGCGATGTTCAAGTACCAATTTTCTAATTATTTACATTTATTTTAGGTAAAATTTACGAGAGCCGATATTGAGGCGATCGAAAATTTTGTCCAATGAAGTTAGTCTTTGTCAAAGAAGCATTTTCAATTTAAAATTGAAAAAAAAGTATGTCAGTGAATTTGCATGCCATCAAATAAATTATTTGGTAATCTTCTTATTAAAATTCACAAAGAAAAGGTTCGATGTTACGTTATTTGAAAAGCGGGAAACACCACTTGAAACGATAAAAAAGTGCTAGTTAAAGCAAAGTTTCAATCAATTAAAGTTTTCATTGGATTTTTAGAGAAGAGTTTGTGTTTTTTTTAATTTAAATTGCGGTTTTGGTCTTATCAAAGTTTTTCCAGAAACGCGCAGCGAATTACAAATGCAGAAGAATGCGTACAAAAACTATAAATCATAAGTTCAACATTTCGAGGAAGAAACTTTGCTCCAAATAGTACCAATCTTCTACACAGTTTATGGAAATTGCATCATCCATGTGCATATTTTTGTTGTTTTCTGCTAAAGTTTACAATTCCACGACTCGTTTCCACTTTTTTGCATTGTCTCCTTTTGCTCGTTCCTAATTTTCTCTAAAATCTTGATAACAATTGCACACAAACGGATCTTACGGCGCCCATTGTCTGTCGCGTTTTCACCAACAAGCTAGCTAACTTTTATTTTTTAAATGGTGCACTGCACGCTCGTAAATTATCAATCTTTAAAAGATTTTATGCGATTCTAAAACTATTCCCAGTTGGAAACAATTAGAAGAAAATTTGCTCGGTTTTTTCCCCGAATAGTTGGGGACAAAAATTGGCTATTTATCCGCTGTTGAAATTTATACTATCGCTGCTTTTCCCAGTTTGTTGCGAGCTTTGCTTATTCAGCGCGTTGAACGTATTAAAGTTAAAACGTGCATTAAACCGTGATGATATTCTATACTGAAAATAAATTATTCTGCACGATTAACTTGTTTCAATCTATAACTGTAATGGCGCTATCATAAAACCACCCCCATACGACAGGCCTCATTCTCGTCGACACACTTGACAACAACCCTTAAATTTTCCACTTGCTGTACAACTTGATGAATATCAGATCTCATACTTGAAAGAAATGTTTCGTTATTTATTATAAATAAGTATGTCGTATATGTTAACAGCAATTACCAATAAATAAAAAAACGTCAAATTCTTCATCATTTCTTCTAAAACTTCATTACTTTCGATTTAAATTTTTTTCGTACGTTTCAAAAACAAAATAAATTTAAATGAAACGTTCAAACCAGACAGGTTTCGTTTACTTTTTATCGGTTGAAATGAAAAATTACCTTTCTGAATTTCTTGTGCTCAAAAAATATATCGATCGCTTATTAGATTGGCACGAAGCGTAAATTGAAATAAGCCGAGCTTTTAACTTTGTATAACTACATTTCACACTTGGCATTCTCGGTCTGTTTTAACTAAAGGTAAATAGAATACGTGTCTAATAAATAAGATCCTGATTGAGAATCTAATAAGACATTCCGTTGTAAATTAATTTAGTCAAAGACGTGTTATTATAATGTATTTACAGCGACAACCGTGCATTAGATATTTTCCTATATCCAAGCCTTGTTTATTTAAACTCGAACAGCGTAAACCTATACTAAATGAAATTTCTCATATTTTATTTATCTATGCTAATTTTATATAAGGCGAATCACGCCCATGGTCACAAAAAGAAATTAAAAAAAATTTTAATTGGCTAAAAGGATCCAGAAATATATGCAAATTTTATTCCGCAATCAGGCGTTAGAGTTTTAAGTAGATGAACGTTAAATTATTAAGGCTGTAGAAATATCAATTATTAGCCGTGGATTTAATACAATTTCTGACCGTGGATTCAAAAGGACTAAATTCAATTTAAATTGTATAGTGAACGCTGGTATTTGCGAAAGCTGTTCTAATAAGGCTATATTATTTAAATAACGCGTTTTTTTAAGTTTTAACCACGTTCGATTAAGATTTAATTTTATCTTAAATCTATTAAAAAGTCAATAATAAATTCATAACTTAATATTATTATAATTTTAAGTTTATTTTAACTGATGACGCGTTTATGTTAACTAAAAAACAATTTTGAGGAAACATTTTTTAAACAAAAGCTCATTAATAAACTACTTAAATAATTTTCTAGTGAAATTTTTGTTAGCAAAATTTTTCTTGAGTAACTTATCTTAGGTATTAGTTAAATAATAGCTTTACCCGTTATCAAGTTTATTATACTATGTAAAGCATTATTGAACGAGTAAATATTTAAAGAAAAACTACAAAATAATGGTATTTAATCTTACTGTTTAAAATTTTGTGCCATTTAAATATAGGTATCTAGTATCTACCTTGACAAAAAAAAACTAAGCCTACGTAACTTTTAACAGAAAGAGAAGAAATATTTATTACTTATAGCTTAAAATACTTGCTCGTCATTAAAAGAATTAAATTGAAAATATGAATTTTAAATAAAAAAAAACTAATAATAAGCTACTATAATGAAATAAAATTAGGGTTCCTATGAAACATTTCTCAGAGTAAAAAATTTAAATTCTTAATAGTAAGTTATACAAATTTGAACTTCACCAACTTTTAACTATACATATATAAATAGTTTGCTCCTTTAAAAATAATAATTAATATAAGTGTGTTTTAAGATATTTACTTTTAACGAAATTTTTTCTATGGCGAATCAGCTAACAAACGGTATAATACTTACAATCTTTTCATGGTATAAAACAAAGTTGCTCTCCCTGTCTGTTCCCTTAGATCTTCTAAACTACACAATGGGTTTTAATGCAGTTTTCAGCAACTGATAGAGTGATTTAAGAGAAAGGTTTGCAGGTATAATACATACATGCATATTATAGTTATAGAGAAAAGTAGGGAAATTTAAACATTTGTGACGTGATGTCATAACAAACATATTTTTGTGCAATTACATTGTAAACGCTGGCTAAACCTTACGAGATAGATCAAACGTATATGCGACGAAATTGTATATCTTAAAAAATTGATAAAAAAGTTCGCAACGTTATATGCCTACCTCCTAAGGATAGCCCACAGGAACCATTTTTATCTTTTACACATTACAAAAAAAAAATTTTGGTTATTTACCAAGCTATTTTAAACAATACATTATTATTTCTTATCCAATTAAATACATTAGATACGTTGTGCATTTCATGTAGATCAAAATTGCCCGTTACATCATAGCATAAAAATTAATATCTTAGAAGATATCACAGATTTAAAAAGCGTTGGCAGAGTGACTAGATGTTGTACGTCGTACGTAGTGGCTGTTTTATTGGTATCTTCTTCTATATTATATTAAAACGTTGTGTTGATACTTATTTCGAACAAACACTCGTAAAATTCTACACCAATTAGGTATGCAAAGTACATGTACTCTTAAAATAGTACGGTTGATCGCCCTACATAGGATAGCATAACAATTGAATCCTACAGGAACCATGTATTTTCGTAGTATTTTCGGTAAGTTTTGTTAAAGTTCGTGAAATAGCATTTTGACGCATTTTCCTCAAGAAGGCCTGACCAATTATACATAATAGCGAAAGAAATCTCAACAAAGTTTAAATAAAAAATGAACAAAGTTTACTGGAATAAAATTAATAATGACATTTTTACAAATATTTGAATTTCTTTATTGTTCATTGTCGAAGATATTAATTAGAAATAAACGTATTACAATAATATACTAAATTTTAAAATAATTAACAATTACTTAACGGAACTAATTTTCATGAATTTTGTAAAAGATACCTCAGAACTTAACGTATTAAATACCATTTACCCTAAAAAAGGCACGGTTCTTGTAGGATAGCTACGAATGAACCTGTAAGATAGCTAATATCTCTTCCTAGAAAAGTAGTTTTAAGGATTTTGGTGAACTAAAGTATGCCAAAAATGAGCTGTTGTTATTATATGTATAGCTATAGCTTATATGTGTCGAAATATTACAAGTAATGGTTCTGATTATTTAAGTATGAATAGCGGGTATGTGTTCTGAACGCATCTGAATAGGTTGTCTTTAAACGTGTTTGTGTCGGATATTATTGACTTTGTCACGTTGGAGAGAAAATATAGTAACGCTTAAGGGTTTTCTCTTTCAGCAACTGTTGACATGTATGCAAACAGTCATCTTATTTTTGATGTTGCTCATCTTAGTTGTTCTAGATCAGAGTCAACGCATTTTCTCTCTTGCTCGTTTTCTCCTCTTTTCTCTATCATTGTATGTAAGTTTTATAATATTTGAAGAATATTTCATTTACTTAACTGCGTTATTTTCGGGTTTTAAAAATTGTTGATTTTATCTGCTTCTTATACAGTTTCGTCGTTTCTGTTAATTTGCTTTTTTTCAATGATTTTTTTTTCTGTAGGATATTACTATTCTTCTATAAGAACCCATTTTAAAATTTAACTTTTGGGAGTTGCTTTCTTTTAATTATATGTTGATTCAAATTTATCCTCAACTCTAAAAAAATCAAGATTATTTTTTAACTTTTTTATTCATTTTGTTGTAAATTTTCAATATACTTTGTAAATAGGTTTAGTAATATTGAGAACAGCCTTATAACTGGCTTTCTTATTGTATTATAGTTTTAAGCTTGCTTACAAGCGAGCTTTTTCGTACTGTTAATGAGCATGTGCATCAGTAGTACCTTTAAAATTATTTACTTAAAGCTGATTGACATCATTTTTCCGTTACAGTTAGTTTAAAAATTTTTAGATTAAGTATTTTAAAGATGTTTTATTTCTTCTCATTCTGGGAACATTTTATCAAATATAATCTAGCTGAACATAAAACCACTTTACTTTTCTATTGGTTTTTAACAAGATGTTTTTTCCGGAGGTATTAACTAGCTCAGATATACTTTATATAAAGGTATATAAAGTTAATTTTAATACATTTAAAATTGTCGCTAAAAACTGTAATTACAAATGGGAATTAAAAACTTTTAAATATAATTACAAAGTAAAATTCAACTTTTTTTCAAAGCTTTACAATTTATATCATTTAAACAATTAAACTTAAATATTCTTTTATTTTCATTAATTGATAAAATGCTTTGTATTCTAATTTAATTATAAATTTTTCTGTTTATTTCGATATAAAGACTTTTCGGAATAAGTAATTGAATATAGAATATATGTATATCAAGGTTTAAATTATAAATTATAAAAGGAAAATAGAGCAATTAAATTAGTAATTTAAATACCGGTATCCAAACATCCAGTTTAGACTTTGTAGTAGGTACTTAACTATGATTATAATCTAAAAATGTAAAAATTAATTTTAACTTTAATTTAAATTCATTTTTGTTAAAACAATTTCATAGGAATGTATATTCGTATAACAGGTAGATTTTCAAATCTAATTCATTTGAATAAAACAGAAACCTAATATTTTTCCTACGCTTTATGAAACTCAGCACATAAACATATTAACTAGTCATAAACGGCTCTTGGGTTCAAAAGAGAAATAAGGGATGTGCAATTTGGAAAATTTAATTGTAAAGGTAAAAGCACTATAATGTATAAACAAATACGTGATGGTTCAAAACAGCCTTTCCGTAGGGGTAAAATATGAGCCGGTCACTTGATTGTAACCATTGCAAAAAGAAAAAAAATCGCATTTTTGTTTTTTACTTTTATTAAACGCAATCTTATTTAACAACAGTGCCCTTTGGGCTTTATGTACCTATTACTAAATAAATAAAAGAAATATTGTTTCGCAAATAACTGAAGAAGTATAATATATATAATAGCATAATATCTGACCTTTTAAAGATATGGATGTGAAACCTTTTTTATTTATAATAATACATAAGGCTTAAAGTTTTACAATGTTTTATTTATGATTTTATTTATTTCCAAATCGGTTTATTTGATAAGTAACAAAAATTCTAAGATCTGAAGAACGTTCTCAATCATTGTATAGATTGTAAGAAAGATTGAGGGTATGAATTTTGGATTATAATCCTCAGTAGTTGTTAATTATTACTACCAATTGGAGATCATACTACTGTAGCGGAGTTTAACACATTTTATTTTTCTTATAGTGTTACATAATTACTTAACAATAAATAATAGGAGTTGTTCTTACTTTTATAATATTTTGTTATTTTTTTGGTTTTATGTTTAGCATGTATAATTTTTTTAAATAGTTGTTAATCACACACACGCTGAACGATAAATATACCTTTAACAATTTGCAATTCATTACAGTAACAAATTAAATATGTATATATAACAATAATGAAAAGTCTTCTGCAAACGATAAAAATTGACTATAAAAGCTAGTAAATCCTTGATAACGCAAATGGTAACAATGACAACAATATTTATAGAAAATATATTTTTGGATTGATCAGTAACCAAATAATTAAAAAAATTATCAATGATTAACTTTAATTTTCTCGTTGTACTAAGTAATATGATTTTTCCAAAATTTCTCAACCTCAAATCAACTTTCTCAGTCAAACCAAATTTTACTTCTTCGATCAATATGGATAAACATTTAAATTGCTTCGCAACACTACATATAATAAAATAAACAAAGAGTGCGAAAAAAAACATTTCTTTGGTGAATATGGTCACTGAAGAAATATGGGTTTTCTAACAGGTCTATTTGTTTCGGTTTTGCTTATTATTCCAGAAGCCAGTTAATAATAATGAGAATAGTAGGTTTGTTCTCACAGTAGTTAAAATTCTTGAATTTGAACTGCTTTCTGACTGCCAATTAAATATAATAATAAATATTGAATATTGTTCTCCTTAGTCCTTTTATACTTGATTTGAATTTCATACTCGAAAGGCTGTGCGCACACTCAACAGTTCATAAGTAGTTCAAATCCAATACAGGTCACTGTGAGAATGAATCTAATAATAATAACCTTTTGAATACAATTCTCGATTTATATTTGCTTTTAACTCATACGGTAGCAGATTATGGATGTATAAATGTCATCAAGAATCTTACTGCCAAGGTTCAACAATTAATAAGAAATGTTTTGTAACAACATTTTCTTTGCGCTTTCTGGAACTAATTTATTTGATCTAATTTTAGTACCTACTATGTTTTCACCATGAGATGACATGGAATACAAATTTTTACAATGGTCGTTGTAAAAGCTAAATTACTACTCATTCTCGATTCTCCAATATGTCTGAACTGTGTTACAATTCTAATTATTAAAATTCAAGAAGATTTCAATAGTAATAAAAAATTATGCATCAAATTATACCACAATAAATAGTGATAAAATTGTATCATACGATCTAAAAAATTTAAAAATAATAAGAAGAATATACGGGATCAAATTCAATAACTAAAGATTGTAACAAATAGATATAAGCAAGCCTAGTGATCTACTTTCAATTAAATTAAAAAATTGATTAAAAAAAAGCGTCTAAAAATTCTTAAAAATTTAAAAAATTGTTGATATTGAAAAATGAAAAATTTAATAGAAAAATTACGTTTGGTATAATTTAAAATTTTAACAAAAAATATAATAAAATAAAGTTTAACATCTTTGAAAATAGATATGTATAGTACCCACATACCTTTTTTTTTCAAGTGAAACTTGAAATTGAACTGAATGAAATTCAATTCATTTTTTTCATTTATAACGAAATTTATTTATAGTAAAAAACATGTTTCAGTACTTTCATTTTTAATGTAACCGTTTGACACTATAAGTTAATAGGTTTAATAGGTTCGATATGCAAATAAAGCCTTACAGTTACGATAAAAGTTCTGCTCAGTATATAAAAATTGGGCAAATTTTTTTTATATTACTCATCAATTGTTCGTCTTACTGTCATCTCAAAAAGTCCCACGAGTAGCATTTTACAGTTAAATATTATTATTTAAGGGAAATTTATAAAAAATTAATTAGCTATAACTAGGTACTCTAGGTGAACTCTAAATCACTCTTTTTGTTCTATTAAATAAGTATATGTAATCCTTTTTTTCAATGCAGTTCGGTTTAATTTTTTTTTTCTTATTTATGATAATTTTATATGGGATATTATAATTTTTTGTTTGTATACAAAATGAGTATTACCCCCAAAAAGAAGGTTGTTAAAACAGCATTACTCTCGTATTTGAAGCACGTACTTACTTTTATCATGAAAGAAACGACTTACTCAAAAAGCACCATTTTCATAATTTTCATAAATAAAATACCAAGCTTTTTAATAATTCGTAGCATCGTTATTTCTTCTCAATAAATTTAACAACCCAATAATAGAGTATTTGAAAATATATAATTACAGGTTGGGAGTATTAAAAGACTGTTTTATTGCAACGAAACACAAAATGTATTTTGCAAGAAATAATATTATAAAATATTAATAAATGAAATGACGTTGAAGATATAGAAATGTGAACTTCAATATTTAATAGGTATGGTATATCGATTAAGATGTTTTCTGCAAAAGGAAACTGTTTGTAGCATTTAATGGTATTTATCTATTTATTTATTGCTTTGCTAACGATTTCATGAAGAAAGAATCTTCATCTAAAATTTATACTTATATTATAGTTTATAATTAACCTTTACAAAATACAAGTAGGTACATGTTATGTAGTGAGATAATTTAGATTTATTTCATAAGCAACAATTAATATCATTTAATGAATTTTATATTTCACCACATTTTTGCACATATTATATTTTTTTTATAAAAAAAAGAACAGTAGGTAGTTAAGTGGGAAAAAGGAATATATTTTAACCACTCATCTAATATCCCCTTTATTTACAGTCAAATACAAGTACCCTTTAAAATGATGATAAATATAAATTAAATGTTTCAATTTTTATTTTTTTTTGCTTTAAAGATGTAAATAAAACAACTTTTATAAAAGTCGTTTCAAACATTTTCAATTGATTTTCCAAAAATATTAAATGATTCATACATAATGAACTTGTTGATTGTTCAATTTTTGACTGGTGAAATTTGATGTTATAAATATTTAGCTTTTCAAACATATCAAACGTCAGTTAAAAGTATGTTGGGTTTGTTCATGAATTCCAAACGAGACTTATATCACGAAAAACTTTTTTGATGAACTAAATTAACCAAACATCATTAAAATATCGAACTATGTAACATAGATCAAAATAAGGGTTGGTGTGCAGAGTGTTTTCATAAAATTTTATTATGTGCGTACCTATATTGTAATTATGTTATTGCATCATATTTAATTGGTCATTTTAATATGTTTTTTTTTCTAGAAGTATTGATAAAAGCATAATAAGGCTAAACTTCTGTAAACTCAAAAAATTTTAGGTACAAATTTTACTGACATAAATAAGAATTCATAATTGGATGTATCCTATATACTTCTTATCTACAATAACTCTATTTAAACAAATTCACTTTGATACCTTATTTTTAGCGGAAAAAGATAAAAAGACGCCATCTCAATAAGATTTTAATTTTATAATAGAACTTGTTGAAATACCCGACGTTGTCATAGTTTAGTTAAAATTTATTACACTTAAGTACGTAGTAACACCATTATTCTCACATTCTTATCAACTTTATTATCAATGCCGGACTTATCAACGATTATTTAAAAAACTAAAACCAAAAGCAAAAAAAAAAACAACAATGCTTCAATACTCAAAATGAGCTCGCACTACTACTTCTAGGACATAAACCGGTTTTCAATTCTTATTTAATTCTAGCCTAATAGCTAGTTGTTGAAATTTTTGCTTATTCCCGGTTCAGCATTCTGCCTAGCAGAAGCAGTCCCTGTGCTAAGCTTTTTGCGCGATTTGTGCTTGTTTGGGCGTTATTTTTCTCATACAGGTTTTGCCCCTTTGTGAGGGCTTTTCAGCCAAAAATGACATGGGTCTCGTATAAAACTCCTACATAAATATCTAAGCGTAAGTAAACAGAACTATGTATATGTATGTAAACATCAGCCTTCATGTATATACGAACTTCCACTCTCTACCTTAGAACCCCCTTTATAAGAGTTTTCCCAGCAAAAAGTTTCAAATAAAAATTAATAATAATAATTATCATAGCGCAAGTGTAAAGAAAATCGTTGGAGCCTTTTAAAAAAAAAATTGAAAAAACTCAAAAACCCATAGAATAAAGTGGGGCTTCCTGTCAACTGATTTCAAATAAAAGCTTCGCGGAACAACTAGATGAAATATGAAAGCAAGCCAAGTTTGGTGAATTTCGCATAAAGTTTTTGATGTGATGTGACTATTACACACAGGCACACACAGATATTTTTTGAAAACATCTTTTTCGAACTCAATAGACCTCAAAACATATTATATAATATTACTGTTGAAAACTCGGAATAAAAATTCGACCTGATTACAATACTTTCTTTATTATAATATATATAGTAGTTAAAGAAAGTAAATGTAGTTTTAAGTTGGTAGATAAATTAATTAAACTTATAAACTTAAAATAAGGTCCAGGACTTTAAATCTTCCTATCCCACCATATAGAAAACGATTTCTCTTCAATTCCCATTGTCTATATTATGACAGCCTCAGTTGTCATTGCTGCTTAGCTTAAGTATTTACAACATATAGAAATGCTTATTGTTGTTAAAAAAGTGTATAAGTTGATTCAATATTGTTAATATTTTATTTATTTACGCTAGAAATTTTGACAAAAAGTGGGATTCGTAAAAGGTGGATATTTTTTTTTTACGAAATTCTTATTAAAAAGGTAATTCTTATTATGATTAAAACATTTACAATGGATAAAGAATATAGCTGAAGTATTCATGTACCCTTCTATTTTTTGATAGCTCAATCAATAACTCCTATTACCCTTTCTTGTCAATTTACCCGTCATACATGGTAAGACGGATTAATATCCACCTCTAATTTTTTTAATTCACAATGAAACTGTGTTTTTGATGTTCATAATTGTATCTTTTTTTAAAAAAAAAGACGAAGAACAATTTTTTAGAATTACCTATACCTCTTTAAACTACATATATTAAAAACAAACAACAAATACATAATCGTATCAAAGAGGAAAGGTTTTACATTATATATTTTATAGTTTGTTTTTAGTTCAGTCAACTAACGGGTTGAACCTGAAAATGAAAGAAAATAGTCTGGAAACTTTTTAAATATTTTTGTTTTGTCATTAAACGTTAGCTCAAAAGTTTTATAAAATCTTGTGGGCGTCTTGTGTTAATATATTTAAACTGAGCGCTCTCAAAAATAAAATTCTTGTAAATGGCACGTTTGTAGTACCTTTATGGATATTTGATATTATAAAAAATAGTCTTTTTGACAGCAAAATTTTCCATGAGTTTTGTTGTTTTGTCGAAAGGAATATAGCCTTATATTATATTATATTTATAATATCCATGGGTTCACTGTATATAAAATCGTCTACAATAGAATACTATTTAAATAAAGTAATAAGTATCTAATTGTTTAATATTTTCAAATTATATAATTTTCAAGTAATTCGATTCATCAGTGGTAAATAAATGGTATCCTTACAAATTTGCTTAAAAAAAAATTAACCTAACACCAATATCCTTGACATTGAACAGAGAGACTTAAATAAAACTAATTGTGCAAGCAATGGACGTTTTAGCAAAGAAAAATTTGTTGAGTTTTGACTTGTAATATTACGAGTATTTCAATATTTAGCTTGACGGTAGGTTGAACTATATTCAATAAAAATTTAAATTATGTAATATCCATGGTATGAAAAAATTAATTCATTAAGATAAAAAATAAATTAATTAAAATTTTTCAAAGTTGGTTAATTTTTTATTTACCACGAGTATCAAAACAACTTATTAAAAAAAATTTTAAGCCAAATTTTTTTAACTTTTAAATTTACGATACATAAAAATAGCATTGTTCAAAATTACAACACATAATTGTTCATAATTCCATTATAATTTTTTTTAATTGTAATTGATTATGCGTGGCAACTTTAAAATTCACCAAAACCTTCATTTTCTCATTTAAATGCCAAATGTTAAAATGAACAATTTGAAACCAATTACGAAATATAGGAATGATTTTTAATGACAAAATGTTCAATATTTATTGTGTGACGGATATTATCAGTCCAAATTCAAATATTTGATTTTTATAACAATTAATTATTAATGGTGATTGGTTCAATCGATCAATGCTTGCTTTGATATTCAATTGAATGGCTCTTTTCATTGATACAGCACTTTAATGGAGAATTTTTTACGTTCAAGCCTATTGAATTTGAAATAATCGAATGGAAAACGAATATTGATGCCTTATTTAAAACTATAGATAGCGTTAATATTTTCTATATTTAAAAAGTTCATTGTTTCCATTTTTCAATCTGATAAGTCCATTGACAACAGCTTGTAGTTAGTCAGATAAATAATTTCTTTTTCTATCAGAAATCGTGACCTATTTAGTTCCAGTAGGCGATAAAACAAAATGTATTCAGGCGGTGACAAAAACGAAGATGACCCTGGAATAATTTTTGCCACCTAAATGTTGTTGAAGCTTGTAGGAAGAACTATAAATTTTAAATGGAAAACTTTTTGTTTGCTTTCTGCTAAGTCGTTGTACCGACAATTTTATTTAATATTTGATCGAATGTTGATATAAAAAGATAAAGTAGTTTCGGAATTGAATTCAATGTTTTCCGCAAGGCCTTGTTGTCGACAAGTCGGAAAAAAAATAAGCAAAAAAGGTAAGCTACCGTTGGATTAAATTAAATGTACTTTAACGTTCGCTTGGGTTGCGAGAGCCGCTCAAGCAGCGGCAGTTCTTGTCGTAAAAACGCCGAGCTTTTAAAACAAATGTCTTTACGTTCAAAGTTCAAACACTTATTTGGTTAAGTCACTCACTTTTCGTGTAACAAGGTAAACGTTTGCGTTCAATAACGTTAAGTGTGATTAACCTAGATGATGGCGTGCTAAAAGAATCACCAGAATATTTCAGTCACGATTCTAATTGTATGCAAATTTGTATTTCATTTATCAACATTCTGTGTCACTCCCCGTGAAATATGAACGGCGGTCGCCAATTTACAATGCAAAATTGAAATATTTTCTTCTAGTATTTCAAACCTGAAAATTGCAATAATTTTATTTATATATTCTGCATAATTTTTGTCTCATTTAAATGAAGAAAAAAAAGCATTTTAATTCGATTCCAGAAAAAAATTCAATTTCTTTTTTTAATTATGAAAAATTGCTTTTTTCAATTCGATATAGAAGTTTGTTTGAATCGATGCATCGGCTTGAGTTGATGACGATGTTGTGATAATTAAAGCTCAAAATGATTTATGAAAAGAAACGAGTATTTAAGAAGGGCTTGAGAAAAGTGCTTTTGTGGAAAAATGACAAAAACTACATGGTTGATTATAAAATATTTTTAATATCAAATAAAAATGGGTGAGAGGTTCAAAAATGTGGGTATGGGATAAAAGGTACCCATCAGTCTATCGGGTGGTTTTCGACTATATAAAATCCATGAAACCGTCCGAGATGTGAGGGATTTCGTTGACAACCGGGTTTATATGGATGCCGGGAACGCTTGTGTATTTTATTGGAAATGAAAACAGAATTTCCGGGTGGTTGAGTTTCCGGATCGTAAGGATTATTTACTTTCATCTTTTATCCAATTTTTATTATATTATAAAAGAAAATGTCACAGAATCTTAATAATTATTTTCGGTTTCAAAAATCAAACAAACATTTTTCATATTAGCTGTAATTATTGTTCTTGTCCCTACTCGGACCATCTCTTTGTTAGATTTAATATACGTTTTTTATCTAATCTTTTTTTGAGATAGAATTTCGATGAAAGTAGGTAACAGAGGTAGTGCTTTTAGTTATAAAATATTATATTGAAGACATATGAGAACGCTTACAACATTTATTCGTTTCATTTACTTCAATTTCCAGTTCATATCATATCTCGAAATATCATATCGAGAAACTTTTGCAAATTATGACAAATTTCATATTAACTGTTGCTGTTTCATTATACCTACAATAAGCTCAATGAACTTTTTTGAAAAATCAAATTGTTAATTTTAATAGAAATAGACTTTGGAAAAAACGTCAAGTTTAATACTGCGATATCAAAATAACAAGATGGAAATTAAGTCCCTCAGGTAGTACATACGTACGTACCATAAATATAATAATTCAACTAAGTAATTTACACAGGTCTCGGAGAACTGATGACGATAAGATGTGTTGCTTGTGGAAATTTCCTTGCCAAGATGATTATATTCAGTTTCCCGGCTCAAGTGATTTTCGGATGATGATGATAACAAGCATCCCTTTTAGACTGTGTATGATCCCGTCAACTCCAGCTTTCCATCCTCCCTACTTAATAACGTTCTATTTACATATATACAATGAGCAAGTGGAAATAACTTCCGAAGAAAATCTTTTGAAAATTAAATACTACGTCATGTTATAGTATATCACTTTAATTGCGACTATAGAATATTCAAACGTTTTAATAAAATAAATTTATTTTTATTGATGATACTTGACGTTGTCATCAAAGAATTATGCCTGAAAAACAGAGATTTGCTGTTTTGGAAAAGGGATGAAATATTGTGGAGGGTCGTAAACACATTCTTACGGCCGTTATCTTTAAACACAATAACCTTGTTCTGGTAACCCCGTCTGGTATGCAGATCATATTTACCCAACTAAATATGAAATGGGCTTTAGTTTTATTATTGTTATTTTAATAATTTTATTCACGAGCTTTTCGAGTTTCGGCATTTGTTGAACACATATTTGTAAAAATTTGTAAAATGCTTCAGGTTTAATTAAATTTTTCATGCAGTTTTATTTTTATTAATAAATATTTTAAGAGTCCTGAGATGAAAATAATGTAAACAGGAAAAAAGCAATCAATCAATACAAATTTTAAGAAGCTTGCTTTTTTGAAAAAAATTGAAAGTAATTTATCCCACTGAGATTTGCAAAATAAAAACATACAGAATGCTAAAATAAAATTGAATGCGGACCGAATTTCAAATATGTACAGTAAGATTTACATATTCGGAACATGGTATCATCATCAAAGTTTATATTTTCATTCGTCTCGAAATTCGAATAACGTGAAACTCGTACAGAGGTATTTTGTCTAAGTGCATACATATGTTCGATAACAACAAACAGAAAGACATTTACGTATGTGTATGCGAATATTTAGAAACATACAGCGAAAATTCCATCTGTTTGTTTCTCTATTTTCAAACAACTATTTTCATTAAGTCTTCCATAATTGTGAATAAACAATCTTATGCATATTTTTTCTCAAAACTAACATCGTAAACTATAACTTTGCTTATGCTCTAAGCTACGTACATCATATTTCCTTTTCTGAAAAACTAGACTTGTCTTTCTAAAACTTATTCTGACGTTATCTTATAATTAATTCAATTATATTCTTCGAATTGTATGTAGTTTACAACAAGTTCGTGCTTGCACGACACGAATTTTAACAAATTCGATCGACAATTGACAAACACTGCACATGGGATGTAGGAAAATTCAAAACAAAACTATAAACTACCAACAGCATTTACAACAAAAGACTACCAACTCTCGGAAAATTATGTGTAATGCACAATTGAAAGTAAAATTTATTGATATAGAAAAATATTTTATTTAACCAAAAATTGCATAATATACCTTCTGTTAAAAAAATAAGTTGAAAAATAAATTTTAGAATTTTATAAGTATTAAGATTTTGTCACGAATTTATTTTTAAATTATGCCTACATATTATAAACTTCAAATCGTTTTCTCTTTTCAAATTAGTTAAATTTACAAGAAATGCAACTTTGAATTACGTTGGTATATATGTATGTATATGATATGCGTACAAATCAGTTCTAACCCAATTATTTCCTTCTAATATTATAAATTCTTAAATAAAGGTTTTAAATTTTCTTAACACAAACTGATTCAACATTTTTCTGTTATCAAAATAACGGTTACAGAGATTCAATTTACCAACCGTGATCTTTCTGTATTTAAAATCCTCACACTCACACACACTTAAATTAAGTTATGAAGTTTTATATATAAATGTATGTATATATTATGTAATTTTTAAAATAGGTAGCATTTATGTTAGAATTATATCTCATGCCGTATTTATTACCGTACTTATAAAGTTTCTAGCATCAGTCAATATAAATCCATATAAGTAATACCTACTAAAAAATAGGTATAATATAAAAAGAAAATTTAAAAATTTAGATTATGAACCAAAATTAGAAAAGAAACATATTAGAATAAGTGAAATAAAAGTTTTATGTTATTAATTGCATTTCAAACACATATTTAAGTACTTTTAAGATTTTGGGCGTGTATTAAATTGATATATAAGTAGAATTTTTTTAAGCTGTAAAGGTTAATTAAAATGTTATCTTTTGGTTATGTTATAAAAAACCTAATTTGAATTAGATCTATAAAGTAGTAATCATAAAATATTGAACCAAAATTCGTATAAGCATTAAAGGTATAACGGGTCAAAATGAATGGTAGAATACAGCTGTTGTAATAATAGAGTGCCGTGGCAAGAAGTATGTCAAAAGCCCTCAGCTTGAGAGCGTCGCGACCACAAAATGATTGATTCTCATGGGCTCCACACACGTTGAGATCTGCATCGCCACATATCTCAACTATCAGTATCGTGATACAAATCTCACCGTGTATCAGGGCCGGTCTCAGTATCGCTCAGTATCGGTATCAGCTGGTATCGCTCTTTGCATCGCTGTACTGTAACCTCGATGCACGTCTCATGCAACTGATACATGTTGCAACGTGTGTGGTCTCACTATGATGTATCCCGCTACTAAAATATAACATTTTTGAATAAACTGATATATGTATAACGTGTAGGAATAGTTGAAACAACATGGTTACAAATCTCAGATGCATCCATCGCCATTTTACGCGATGCAAGTGGCAATGCAGATCTCAACGTGTGGGGAGCCCATGACATTTAAATTAACTGTATTCGTAAGGTAAAATTTTAATGAATGGAAGTTAAAAATTTTTTCTTGGGTTTTTGGATCATCGCGGTCGCTAATAATTATAATTATAATAATAAAAAACAAGATGACTCTAAATAACAAAAAAAATATATATAAAAACAAAAAAATAGTTCGCATTTTAGCTAAGTATTTTTTGTAAAATTGTAAAATTTATATTGAAAAGATATTCTTCATAGGGTAGCGCTTATCACTTTGTTTTATTTTCAAGCCAGCTAGTATTTTACGGCAAGTGAAAAAAGTGTCAAGAAATTAGCAAGACGATGTTCTTCTACGATGGCAGTATAAAATTATTTTTTTAAGTATTTTAAAAAATTTGAAATCAATTGAATGAAATCTTACTGTTTAAATCAGTGTAACTTGTACCTAAAATAATAATTAAAATGCCACCATAATTACCTATATCGTATTTATACACCAACATTTTGTTTAATTTTTATATTTACCATTTAATATTCGATAAATCATCTCAGAAGATAACATTTTTTTAATGCTTCTACAACAAATATTTAATGTTTAAATTAACCAAAAAAAAAACTACGAAATTTTTGTTATATAAAATCAAATTCAATAAATCTTATAATATATCTCAGAAAATTATAAAAAGTAAGTACTTAATTTCTTACGATTCTAATCAGAAATATAATGCTCACTGTCATAACACCCAATTTGCTTATTTAAAATGTAAATGTATGGTATAATTTCCATAAACATTACTCCCAATGAGTTATGCTAATATCCTAATGTTCCTTAAAATTACTTAGAAAATCAAGAAGAGATAAGAAATACTTTTACAAACTATAAGCTACCCTAAAATAATAAGACATTAAATGCATTTATATCAAACTTAGTACGGTATAAATATTGATTTAAATTATTCATTCTGTTATCAGAACTAAGGTATATTTATTTAAACCCTTCAGGCAAGAAAATTTAAACGCCCTCAAATAATAAAAAATATACATGTTAATAGGTAGGTAGGTATAGTGTAAATAAATGTTTTCTTGTAAACAAATTCGTAATTTTAAATTAAAAAGAATAATTTGTATTTTATTCAAAATGAATTTTAATATTTTATTAAGATCCAATATTTATAAAGCCAATATTTGTGTATGATACTTGTATAAATTAGAAAAAAATCTATACCGTGAAACATGACGGTTTACATAAACAGACGTTCATTACAACTCTTATTATAAAAAATAGCTTGATAAGTTAATTCTTAAAATGTATTTAAAATCGTAAGAAAAATTATTAGGGAGTTGAAATGAAGAAGACGAAATAAAATAGAAATAGAAAGATATTTTTTGACAAGCGTACGGTTTTTATCAATATGCTTAAGTATTTCATCTTTTGTCGCGTTGAAAATCTTACGTGTTAAGTTTGTACGTATACGAAAAGCCGATTTTAACACCGTAAAACCCTTCGGGCAACATACGAATATACCGAAATAATTTATTTTCAACATTATTTAGCATTAGTTGAATGTCAGCATTTCCGACCCGCAAGTGGTTATGTCAGTGGTTAATACTATAGCGGCAATATTATGCACATAATTCAGTTCAAGTGGAAGAACTCGGCATCGCTGTTTATTACTTTTAAATAATCTACATTTAAAGATGAATTTCATAAAAATGAAACGTTTAATATTTATTAGATAGACTTCAAATAAACACTTCAAAGTATGTATTTATTTAAAGTTTTGTTTTTCTTCACTAACAATAAGTTAATTTAAGTTCTTTCAATGTTAACAAAAGTTCTATTCTTTGATAAGCAAATAATTTAAT
Organism: Sisyra nigra; assembly: GCA_958496155.1. Taxonomy (NCBI): domain Eukaryota; kingdom Metazoa; phylum Arthropoda; class Insecta; order Neuroptera; family Sisyridae; genus Sisyra; species Sisyra nigra. The sequence goes on from OY292313.1 coordinate 25,795,735, forward strand.
TCTGATAAAAGTATTACGTTTCAGTCGTTTTTGATTTGAAAACATGAAATTAAATTACAACAAGGAAAATATTGAAACGTTTAAAATATTTTTCACAATAGCTACTTCAATACTGTAAAGAAATAAAAAATTGTTGATTTACAATATTGAAAAAAAATTACATCAATACCAAGATGCCATATTATATACATTTCTTGTGATTTTATTTCACATGAGAATCACAAAATAATAATAGCGAAAAAAACTGTTTTGCAATTTGTAAAGCACGTCTTGAAGCTTGAAATAAACCTTGATGTCTGCAATAAATCAGCGAATTTTTTTATCATATTCATATGGTAAAAAATCTACGTTTAAAATGATTCACCATCCTTTTGAATTCAATGTTTACATTATTCGTAAGTGCTTCAAATTCAAAGAAAATGTTTCTGTGAGTGTTTCAAATAAAATGTTGACTTGAAATAATAATTGCCTCTTTTATTGAAGCTGGTCATTTTGAATTCGAGTTCAATTAATAATGATGTGCCATATTCATAATAGCCTTGGTCGAGACAAAATCAAGTGTCGTGAACTTCGCGGAACTAGGCTAGGCTGATTCACAGTACCATAAAAGTCGTTCAAATTGCCACTCCCGGCTTGGAAATGTTGGCTTGAATCGCTTTGAACTGACAGACATGTCAACTGCTAGAACATCTTCGTAGACTTTTCCCTTGGGGTCTTACACAATGATGGCACGGTTTAAACAGTGGTGACATTTATTCAACAATAACAAGAAAATATTGAGTTGTATAATCAATTTGAACCTCATTTGCGCAACTTCATTAATTTCCTACTTCCAAAATGTAAATTTTGTTTCTTTAGCAAAGACTTTGAATCCTTTGATAAATATTTTAATATGTATCCTTCTAAAATCAAAAGTAACCTAATTCAAAACCCCCAACAAAATTGAGATGTAATTAAGAATAGTATTAAATTCTTAAAACTTTATTTTTTTAATTAAAATTGCACAGGCCAACAAAAAAAAATGAAAGTTTTTTTTTACTTTAAGAGCTGATTGTTATGGATATTTATGAGCTGAATTCAACTCTGGTTTTAGTTTTTTCGTATCACCCATCGTTTTCTTACAGTCTGCTTTTTATACTCTTATAATGCAAAACTCTTATAGGTTTATAGTATACGGGAAAATAATGAAACCCTATCTTACATCAGAAGCATAATTTTTATTTACAGTAGCTCTTACAACAGTGATGTAATATACTATGCACTAATACAGGTTTTACTTGTCAGTTGGAATTATTGGTTTATACTTCCTTACTCTTTTTTTAAGTTTCTTGTGTAGTGATGAGTCGCATGCCAAATATCTCAGTGAATTAACTAACAGTATTCCCTTATGTTAGTCCCTATGATTATTTTTTATTTAATGTAATTGTGGGTTCCAAGTTACTGTCAAACGTCATGTGTTAGATCCCACAAAGACGCCTTCTTTTAGTTTTGCTTCTGAAAAATATAAAAATTTGAAACATGGTCCATCTTTAAGCAAAGCCTTTAGAAACTGTTCCGTGGGGCGTATCTAATATGCAAAGTTGGTAGGAGTACGTTATTATCTATAAGGCCTTTGTGAGGAATCTATTTAATAAATTTAAATATAAAATGTGAGCTAATAGTAAGTAATGCAACGTTTCCAATATCATATTTGGAGCCCTCAAAAACCTTATAATATATTTTCAATAAAATAAAATTTTATCGTTAGCCTGTGTTAAGTAAATAATATTTCAGTATTTTTAAAAAATATTTTTACATCTCTATTTATATGTTAAAATACTAAAATTAAATATTTTGATAATTTCCATGTACAAAATTCATCACATGAGTATACATAATATGCTTTATATGTACCTACCTATATGTGTGCATATGCAACTTGTAACGCTTGTCATCACGAAAACTTAAGCGAACCTCCTTCAAATAAATTCTTATTGAATTATTGCAAATAGTATTCAATAACCCCAGTATATCATATATTCAGTATAGAAAAGTATATCCAGTATAAGCATACTCAACTCATATAGTGAATTTGGTCTATGAAAATTAAAATATTTAAGGTTACTGGTTATTAAGTGTATGCTATATTTTATAATAAAAAAAACGTATATAATATTAAAATTAAAATGATGGAAACTTATTATCATACTTGAGCTTTCTTAAAATTTCACTGACGGCTATGAACATCGTTCATAACTCAAAAACAAATATTTGTGGAGTTAATTGAAACATAACGAGTTATTATTTTTATCTTTAATATTATTCTTATAGATGTAAACATATAATAATGGGTTTGTTTCCAATGAATAAAACCGTACATTCTACGTCATAAAGCTTGTGCAAAATAAATAATAACTAAACTTTATTATATATTGCACAACTTGTATCGTACATTGTACTGTTTTATTTTCATCGAGAACAAACCTAATGATACCTACTAGTACACACACTAAGTAAAGATATATAATTCTAAAAATGATATATAATTATATAAGTATAATGTATGTATTATATATAAATGAAATTAAAAATAAAATGAACTGTATTTATAAAACAAGTAGTATCTGTTTTGCATATATACCTACACAAAAATATTATCTTAAGGCCGAAGTTATTTTTTTCTACAGTTGATTTTTGAATATTTTATGAACACATAAATAATTTTATTTTTTAAGACATCAATTTACACTAATGTGGCTGTTATTAATAATTTAATTTTGTAGATAATAATGTGATGTACCCCACGGGCTGGAAAAATGTTCATGACCGACCAAAGGTTTCTAACCTCTGATTTAGAGACTACTATAATCGTGCTTCAAGTCGTTAGTTTCATGCATAGAATGCTACAGAAGTAGTAGTACGTTTACACACCTTTGTTTTTTTTTTTTAGTTTTCACAGTTATACAATTATTATTTTAAAAAGTATGAAATATACGTTGTTTCTCCTCTTGTCTTACGTATTCTATGTTCTAACGTTTGTTATATATATTTTAAAAAGTAATTATATTAAATAAGGGGCTCACTTTGATTTGCCTTTATGAAAACTAATAAATGGCTAAAGTTAGCTAGCTAATTTATTATTTCCAAATCATAAGTTTAAAAAAAAATCTTTATAACGATAGCTTGAAAAAAGAAAAACCTTAATAAATCAAAGGATCAACCATGAAGCATTTTGAGGTTTCAAAACCTTTATGCATGCAAGGATTTTCGTAGTAGTTTAAAGAGTAAGTAAGTTCTTTTATTGCATGTTAATTAATGATTTAAGTCTACTGAAAGAAAATATCAAATAAGAAATAAGAAATATTAAATAAATTTTATGTTTTATTTTAAGAAGTTATTAGTTGTTAGATTTATATCGGAGACACGCTTTGTAATAAAAAATCCTTATTCATTCTTCTTATTTGATAAAAAATTTTAAAACGATCCCAAACATTTAAAATTTTTTACTAAGACAAATATTATATAAGTATCTCTAACATTTTTTTCTTCACCAAACTTCTTTTTAATCAAATCGTAAATTTTTATTAAAAAAAGATTCAATAAGTATACATTGCTTACAGTGCCTATAAAAATCAACAAAATTATCACAATTAAAAAAAAGAAACAGGGCAAAGCCTTGCACAAATTATGTTCGGATTTAATTGTAAAGCGTGATTAATTTAAATTTTAATAAATTATTTTTTTGTTTCTCGTATTTGTTCGTATAATTTCAATTATAATTTTACTATAAATTAAATTTTTCATCCGCTTATTTACCCTTCCAATTATCATCAATTGGACAGTGACAGCTTGGCGTAGTTTTATCAGTTTGGATTCAATAGTTGATGGCTTTTACAAACAAAAACTATTAAATTTCATTATTAAAGTTCTATAGTATGTACATCCTAAATATTAAATTAAACTTTGAAAAAGTTTTTAGTAACAAAAATACGAGCTTTAATTTTTTTTAATAATAAACATACATTTTGTATTATCTATAATAAATTTTTGAAGCAACAAATTGACACGTCATGTCAGTCAAAATTACGCTTTTAATTATAACTATTTTAAATTAAAATGAATAACATCAATTTTTAAATTATTTTTTTCAGTAACAAAACAATAACTACTCAGTAAAACGTGCAACTTAGCAATAGTTCTTAAAAAGTGAACATTTTTTAGTGCGATAGGGCATAAAGTTAGTAGGGAAAAAATTTGAAAACGGTTACATTACACGTTATGCTAGCAGTTACGTTACACTCATAGCAGATCGCTGAGTTACCATAATAAGCACAAAAGTATATTCTGCCAACATAATTGAGAACTGGACATCAATAACGGGCTAAGTGCCAAAAATATTGAGTTTGACCCGAAAAAGTTAACAGTTACTGTTAATGATCATGGCCAGCCCCCTGTCACTTAGATACGAGAAAGGCTAAAAAAACGTGACCGATTTCTACGGAAATCGGTGTTGTTATAAGAGTCATACGTCTCAAACAGCCCCCTACCACTTAAATTTATCAGAGTTATTATAATTATTATATAAAAATACTTATCAAAATTATTCTCATAAAATAACAATAATAATGAAAATATTTTAAAAAGTTTCATTTTAATAACTTGCCTGGCGTTTAAAAAAAATTATTTCTAACCTCCAACTTCCGTAAAAGTCTTCGGTATTCGTCAGTCTTTGTGGTCTTCGTTCAACTCGTTTGCAACTAATTGACTGCAAATCTAGTAAAAATAGTCACATTTTTGTAACATGGAGTTAAAGGGGGCTGGTCATGGCATTTAGGCTTTTTCGGATGTTGAAAATGGCACTTTAGCTTGGTTTTTCGGGTCTAACTCAATATTTTTGGCACTTAGCCCGTTATTGATGTCCAGTCTTCAAAGCTCAAAAAATACAAAACGGTGTATGATCGAAAGTTTTAGTTTTTACGCGTGCGTCCCTACATTAGACTTTATGGAATGAAATGTTTTTACCTTGATAGATAGTAAATAATGCAGTGGCGGAAATACCATACTGCTTGACCCCGCGACGCGGGGGGGCCCGAAGTTTTGGGGGGCCCAAAAATATTGAGGAATTAGTTGCATTTCATACTTTAGTGTACAAAAAAATTAACATGTTTTTAATATTACGTTTAGTAAGATCTCAGCAAATCAATAACGAGATTGTTTATCTATATTCAAAATAGTAATTCAATTAAAAAAATACCATATCACGTAACAACTAGAGTATAATTTATAACAAATAATAATTTAATAAATTAGTAATAAATATTATTATAACGTGATTAAAGGAAGCCTACGAGACTAGCGCAACGATGTTTTTTAATTACGAAAAATATGTTAAACAGTGTTGATTGTTGAAATGTGAAATTTTTTTTAATTGAACAACGGTGTGAATTTATAATAATAAGAAAAGAACAGATTCAATAATTGATTCAACTATGCCTTGTCTAATATTCAAAAGTTATTGTAACGAAAAACCTAAGTCATTAGAACTCTTTTTTTACTATCGCAGTGTTTAAGTACTTAGACGAGTGCACATTAATTTCTTATTTTTTATAATTGTTTTAGTTTTAGTGAATATCTAAATTATTAGTATCTATAAAAATTTTAGGTCTTTAGGTTAAAGAAGTAAAGATTTAAAAAATAATTTATTTTCATCAGAAGTAAACATTCGGTAATAGGCAAGTAGAATAAAATTTATTTTGTACAAATAATCTTTATATTGGTCAATACTCAAAAATATATACTTATTTACGTATTTTAAGGTAATAAGTATTTTGTTTTAAAATAAATCAAGGAGCTGAAAAATGGAAAAAAAACTAAGCAGTACCTACTAGTGGAGGAGCAACAAAGAGAAAATTGAAAAAGGAACAGGATCGTTTAGCAAAACTACCAAAATTATATAGGACACTAAATACGAAAAACAAAAATTTATATAAGGTTGGAGGGCCGATCTAATTTTTTTGCGGGGGGGAGGCAAAATTTGTAGTTCCGCCACTGAAATAAAGATACTGTTTTATTAATTAAATTTATGAATATTATAGTAATATAGCACACTTCTATAAGTTAAAGTAGCTAAAGTTTTTATTCTACAAGAGCTAAATTAATTACAGAGGTTTTGATGCTTCATATTGTACTTATGTAGATAATTTTCATTTATATGCTTTGCATGTCCAAGTTTACTGTTTAAATCAAATGTTAATTCTTGGGACTACATAAATAGGTACATTAGTTTAAGTTTCCTTGAAAGTAAGTTTTTCGTTAGTGGAGTTATTTAATTAAATCTTATCTAGTTTATTTAAAAAAGTTAATGGTATGTCAAAAAAAATCCCAACACACTTTGAGTTAAAAATAAATTTTTCAAAATTGAAGTTTTCAAGTGAAGGAGGTCTTAAACTTTAAAAAATATGAACACAACATTTTATAACATAGAAGTTTTAACGACGTCCCACAGTAAGTATATGTAGGTACATTTTCTATTTAATTAAAAGTGAGGTAAACATTATGATAAAAAATTTTTTTATAATACCTACTTACTTATTTTCTGTTCCAAAATATTTTTTTAAATATGGTTAGGTTAGCTAATTGATTTCTATATAATTTTAAATTATTTTTAAAGAAAGAAACTCTTTTTATTTTGATTAAATAAATCTTAAGAAAATTATTTATTTGTAAATGTATTCGGCATCTGAATGTTTAAAGATCAAAATAGTTTCGATTAAAAATTATTAGAAAAAAGTGCATGGAGTAAACCACTTCACTTAATCTAACGACGTATAGTTTCTTAGTTTATTGCAATAATATATTTTGATATAAACTAATTAGAACAAATGGAGACGAAAAATTGTCATTATTCATGTTTAAATATGTAGGCAATCCGTTCCATTTGTTCATACCGACAAAATAAAACAAAAAATGTTCATATCGTCTATTTAAATTATCTCGCACAAATGTGGAGTGTAAAGTGGCTCATAATGGGAACATTTTTTCCAGCTATTTTCACGAACAACTTTCGTAAAACAAAACCACCCTAGACCGGATAACAAATGTATCTTTATAAGAGGGTGGAGGTGTGTTATTATATTCATTTGTGCGAGCCGTACAAAAGGACGGAACTCGTCGTCGTCACATTTATGATTTGTGTATCACGGCCGTGAACAACAAAACGGACGCGCTAATACATGAAGTAGTCGAAATTTTCATTACACATTCTCGTCACCATCCTTGAAAAACTGACACATTTTACGTTTAGAGACTTCACACCGAAATAAAAAATAAAAAAAAGTGAAATATATTATTATAATGCTTTTATTCATTTGTAAACCTCGAATGATTTATGAATTAAGTTTTCCAAGTTTATTTAATTACTACACACGCTTTTTTGGCACGCTTAACTTTTCCCTGTTAGCATTAATTATCATAATACACAGTCACTAGCTATTTTCAATTAGTAAAATGTATTTGCGTTACGACAGGAAAACTTGAAGGGAAATTTTGGATGAGAATTGAGATTGTAAACATGACACGTACCTGCGAAAATCACGACTCCAACATGCGTAAATGACGGGATTCATGCTCGAATTGATCCATCCGAGCCACGTTACAACGGCCGAAACGAGCTCTTCATGGTAAATGCATTGTAAACAGAATCCAGAAAGCAAATTGACGACAAAGAACGGCAGCCAGCATACGATAAAAACTCCCATTACAATACCGAGGGTTTTTGCCGCCTTTTTTTCTTTAGCAAATTTGGCCAGTTTGCGGCTTAAGGAGAAGTTTTTTCCGTGAGTGCCTTGGACCAGGCGGTTGGATGGACCGCGCCCGAGACCATTGTTATGCAGAGCGGTTAAGGGCTCGTCTTCGCTGCCGCCACTGGGGTGGTGGTGATGGGGATGATGATGATGATGATGATGATGTGGGTGGAAGACGGACTCGCGGTCGGCATGCGGCACACGCGTCGTCCCACCGCGATGAATTCTCAACGTCAATTCCAACTCCCCAGAGCCCATCATCACTTGCTTTGTGCCTAACTTTAGGCTGCGCGTTTGCACCACAGCCGCCCGATAAATCCGATAATACGTGAACACCATCACAAATAACGGCAAATAAAACGATATTGTCGATGAAAATATCAAATATCCCAAATGTTCAGTGAAAGGACATTTGAATTCAGGTACTTCTTCAGTACGAACAGCACGCCACCATACGATCGCCGGGAATGAGATCGCTGACGAACAAATCCACACTGCAGCGATCAATAGAGCAGCACGTCTTCGTGTCATTCTCATTGGATACGTGAACGGGTCCGTAATAGCCCAATATCGGTCCAACGAAATCACGCACAAATTCAAAATTGACGCGGTACTAAAGAGGACGTCTAAAGAACGCCAAATATCGCACCAGTCCATTCCAAAAAACCACATATGTTCTAAAACTTCATAGAGAGCACTAAATGGCATCACCACTAGCCCAACCAGGCAATCGGCGACCGCAAGTGACGTCACAAAATAATTGGTGGCTGTATGTAAATATCTTTCCCGTATTACCGCTAAAATTACCAGAGTATTCCCAAAGACAGTGGCTACAGAAAACAGAAACAAAAAGAAAACCAAAAAAGCTTGCTCCTGTCCCATTTGACTCCATTGAGTCCACAAAGTAAACTCTTCATCACTCGTCGTACCGATTTCCGTTACATTCAACAAAGTCCAGTTTCTTAAAGTTAGATTATTCACTAAATTATCACCTAGATTATAATTAATATTGTCAGAAGTGAGCTGTGCGAGCGGCTCAGCTTCCTCGAGCAAGTGACTTTGCCCGTTTTGAAGCTTGAACAAATCCAATTGTCTTTGGAACAAGTATAAAATATTACCATTCATCTCATACGTGTCATTCATTTTTAGAAGTCAGAAATAAATTTCAATTGTCAAACATGTTTCCATTTCATCTCTCACAAACGTGCATATTTTCGCTGATGCTTATTGCGAAACGTTGAACCATCCATGTGTCAATATCTGAAACAAATATTTGCAAAATTAAATATTTAATATCGTCAAATAATTAATTTACGACTTATTTTTCGACTCATAAAAAATTTAATTTCAAACAATTTATCGGCAGGAATTTTGGTTTATTTAACTCAAGCCCATGAAACTTACAAACTTTTGACATTGAGTAAGAAAATTTTCAATAACATGAAAACTTCAAACACAAATAGTCTGCAACTTTTACTATTTCTGAAATAAATTCAATCTAACGTTCGGAAAAAATAAGTTTTTCCATCCATAAATTTATTGGAGACAAATCACGAAACCTTTGTAAGAGCTTTATTAACAGACCGTTGAATTTCTTAAGAAAATGAATAAATGGACGCCAGGTGACATGGGATTTGTTTAAATTTTTTTATAGATTACCGTTACCTGTCTTTATAATTCCGTAATGGACAACTATTCAAAAAGAGATGGATTAAGCTTTGAATAATCCCAAATTCATGATAACGGGCGTAATATAAAGACCTTTCCATCATTTAAAACAACAATCATGAATTGGGTCACGTACCAAAATATGAATTAATCAAAAGAGACCAAGTGATGACATTTTACGACCTAATGAATACAAAATTAACCTGTTTAAAAAAAACAAATAAATCAATAATTGTTGTTGTTATAACGTACCTAAATAAATCGTAATTTTTATTTAAGATGCTTTTGTCTTATAGGTTTCATTTGAGTAGATTTTAATTATTTTATTTCACTATTAAAAACGGTTGAATGAAAAAGGGCGCAGTTCGGGTGAGGCAAATGTGAAGCTCGTCAACCAACCCCATTTCCATAGACAAAGGTATTTTAGTGTCGTAGCTTGGGAAAAAAAAACTTAAATAAAAACTTGTTTCTAACTTTCAACTTCCACAAAAATTAACTTAAATAAAGAAATAATTAACATGAAATTAAAAAAAAATGTTTCAGTTTTGAAAATATTCTCATTCTACCATAAATTTCTGATTATCTCCGAAGGTTACTTGGTAGCTTAACTATGTAGATTTTAATTAATAAATGAATTTAGTTGCTAAATAAATTATATAAAAAACAGAACTCTGACATTTTCTACGTGAATCGTGCGTGATTTCACATCACCTAACCAATGGCAAACCATAGCGCTTTTAGTAAATAATTTCAAAACCCAATTTAAATATATTCAGGGTTTTTGTTTAAAATGAGTATTTCATATGAACATTTTTCGGGTTCCCTTTTAAATATATTCAAATTGAAACTTAAATGCGAGTAGGAAAGTTTCAAAATTGTAATTTTTGTTTTAATTTAATCACAGGTAGCTTAACAATTCGATCCTTTTGCTTTCCGTGAATCTCACGAGGTATTTAAATTGCTTAGTTGAATTGAAAAATTGAATTTAGAGGATTGAGCAGTTAATATCACGATAGAATATTTCAATTGCCTAAACATTAGAGATAAAGAATATACTACCCTTACCTTTTAAAATCGCGTAATTGTATGTTTCATTAAATTAATTTTACAAAGGGTAGTATTATATTATATGCAATTGTATACCTAATAAAATACCGACATTATTGCTTGGTGTTCTTTTCGAACCAATAATGGGCTGTCTTCTGCAGTATACGGTAGATTAATTGCTGAGAGAACCGTACTACGAAAAGTTGTGTAAGATTATTAATAAAGAAAGTTTCATTTAAAATAAAATTATTTAAAAAAAAAACTATTTTTCTAAGACTATGCTTATAAAAAATTGCTAATAAATTTACTATAAAAAATTTACAAGTAAAACATTTTTTTTTAACTAAACAATTTTTGACTCACTTGAAAAATTAGTCATGAATGCTCTGCTTCCATCATTTGGTTAACTTTTTTCATACTTCTAAAGTACCTTTAATTACAATCTTAACTAACTTTAATTTACTTTCTTAATTTAATTTGACAATAATTAACTACAAGCCTGGTGTTACGTAAAATATTTTTTTTCATTTAATTTTATTTACAACGTTTTTTTAACGAATCTGTGACAAGTCCTGGATTTTCACTTGGAGCACACGGGGCTAGTGTCAAGGACGGAAAATTTTCAGACACGATAAAATTCGGAGAGTGAGAAAAAATTTTCTTCGCGCTATCGAAAATGGTCCAAAAAGTATAATCGTTTTGAAAACATCTTCAAAATACAAACAATAAAAAAACTTGTTTCAATTATTAGTAGGTATTATTTTTAAAATGATCCTATATTTATTTATACTGCAAGGATTATACGCTCTACATAAATAATAATAGACTAAATAGCTTAGATATTCTGCACATCTAATCAAATGTACTTTAATGCTGAGATTGTGGAGATTTAACTTGCCAATTTTCAGAGCAAAAAAAATATGTGAATGTAATATTACAATTTAAAAGTAGGTATAATCATAATTCTTTGTACGGATAAAATTATTTTTACGTTATTAACTTATTCATCAAAAATTTTCTGCTACAAATGAGTCTTTTTATTTATTGCAAAATGTTATGTCTATACTTAATATGGATATAATGGAGCAGGATCTTTTAGAGTGCCTGGGGCTGGACTAAATCCAATCCTATACTTATATGTAAGTATTGTGAAGTATAGAATTTTATGTTAAATCACTTCGTAAGTAGCAATAAATTTTGTTGGAACTATTGAATTTATCAAAAAATTCAACTTTTAAAATCTGTTATTTCCTCGTCGAGTTTAACTATTCATTTTTACTTTCTTTTACTACTATATAGATAGTAAAGGAAGTATTGTAATCGGGTCGAATTTTCGAATTCGAGCTTTCACCGGAAATACATGTTTTGAGGTCCCCTGAGTCCAAAAAAGTGGTTTTTAGAAACATGTCTGTGTGTGTGTCTGTGTGTGTGTCTGTGTGTGTGTCTGTGTGTGTGTCTGTGTGTCTGTGTGTGTGTCTGTGTGTGACAGCCATATCGTATCGAAAGCTTTATCCGAATTTCACCAAACTTGGTATTTGACCTCCCTTTTATACCTAGTTGTGCCGCGAAGCTTTTGGTTGAAATAGGTTAACCAAAAGCTCTACTTTACTCTTGGTGTTTTTGAGCTTTTTTAATTTTGTTCGAAAACGGCTCCAACGATTTTCTTTAAACTTTCTATAATTCTTAGACTTATTAGTGGCTACAACTTTTATTTGAAACTTTTTCCTGGGAAAATTCGAATAAGGGCGGTTCTGGGGTGAAGGTTTGGAATTCGTATACCTATACCTATGTACAAATAAGCTGTATAGTGTATACATATTACTTTCTTTTACTACTTAATAGTAAAGGCAGTATTGTAATTGGATCGAATTTTCGAATTCGAGCTTTCAACGGAAATACATGATTTGAGGTCCTCTGAGTCCAAAATAGTGGTTTTTAGAAACATGTCTGTGTGTGACAGCCATATCTTATCGAAAACTTTATCAGAATTTCACCAAACTTGGAATCTGGCTTTCATATTATACCTAGTTGTGCCGCGAAGCTTTTGGTTGAAATCGGTTAGCCGAAAGCTTTACTTTACCCTAGGCGTTTTTGAGCTTTTTCAATTTTTTTCGAAAACGGCTCCGACGTTTTTCTTTAAACTTTCTATAGTTTTTAGACTCATTAATGGCTACAACTTTTATTTGAAACTTTTTTCTGAGAAAATTCGAATAAGGGCGGTTCTGGGATGAAGGTTGGGAATTCATGTATACACATATAGCCCTATAGATTGTATGCATATAGTACTGTTTATATGTATTGTTACAAAGTGCTTATATTTCTTTTAACTAACAGCGAGTAATTTCATGAATGAAAGTAAAAGAAAATTGTGTGACGCCTCGCACCAGATATTTTTAACTGTACTGTTTCTGTTATTTGGCTCTTGTGGCAGAATGAGTAGGTACTTACCAATACGTACTGTCATACATGCATACTCACTATGTAGGTACCTCACTACGTCAAGCGTCAACGTAATGTAGGTACTGAAAAGATATCTGCTACTGTCTGTTCCAGTCTGTATGAAAACTTTGCTATATTTTGGTGAACTCGTTTAATATATTTTTTCATATAAAACTGTAATTAATTATGATAAATTTAAAGATCAATTGATAAACCTGATAATTAAACAAATTTCATCACTGGAAAGACGAGCATATTCAATATTTTATTACGATAAGATCTCGGGAAGGGAGTAAAATATCGTTTATATAAGATTCCGTTGGCACAGATAGATTAAGCTAACAAAAGCGTGATTCTAAATGATTACTAGACTTAAAAAAGAAAATAAATAAAATTATTAATTATAAATATAATATTTATTTTTGATCAAAGATCAATTTATTGAAAATATTTTTCTATAAGTTTTTACTTTATAGTGTTTAATTTTGGCTTGGAGTTGGGTTTTTCCAAAAAGTCTATCACGATATAGTTATTATGAAAAGATGAAAAGTATTTCAGACATATTTTTAAATTTGAGTGTGGTTAAGTTTTAGAGGCTAATAATTTTTTTGCAAAAATAACTTTTTTAGATTAATGATCTGTTTATATGAAATTTAAACAATGTGGTTTAAAACTTTACCCAGTTTATAAGTTCAATTTGTATTTATGAAAATTACAGAATGGTTAGCTGTTAGAGTGTAAGACTTAATTAGACATCAAAATATATTACATATACTCAACTTTCTGGCACAAAGGTAATTGAAAAGAAAGTGTTTGATATCAAAAAAGCCTTTAACGACAGTCATATGTAAAATGATTTACAACAGTTTACAATTTACAACAGTTTCACATTTCATCAACTTACATCTAATATATTTTTCATTAAACTAGATATACCTATGAAAACTAAAGGTTTACATAGGTATATACGGTGGATTTCATTTCTAACGACCTCTGTTGTAACGATTTTTTGGTTATAGCAACGTTTTATTTAGGTCCTTTGAATTTAAAGTATACTTTCAGAAGAAAATAATGTGGCTATAACGACTTCGATATAACGCCAATTTCTGGTATTCGCGACTCGTTTTAACGAACCAATCTTACAAGTTCCTTGAAATCCCTTGCACCTATTGCGACCAAATGTACAAAGATTCATTTGTAACATACATAGCATCATTAAGCTTTCTTACCTTTTATTTACATGCACAGTTGGTCAGCAGTTTATGAATACAATGGGATTCCTTTACTTTTGAGGAGTTAAGAAGAGTGTAAGCAGGTAAAGTTTTTTTCATTCATTTACAATTAGTTCTTTCTTTTTTTGTACCTTCGTATTAAACGACTGTCGGAAATAGAACGGGATTATAGTGGTCCCTTAATTATAATTATAAGCGAAAGCCACTGTATTTTAGCTCACATACCTCAATTTAGCTAAAATGAGAAAACAAACTTAAGTCTTCAACAAAATTAATATTTCAATAATAGATATAATTTCTACATAACACGTTTGATAAAACCATGTAATGACATAACAATTTTTTTATCTTAAAAAAGACACGAACTTAACAGAACAAAAGTTATAATAATCAGTATTATTAGTAGAATATTTTATCTTTAAGATTTAATGGTTATTATAAATTGATGTCATTTTCAAAAAATAATCACTATTTAAAGTTACTATTTAGTTTAAATAATTTGTGGAAGAAGCTCTTAATTTTAGAAATAAAATTCATAAGCATGATCCCCTTTTGTAAGAGAAAACTGGTAGGAAATATTTTAACAAATAACATAACGAATTTCATGCATACCATTAAAATTTACTATCAGGAATGTGAAAATAAGCGAATGAAAGAAGCTGGAGATTCCCATAACGTCTTTCTTAAATATCAGATTCAGATAATATGGAAAACAATTTGTTTTTTTTTTGGCTAGAACTTTGAAATATTTTCTATTGCTTACAAAAAAAAAAAAAAAATTGGAAACTTCATTTTATATGAACACACTTTTTTTGAAAATTTTGTTTGTGACTTCACTACTAAAAGTGGCGTACGAATATAACAATTAAACCATTAAGTAGGTAATAGATTTATTTTTATAGTAATTTCTTAATAAATGATAGTAATCGAAAATAAAATTATAACATTTACAGGTCTCTTTAAAAAAAATGCTTTGCAAGCTTATTTCATTCTATCAAGTTTTAACTCTTTGCCAAGTATGGATGGATGACACGAGTCCCGACAGATTAATATGGTATTTTCCATACTTATGTATAACTATAATCATACTTTTAAAGTATTTATGATTTAGGTGTATTACCTAAACTGCATACCTCGCTTATGTACAGTATCGTTTAAAGAACAAAAAAAACATATAGCATACCTTCTATGATATATGGGTACCTACATAATATATATATATATATATATATATTTGATTATGCATACCTATTTTATCTCCCATTTCCTGAGCTTAACACAAAAAAAGTGTACAATGAGCATGTCATTCATACCATTTTTTATCCAAATTTTAAAGCTCAGTTTGGTAGTTAAATCCGTTAAAACATATAAAAAAATTAAATTAAAGAGATATAGCGATACATTCCGAGATCAAGTTATCCTGATTCCTGAGTTAACCTCGAGAATCATGCTTATGCCTTTCGTAAGAATTTAATAATCAAGTACCAACAAAATCTTTTGACTTTAGAATTTTAAAAGTTGCAGTGAGTATTTACAGAACTTTGTATTTGGTGGTTGAAACTTTTACTGCAGCAATGTAGTGCTTAAAGCGTAACGTTAAAAAATACTTTAGAAAACTTTGGAAAGATAAAATTTCTTGCGTTAATTTTATATTATATATTTATGTTTAATCTAGTATAAAATATGTTGATGGCTGCTTTGAATATTTTACGTTTTATTAATTAGTTATAAAAATTTTAAAGAAGCATTTATTTTTCAATATAACTCGATTCAAATGAACACGTAAATCCAATTTTAAATTCAGTATTCAGTATAAAACAGTATTGAACTTGTATGTAACTTGTAAGCTAACCGAATACAAACATAGTTCTTGAATTTTAAATAAGATATAGACATTTCATATTATACTATATAAGTAATATTTCTTTAAGTTTAATAATTTCCTAGACGGATTATTTCTACTGAGAAATTCATAATTAAGTAACTTCGTGAATATTTCTTTTCAATAGTCAATAGGAATTATTATCAATACAAATGATAATCTTATTTTTGATTAAAAAAACAGGTTTGTAATTGTTAAAATAAAAAGATGCATTCTTCACTAGAAAGGATGTAATAAAATTAAAATTTGGTAATTATGTAAGACGATGCCAAAAATACCTAGGCTATTGTACCTTTTTATATGCATGGGTTATTGAAAGATGAGTACGTTGTGGTTTCGTAGAAAAATTTCAGAGTGTCTCAATGAAGTATGGTAATTTCATCATTTCCAACACTATTTACAGTTTACTGTCCTTTTTACAACACCAAGTATGCACTTACTATCTTCTATAGACATCTCATATTATAGCGACAAAAAACGGCGCATTTCGACTCAAGTTTCGTCACATCCAAAAACGAAATCAAATATTAAGTTAGAAACTACGCAAACTATTTCAATTTTAAATCATAGTTATCATTTTTAGTTAAATAACATTGCATTCTATTTTAAGCACGAATAAACGTTGAAAAATCAAAGCTACCCAAATAAATTACCTGGAGCGGCTACTAAAATTTTAAATTTAAAATTACATGTAGGTAGGTACTTACTCATTTCGTAAAAAAACTTTTCCAAAGAAGTTAATATACTGATCAATAAATTAGTTAGGTATCATTGTTTGAATTTCTATTTATATCATATCATCGTGCTGTTATTTCTAATTCAAGTAAGTAATTGTATTACAACACTTATTTTTATGATGTCAAAATAAGTTCTGAGAACTGGATTGATAAAATAGAATTTTAATAACTGTTCTAATAGTGATAACTTTGTTTTACCCTTTTCCTTGAAGTTAAAAAAATCGATAAGAATATACCAACAATAGTCAAGAGTGCTCATTTTATTGATGTTTATGAAAAGTTTTTACAAATTGAAATATAATCTTAATTAGAATGAATGAAAATTACATTCTTATTATAAGATAATTGAAGACTAGTGCTGAATATGTTGAAATAATTCACCCTGTATTAAAGAGTAAACGTGGTATGATAGCATTGTTGAATTACCTAAACCATAGATGGTACAATACGCTAGGCAACAGGCTTTGCAACACTCATTTCAGAGCATTTATTTGATCTGGAAACTCTTGTGCTGCTAATCAAACTGTTGTACACATGTATACACTTTGTGTTAGTCATTTTGATGAAAGTTCGTCCCGTTTTCGTCCGTTTCAATGTGTAAAAGAGTAAATGGAGCAGGGTTAAAGGGGGGGATGCGAGGGATTTTACGGTAACAGATATTTATATACTTCCCTCACAAAGTGTTTCTGCACAAACCACCCTCCTCTGAATATCACCCACGTAAAAGAGCCAAAGGCACAGAATTTACAGGATAGGACGTGCGATATATTGAGACTATTCCGCTAGAAATAATCACCTGCTATCGATTATATCGTTTCTACACAGTTAGTAGTAATTAAAGACCTCCATCATTTCCAAATATCGAAGGTAACGCGAATAACAGATCGGGATTTATTCTAGCACCCTTCTGTGTTTTCCACAGGTGGGCGCCCGCGTCGCCACCAATTATTAATAACATTATCATTAATCTATTGAGTAAATTTGATTAAAACTTCGATCGCAAATCGAAGTATTTTTACTATTTTATAGTTCATTTTATTAACATTTCATTTCGTTTAAAAAATATAACTATCTTTATACGGATGTTTGAAACGTTAGCTTTTTCAAATAAATCAACAATCTGTAGGTATATACGACACGGAATTGTAGCGATGTTGATTTTTTTCTAATTTCTCCACCTTGAAAGTTTCTTTTTTAAATTACTCTTATTTTAGAATCGAATCAATTCCTCATTCCATCAGCAAATTGTCGACGCAAGCTATCAAATCTGATTTTTATCGTTTCCATTTATCAGAATCATCTATAAAATTTCATTAGCTAAAAGTTTTTTTTTTTTTTTTGAAAGAAAATATCGAAATAAAATTACACAATCGACGACTAAAAGTGACACACTCATAATATTTGTGAATGTGTGTGTTGGATAACTTTCGATGTCGAAAATGGTTAACGTTTTTATCAAAGGGGCCACGATCTAAATGGCATTAGCAAGCGCTATCCGTAAAACAAGACGAAAACATCATCATCGTCTTGATGCTGATGATGATGATGTTCTTTTGATTCAAAACTTTGTTGAATTCTATTTAACTTGTTAACTCGTAAAACGTACAAACATCGAAAAGAAAATAAATTGACTTATGTATACGAGAAGACAAGACATACGAACATCTATGAAATTTTTCTTAATCTAACTCAGAACTTTGTAAATTATTGCACACAATACAACTCCCTGATTTAAATTTCACATAAAATTGCTTTAACAATATTTGATTTACAGACTGAGTAAGGATTAATGCATGAGAGGAAATGGAATAAACGCGAATTATTACTGCGAATTAATTCGAATCGATCATCAGGGTGATCCTCTTGTGATTAACCCGTTTCGAACAAACCCACCATTAAAAAGGCTTTAATTCAAGTGCTCGCTTGTAGATATGTATATAGTGTACACGTATATATATATTATCATCTAGTCGAAAATCAATTGGAAACCAAACCTAGTATTTCCCAACAACGGAAAAAATATAAACCCGTAAAATCAATTTAGAGGAACTTGTTTTATATAAAAAAAATGTATACAATAAGAAAAAAGTAAATGAAAAGACACGAAGAAGATGGAAACAGCAAAAACAAAGCCCAAAGAAAAACTTTTGGCATTGTTTGTTTTTGCTTTTATTGCCGTGTTTTATGGAAATAGATTTTCGGCTGTATTTTCCTCTCACAGCGCTTATTGTTTTCTTTATTTATGTATTGTTTAATTCAAAAAATAAATTTAAATATAATTTATTTGCCACTTTCTATTAAAAAAAAAAAGCTTTTTATAAAAATTTGTCTTTGAGGAGAATTTTAATTATCTTACACAATTTAGAGGCAAAAAATTAAATAATCAAAATATCAACAATTAAAATCACCTACTTATACATTTATCTTTTTTAAACAACTTTCGAATGATTAATATGTATATAGCAAATGTGTCTCTAAAATTAAATTTAAATTATAGTGATGGCAATATATTATATATAGTAATGGTGATTTTCTTGATTTAATTTTGGAGGTAAGATTGTAACCTTAAATTAATGGATTACCTGCGTCGGGAAAATGAAACAGCGTCTTGTGATTTACAAAGGATTATTCGAGAAATATATTTATAATTAATATTAATCAGTTATAGTTATATCATAAATTATTTCATACTGAAAATTAATGGAAATTAATTTTAGATTTATAATAAACATAAATTAAGTGTGATATGAATCGAGAACATGTATATACTATATATCTTTAAAGAAATTGAAACTTGTAATAAGCTGAAGACAATCCTGAAATACATCCATATATATCAAGAAAATTATGCAGGTATATATAACACATGATTTATTCATACAAATAAATGTATTTCATATATTTGTACAATACAAAATATTAGAGCTAAAAAATATTTTATTTTAAATAACATGTAGATGCCTAAATGAATATTTAGTTAATTGTTAAAAAAATTTAATATCAACATTTACAAAATCTTAATTGCAACAGCTTATAGAAGCGGAACATTGAAAGTCATCTTCTTATAGCCAATTTAATAGTAATTTCAAGAAACTTATTTTCCTGATTTTTTTTTTCGTAAAAACGGATTCTTTTTTTGTCGCTTATAACATAGATGGTTCATTTCTAAGTTTTATCAATTTTATCAAACATCTGATACGCGGTTTATATTTCATAAGTGTAAGCGGAAATTGAACTTTAGTTGGCAGTAAACTTCAACTGGCATTTACGCAATTTTAACAAACTATTCTCGTCTATTTCGCATAAGTCGCTTATAGAATTTCACTCAAACGATGATGATGATTATGTCGCTATATCGTCTCACCTTTGAAAATTCAGGTGTATAAGATGATTAGATTTTGAATTACTTTGAGATTTAACATTTTTTTCGGCTAAATCTCTCGCTTTAGATCTTTTCAATTTCATGGATTTCTACCTAATAAAACTTTGAGCTTTTCGTTTTTCTTTCGTTGAGCTTAATGACATTTTTAATTAAAGAAAATTTACCACGAGCTAAAAGAAAATTAGACGTAGTCTAACTATGAAATAGGATTAAATATAAGAATTAGAATTGCAATGTCCCTATAGAAACTTACAAACGATATCTTAAAACTAAAAAACAACTAGCAGATCCGTGCGAAAATTTCACAATTTTTCATACGTTGATTTTATCCGATTAATTTTATTTGGTAATTATAGTAATAAAAATAAAATAGAAATAATTTTTATGGTTGTTTAATTTTTTTAAGACAAAAAATAGTTTTTTAATATTCCATAAAATTTACGACAAAATAGAGAACATATGCTTTAAAATGATATTTGAATCATTACTTTTAGTTAAGTATTTAAAGAGATCTTTCCAATTCAGAAATAAATACCTTTTTGAAAGAATACTTATATAGCTGATAATATATTCATGTTATCAACATTTATATCTTAACAAAGATAGATTTTTTTAGTTTTCTTTAACAATTGGCTAAAAAAATAAATTTTAAATAACTATCAATTGAAATCAAGAAATACTCAATGCAAAAGGAACTCAAAAAAAAAATGCTAACGCTTAAATGTTATTAAGATAATCAATGGAAATGACCTTAGGTAATTGTATTTAAACATAAAATGAAAACTGTCATGAATCGGCAGTCATTAGAACGATTATTTACTAAATTAAATTGCAAAAGTTAGAGCACGGCGATACAATTTGAATTTAATAGAAACCATAGACACCATTCGTGTATTTTCAAAAAAAAAATTTCGTTGTGGTTTATCGAATAACCACGTCCTCGTGAGCAGTAGGTACCTACAATAATTTGCAACACTAAATAATTTTGTTCGTGATCAAACTAAACCAAATTGATTTTCATTCAATGATTTTCAATTTTACATTATATATTAGATATATTGTGCAACTAATATTTTAAACATATACGTAGACGTAGTACCTACGTAGCTAGAGGAGGACAATTCCTGAAAAATGTATTCTGTGCATACAAAATCATAAATTGGGGTCTCTTTATTTTATTTTCAAAGTTATGATAATGAGACATATCATAAGATTTTTATCCTAGACGCTAATTGGCGTTGTCTATATTCTATAACACTTCAACATTTTAAATAGGAGTCAATACATCTTCTATCTTCTTTCATTAGCAATACAACACCATTTAACCTATTCACTGGACAGAATTATTAATCTAAGACTAGAGATGGAAGATAGAACTACTAGACCTCCAAGATAGAAATGATTCCAAATAGAAAAGAAGATACCTACGAAATATACCAAAAACAAACACAGAGATATCCTTTCGTGTTTTGATTGATCTAGCAAGTTTCTTTGCAATTCGTTTTTCTATCGCTTCTTCTTTTACTTCATTCCGCTGAATTTCCTGTTTGATTACCTGCCTTGTTGAGTTAAAATAATTTAAAGTGCATCTGATGCATCAGTGAACTTTCAGAGTTTCTTTAGCTCTTTCTTCAATTAATTATTGGTCAATATGACTTACCAATAATTAAATTTAGAAACGTTTACCGAGACTCTCACACTCATAACATTTTCCACGTTAAAAAGTAATCAATCTCATGCAGACTTAAGCACTTAGCTATTAAAACCTAAGTCTACAAGTCCTAACCATTCAACATCTTGGACTAAAAGTATTGGTTTAATTTCTTATCATAAGTTCAATAGAAGTGTGACGGTCGCGAAACAGCAAATCCTTCTTTTTTGACCATATCGTAATATTTCTAAGGTTAAGATTTGTAGAGTTCTTCTTAAGGGCTTCTGGAATAAGAGGTTTGATCTGGTCACTTTTTAACAGACCTGTACCCCCCTTTATGGGGATTGGAAGAACGTTGTTGTTGTTTATTTTTAAATCGTGGTATGCACACGAAATTTTTAGAGCTTTAAAAAGTACTCGAATTTAATATACCTACCGACCTGACTACCCTCTTAAAATGCCCTGATTTTTTTCAACTTGACAAATATATTGGCTCTCGAAACTTATAGTGAATTAATATATTTTATTAAAACTTTTTTTTGTTTCCTAACGTTAGGTAATATTTTGATCCGTCAAGTTAAAAATTACTAAATATGAAAAGTGGAGTTCACTGTTTTGAAATGTAATTGATTTTGTTTAATTATTTTGCGCTTTGTTAAGAAAATAAAAAAAATAATTGATTTTGTAATAAAATGTTCTAAAACATAGCAAATGGTATTTTACATTTAGTAAACTTGTTATGGAAAGTATGTCCTAAATAGGGGTATATTTTATTAACCTATGTGTCTATTGTAGTGACTGGGATTATAAACAAAGTTGACATTTGTCGGAAATAATTAATTTAAATGGTTGATACTGGGTTTGTACTTGATGCGGTCTATAGGTACATGTTGAATGTTGATCAAATGCATACGCTACAACTTCAAACAGATATCTTTCAAACATTAAAATCTTACTTACATGGAAATACTTGTTAAAATTTGTTATACTAACATATATCCTTATATTAATGGCACAGTTTATGTCGTAAGATAATCGTACCTCAAATTACTACATTAAGTTAAACTAACTACGATATCTTCGTAAAACGCTACGAAAACAATCTTTCGAGAAAATGCATTTGCATATTTTATCACTAGCCACAACGTTAGAGCAAACAGAGAATAACAAATCGTAACGTCATATTTTTCCTTTACTCTAGATTTTTGAAACTATTAATTTATTTTTTATAATTTTAAAACAAACCTCATTTTATCATGGCATAACAAAGCTTTTACACTCGCGTATGCATGTAATATTTCCTTTAAAGAAACTGAATATTTTTATGAAAACCAAACCACCAAAATTTGAAAATCCTATGTATTAACATGCTTTAGGAAATATAATCTCCTGAACTCGACTTTTGCTCAGACGAATATCATTGATATTCCATGCTATTTGGCACAAAAATATTTGTTCACCCCGATTTAAATAATTTAAATTTCAAAATACAATTCTCAATATAAACCTTAAATCTTTTACGTAAGTACCTACATATTGTCACTGTATATAAAACCCACGTAATCTAATTTCACTATTTCTATTGGAGATGGCTTCAAATGATAAGAATATTAAAAAAAAAAAACATTAATTTCAATTTTCAAATTACTTATATTAAAACTCAAAAAACGGAAGTTTAATTACACTTAATCTCAAGCTATTCATTATCTCAAAAATTAACTTGATATAATATGAGTTGAAGTAGTTTGAAACAATAATCGTTAATAAAGATAACGATAAAAGATAAAAGTACGAAATGCAACAATCTCGTTGCTTTACAACAAACTTGAATTTTAACTATCAAACCAAATATAAAATCAATATTAGTTTTTTTTTAATAATTGCTCCATATACGAGTATGTAGTTACCTATCGAAAATCGTTTTTCACGATATTTTTAGAGGCATTCAGTGGTGAAAAAAGTTTCTATCTCAGTTTTTATTTCAATACTTTATTTTCGGATAAAATATTTGTTTAACCAGATTAAAAGCAATTAGTTTACAATATTATTGCGGTTTAAGATAAGGAAAATGTCTGACAATGAGTTGTTGATCAAATTTCAATGATTAAAGTTTCCTCAAATCCTTTCAAACCCTGTTATAATCTTCTACTGTCATCAATTTTGAGTTCTTGAGACAGTTTACATTTCAAACGATAAAGCGTCAATTAATAATAAAAATTACCAATAAATATAATACAACCATCATAAATAATTACGTGAATAGTATTAAAAAAAAAAACTAGTTCAAACGAAAAGCTATACCGACTATCATAATATATTTGATACTTCCTTTCACACCTTCTTGGTCAATACTCAATATAATGTAATTTATACCTCCCACATCCAATAATCAAACATTAGCTTAACAATCATTGTTCCTGTGAAAATGTTTTACGCTTAATGCAACCCTGATTATAAAGTTACCCAAAGCGACCGAATTTCCTAAGTAAATATTGAGTGTTACGATTAAATAGCAGAATATACCTTTAGGTATTCGTTGTCTGGTTAATTAATTTTATGTACTAAACATTTATATAAATATATTTTTTCCTTTTTAATTTGTAAAACTGTTAATTTAGTAACGATATGTTTCTAATTTAAAATAACTATAATCAAAGATATTAAATTCCATGTGATAATGGTTTGTTCGTTCGTAACGTTATGCAAATTAATAATTTATATTCTATTAATAATAAATCAATTAATTGAAGCAATGATAAATCAGAACTATCAGTTATTTAGTATGTAATGCCTTTATATCAAAGCAAAAAGTAAGTGCTATATAAATGGTGTATAACTTCAAAGGTTACAAGCGATAAATTTTACCCATATGAACAAAACATAACAAATTAATTATGTTTTTCAAGCATCCATTACTTTATTGAGACATTTCTCTCTAACCACATTCCGAATTTATCCAGAATCATTGACAGAAAAAAGTGCAAATAAATGTGACAAAAAATAGATACACGAAGAAATTCGTTTCAACGTTCATTGGAAAAGATTTATTTGTATAGACCACGATTAAAAACTAATTTAAAGAAGTCAGGTATAAGTTGGGAAGATAAATGGCTTTAATTTGAAATGATCAGACGATGTGTAGTCTATTTGAAATTCAACCATAAAGCTTTTTAGAAAAATGAACTTCTTTGTAATCAATTTTATTGTTGTGTAACTGTTAGATTCATTAGGTAATTGGTGTGGTTTTAAGAAATTAGTCCTCAATTGTTGGAATATTGCAGTTTCTTTGGTGCCTACTATTTTGGTAATTATTGTTTCAACTAATCTCTTTGATATTTAATAATACCAATTTGTCATTGGTTTGTTATTAATTTCGATTTTATTTTAAAAATTATATATTTTTTTTTATATAAATCAGAATATTATGTAATAATGTGAAAGAGGAAAGTTTTTTTATGGGCGAAACTGAATTCATATGAAATAATAAATCCCCGAACGAATCTAATAAATTAATTAAATAACAAAAACCTAAACGGACATTTAGCGAAATAAATTTGGTCCAGCCTGACGTGGTAAAGTTTTGCGATAATAATTGAAAAGGTTTATATGTAATATAATACCACGCTAAGTATGGCGTAAAAAATTCTGATATTACAATTTCGCAATTGAAATAAGTACATAGTAAACTTGTCCGATTTTTCTAATTGTAAGTTATGAGAATAATAAAATTTATTTGAAAGAAAAACGTTTGTAAACGAAAATACTTTATTTACTATTGTTATTATTAATAAAGACATAATATTATGTAAACGAAATTAAAAATCGATACTATAAACTAACTTATAGTTTCCAATAAAAAAAAAATCCCGTTTTTCTTCTGTTGAAAAAAACATTATGCCTAATGTAGAATTTTTTATTTGTTAATAATGGAGCTATAAAATTAAATACGACGAGAGATTATTGTTTTAATATTTAATTTGATAGGAAATAAAGCAATATACTAGGCTATTATTTCGATTCCCAATGTTCCATAGTCAAAGTTTTCAAGTTTTGAAATGTTATATATTATTTGTCTTTGGAGAAAATATATACTTTTTTAATTTTTATTGAATTTTTAAGAAACCGCTTAAAGTTGAGGAAGATTTAGTTGAAGTTAACTTAGATATTTTATTGCAATAAAATGTTTGTCTAACGTCAAAAACGGGAGTAAGAGTCTTATATATTGAAACGGCGGATTTAGGGGCTTGAGGTTTAGTCTTATTTTAGTTCCAACCAACATTGTTTACTGTTAATAAATGGTTTTCTATTCGAGTATATTCTTTTCTGTTTCGTGTTGCAAAGCCTCAAAAATATTTCGACGTAAGGAAACTCGATCCGAGTAATAATACTGTCGGGCACACAAATTGTCTTAGATATATATATTACAGTTGTGGATTTTCTCAATTTTCCTCTTCATTTCAAAAATCAATTTTCGTCATTTGGTGTTTGACCATTTTCTTGTAATTTATACTTTTTGATAAAAATTGTAGCGAGCGACGCTTATCAAATTGTATTGGATTTGGCAGTTTCGATTGGTTCATTCGGTTAACTAAATACATTTTTTTGATTCGAAAAACCAACAAAGCTTACATCGTGTATTTTTATTTGAGACAAATTGATATGCAATTTATTTATCAAATTTTTATTGTTTCAATCGCAACCTTTTTGCGACCTAGACAAAAAAATTTACGACTAGAATAACTGCACTTTGAAGCCTAAACGCAAACTTTTGTTGTTCTTAAACGTATATTTCGGGTATTTGAATTGCAAAATAGTACCATAAAAAGCAAGTAGGACGATTT
The DNA here is from genome assembly GCA_958496155.1 of Sisyra nigra. NCBI lineage: Eukaryota > Metazoa > Arthropoda > Insecta > Neuroptera > Sisyridae > Sisyra > Sisyra nigra. The sequence continues at coordinate 25,822,395 of OY292313.1, forward strand.
ATGATTTTTCAAATGTGAAAAGAGACCATAAAATGTGTCAATGTTTTTTTTTGCTCGTTCTGTCGAGTCAACAACACACGCATAATAATTTTCATTAATTTTTTTGGTTTCATAAAAGTTAAATAATTTAATTTCCATTGGCGTGTTGAAGTTTCATTTCCATCCGCGAGAATTTTATTATTTTCGCTCAAATTCCAACAGTGTTTGAGGCGTTTATGACGAGCTTGAAATACACGACGCGGACGAAAAATTAAAATTTTAATTAAATGAACGTTAGAACTTAAATTTAGTCTCAACTAACATAATTAATTTCTTAACTACTTACGAAAGAAATTTGAAAATTTAATATTAAAAATACATTTATTTAAATTGTTAAATAGTTTTTTTTTTATTTTATAATCTATACTCACTTTTAATATCATTTCAGTTGTCTTTTGAATGTTTTAAATTAGTTTAAAAGTTTTTTCCCACTCACAAGAAACTTAAAAATTTTGAATAAGTAAATTGAATTTATCTCTCGTGACCTTATTCAAATAAAACGCGACGCCGTTAGGATAATTCTTTATGCGAGCAATGAAGTGACGCGATCTCGCTCAACGTTAACGTAACACTGTACAGCGTTGCGCCGCCAAAGCTTTGCGAAGCGCCAGTATCCCATGTAGTCCCGAGCTTAAGACTCGACATAAAGCGCATTTATGTAGGAAAATCGAGATCGAGACGCAGTTGCAAACCAAGAAAAATACTCAATTAAAAAAGCGACCAAATTTACGAACCCTTAATAAAACCACGAAAAAAACTCGAATCTCATTAAATTCCGAGTTTAGATTTTTCTTCGCGTTTTATATTTATCGAGATACATATTTTTAAGACGTTGAAGTCTATGATTTAATAGGGAAAAACATACCACAGGATATAAGAAAAGCAATCATCCGTAATAAAAAATATTCCATTTTTGTATTTTATTGAACAGAGAAAAAAAATTTAATACAATATTTCTTATATTTATCAAAATGTTTACATTGAAAACATAAGTTTCCACATACGAATATCATAACTTCGATAACATATATACAATAAAATTTATAGAAAGGAAAATGTATAAATTCAAAAAGAAAATAAATCTATTTATATTTTTTGTTGCATAGAATTAAATATTTTTTAGATATTCAAATAAAAATCGCAGACCAACTATAACGAGAAAAACATAATCTTCAAAGAATTTTCATATTTACAATAAAATACTTAACTCCTACCTAAAATTTGCTTAACAATTAGATTTCTACTACGGTCACTATTATTGGCACGGACGGGATACAGACAATGAAGGAAAAGTATAAGATTTTCATAAATAATTTTTCATATATTAAAGTAATTACATTTATTTGACTTATTTTTCTTAAGTACCTCCTTTTCTAAATATAATGCATAGAAAGTTCCATGAAAAGTACCTCACTGTTAAAGCTTCTGATCAATACCATGCTCATTTAACTTTTTCATATTTTCACAATCAAATAGCATAAAACTTTAACGTCTAGAATTTGATCACGCTTTCTTAATACAATAAGTATAACTTTTTAAGTACAATCTCAACTATTTTAATTAATCAATAATTAATTAACAAATTCAATTAAAACTTTTAAACCAAGTTCAAGATTGAAAAATTATTTTTCACTCTACAATAAATAGAAGTTTTATTTTATATTTTACACTAAGTTTTGTTCTATTTGCTTTGCTTTTCATGGAACATCCTATATATTTTCTTGAAATAATTTATTTTAACTTCTACTGAGACGAAATTACCTGAATTACCATATTGCGATGTATGCATGGCCTAGGTTGGAATTGTCGTCCTTTGATTCCTTTATTTTTGTCTTTTATTAAAATATCGTCAAATTTGTTGAGCTTTTAAACAACTTTAAATAATAGACTAGTAATTTTCTGTTAAAAATTTTCATTTAAAGTCAATATCTATGTACTGACAAGAAAATGCCATTAAATTCGTTGTTTTATTAAAATTTTGAGTCTTTTCTCTATTAAAATTATAAGTCCTATAATTCCGTCGTTGTTTCGACAATATTTCGGTCGTTCAGATAGGAAAATCCACCCAAGTGAGAGTAATCCCGTTTTTCGCGAAACATAACATTTTCGTTTGTGGGACTAGTGTTCATATTTCCTTCGTCGTCAGATGACCTAAAAGTAAAAATTAAGCTTAAAATTATTATAACATGAGAAAATTTTATATTAAGTTTTTTATTATAGAACTAGCATGAAGGTTAAAAACTTATGTAAGTTATGAAATATTTGTGCAAAGCCGATTAACTTCAGTCCGATTTTTTTTTAATTTTAATGTAAGTGCTAATTTGGTATATTAACTTGTTAGTATGTTTCATGCATGCATTTATCAAATATTTTCTAAATTTTGAAAAATAATACTACCTATTATTATAAGCTTTATGTAAGTAGTTTCTTGTAAAAATTTAAATGAACGTAAACTTTATTTTATTACAGCTTTTCTATAGATAATCCAAAATTTCTAGTTTAATTTTTTCCCTCTCTTATCTGACCACAGTATAAATGCTCTTCTTTCATTAAATTGATAATAAGTCATTAATTTTGAATCCTTTTACAACACATTATCTTACAATTATTTATTCATTGTTTAAAACGTAACTTGTAGCATGTAATATTTTGAAAGAGTCGGTATCAAATAGTAAACAAAACAAATGAAAAATAAATTAACTATCAAGATACAGAGATAATTTATCTGACGCTGTTGAGAAAGGATATCGTTGTAAATGGAAGGAAAGTCTATCATTAGGATTGTTGACGGCTATGATAACTTGGATGTGCTCAAAATCCAGATTGATTTTAACGTCAGTAAAGCCAATATTCAGATAGACACAAGCAAATAGACACATAGATAATCTTATCTATCAGTTTTTTAATTCAATTCCTCGAATAAAACTAATTTCTTGTTCGTTAGAATAACCATCTCAAACTATCAATCGAAAATGTAAACTAAAGTTAATCGGTTTGGTGAATTAATCATCATTATGATCAAGACTTTAACTTTATCTATTACTTTACTTAACTTGTAGCTTATTTTATAATTGGAAAATTTAAGGACCCAAAAAATTAAGCAACTGAAAGCTCTATTTTTAATGGAAAATTTTTCTAAAAATCTGGTTTATTTTAGTAATAAAATCATTATTTTACTTGATATCTTAAAAAGAATTTTGTTTAATTGTATAAGACGGTAAGTAGAAATGATGTAACTAAAAGGGGCAAGTAACAGTAGACACAAACTTCCCATTAAAAATTAATCGGGTTTCCTGTTTGCATTTCTATCAAATTAATCAAAAGATTTTAATAGCATTTCTGGTAAAAAAATCTTTTTGTTCTGAACAGTTTCGGATAAATGAAAGATTGTCAAATACGTCTATACATCAAGAACTACGTCAATAACATATTATTAGGTAGGTAATTTCTGATTTTGACTTTTGGTTTTTATCTCACAACAATGGCGTAGCAAACATAATAGGCATCCGGGGCACAATAATTTCTGCCCCATCCTCCAAATGCATTAACTTTCTAAACTTAATACATTATTAAGACTATTTTTTTTTTGTAATTTTATGGTCTACGAATTATGATTTCAACATTATTTAATAGTAACTTTTATAAAGCTGATTTTTTTCAATGTAGGTCGACAATTGTAGAAGTTGAGCTATAACTGAACCGGACAGTGCACACATCGATTAACTCAACTTTTTCGGCTTTTTAAAATTTCCACGTGAAAACACTTCGTTATCTCCCAACTTTATTTATTCAAATCAAATATTTTTAGTATAAGTAGTAACTGCTAAAATTTTTTTTTTTATCTTTTGAATAACAAAAAATTAATTTCAGAAATCAATTTTACCAATTTACTCAATTTTCTGCTTTACCGGGTTAATGAAGGTGTGCAATGGACGACTCAATTAATGACTAAATTAATTTAATTTGAATAAAACTTCTTAGACGCAGAAAATATTATTATTTTGGAGACCATTTATCGGGTGACATTACAAAAATCAAATTTTATTGGGAATTTATAGAAAAATCCAGGAAGGCGATTAAACATTTTCTTTCTTAAGAAAACACTCTCGCTACGCCAATGGTCTGTGATTTGTGAAACACGAATGAGATAATATTGATTTAATTATGTATAATACGAAATTAAGATTAGCTCAATAGCTAGGCATTACACAAATCAAAAATGTAATGTGGTTTGCGTACAAAAACTGTACTATCATTTAGATACTTTTATCCTTCACGGACAAAAAAGAAAGAGGACTTATAGAGATCAACAGCTGCCATTCTTTTGTTCATTAAAACCCCAAATCCCCCAAATCACTTAACGACATAACCCATGCTTGCTGTTCTATAAAAATATCGTTTTTATGATATTTGTGTTATATATGTTATTGGGGAATCAAATATTTTTATATTAACTAAACGATTGACAACTACCCGAAAAGTGCATATATATTTTCTCTTAATTTACCTGTGATATAAAGGACTTGCTATGGGTAACTCGGTATTGAAATTATTTTGTTGTAGATTTTTGGCATTTTTTCGTTGCAGTGTCTGACTCAACTCTGCATTCGAAATGATCCCATTAGATTTTCGCAACGTTGTTACATTATCAGAACCTATAGGACTAGGTTGATCTAAAAAAAGAAAATAGTTGTTAGATTAAAAAATTTTAAAAAATAAATTTCTTACCATTACTCTCGTTGGTATCTTTTGTAATATAACTAACGTTATCTAAGCTGAATGCATGATTTTTATTACTAAAATCTAAATGTAAATCGTTATATTCGTTTTCCTCATCCAACGGAACCGACATTTGCAACACTTGAGTTTCATATTCTTTTAAATTCGGTTCAACAAACACGGGATCATATCGAGTCGGACTCGGAACGGCGTATGATCTCTGGTTTGCCATTTGTTCTTTAAACGATTTATACCTAAAAAAGTAGTCAAAATTTGTAAACAAAATTTATCTCATAAAAAACCTCATATTTTACCTCGACCATGAAATGCAAATATAGATAATGCCCGCAATTCCCAACACGAAAATAACACAAGCGATAACAATTAAAGCGTATGGAAAAACTTCCCCGGAGAGCGCGACCGCAGTTCGTATTTTCGGCGTTACGATTAAAGGCTCGTGAATATTCGATGCTGTGAATTGAATCAAGCCCGTTACGTCCAATGTGATGTTATCCATTGCTGCTTTTTCAAAAATTGAGCGTTGCACTCGACTTTGGTTTCGTTCGAGAATTGCACCTGTTTCAGGGTCAATTGCATAGAACCAAATGTCGGTTGCCAATGGGTCGACTTCAAGCGTTCCATTTACACTTAAAAATTGTTTGGAGGCCATTCGTTCAACACCAATTATCAAATCTGAATGGCTTTCGAGAACTTCAATAACCGTTTCTTCTTTATTCGACATCACGTCGGGTTTAGCGTCTCCCATTACGAGAACCATACGATTTATATCCGATATCAAGTTTATCTGAAAATAGAACTCAATAAATAACAGAATTATCTCAATTTGAAAAATGTTTTTAAACATACGAAAACTTGTGCAGTAACTCGATTTATATCTTGCTCGCCGCTTGGATTATCTTGTGCTTCCACTTTAAAATTAAATGGCAAATTTTTCTCAGCGACACTTTCGAACGTCTTTTTCGTTTTTATTATTCCTGTATTTGGGTCAATAACAAAATATTCTTCGTCGTGATCATTGTTTGCAAGGAGTTTATAAGATATTTTCCCGAATTTTCCACTATCAGCGTCTGAAGCCTAAAAATTCAAAATTATACAAAAACCATCTCAATAAAATATGTAGGTACTCTTGAAAAGTGCTCGTACTTGAACTTGTAAAACGACCGTTGCAAGATCTGCATCCCACGGAATAGCTCCAAAATACGTTCCATTTCCAATTGATCGTTTATGTCTTGGAAACATGAAAGTTGGCACATTATCGTTCACGTCAACGACTTGAATTTTAACAATAGTTGCACTTCGCATGGGATTTACGAGTCCCTGCAGTGAATCTAACAATAATTCCAATTGAAAAACTTCTTTTTGTTCAAAATCTAGTTCTTTATTCAAATAGAGAGCACAGTTCCGGTCATGCGTGATATTTGCCGTGAAATATCCCTCGTTGTTCCCGGCCGCAATGTTACATTTCAAAGGAATATCCGTATGAACATGACTGTTAACGATAGTAAGGATTTTGACTTGAGTTCCTACAGTCGCATTTTCCAATACATTCGCCGTGAAAAAATCATCAGCAAAAGCCAATCCAACCTCAGGCGGAACAGTCGCTACGTGACGAACATAAACAGGTACAGTTATTACCGACGATAATTGCGGATCGCCTAAATCGTAAGCTCGAATATCAACCTAAAAGTTTTAAATTTTTAATTTTTGAACCTTCCATTTAATTAAATTCAATCTCACTTGATATTCACTATCCGTATCTTTTCGTAAATCATCCCTTACACGAAGAACGCCCGTATCAGGATCAATATGGAAATATTTATTAGATTTTCCCCGGCCAATCAATTCGTAACGTACCTTAATTTCATTTTCATTAACAAAAGTTTGAAAAAAAAGGAAAATATTTCACTTACTTTATTTCCTGGTGCTGTACCATCCGAGTCTGTAGCAATTAAATTTGTAACGGTTGTTCCAATTGGAATTTCGTCGTCGAGAGTAACTGGGCGGGGTATTGATGTGAACACAGGCGGAATATCATTTCGATCTTCTACATTAACAATAACTTTAGTCGTCGCTCCCGACGTTAAGTCGTCCTCGTTCTCTTTTGTCCCTATAATAAGAACGTGACGACTTTCCCGCTCAAAATCTAATCCTCGCAACGTGAATATTTCCCCAGTGCGGGGATCAATTCGAAATTGGTCGGTGGGTCCTTGTTTTATCACGTATGTAATTTGCTTGATTGTATCTGGGTCATTTGCCATCACTTGCACAACAAAGAGATCTGGAACATTTTCTGGAATCGTAGCCTCATACTCCATTCGATGGAAGATTGGAAGTTCATCTTCTACGTCGAGAATTTGGACAATAACACTAGCAGTGGCAATTCGAGGATCTGGCGCTCCATCTCTTGCCGTCACAACAAATTTGTATTCCTGAAACAGAAATTAGATTCAACGGAAGTTCATTTTTATTTTTTATTTAAACGTTTTTACCCTGTCGGTCTCGTAATCAATTGCAGTTTTTGTAATTACATCACCGCTATCGTTATCAATCGAAAAAGGAATATCATTTGGTACAGAGTAAGATATTAGGGCATTAATGCCTTCATCAGCATCAGATGCATGAATTCGACCAACTAATCTGCCGGCTGGTCCTTCTTCTATTTTGAAACTATAGGGTGCTCCTTGAAATTCGGGGTTTTTATCGTTGATATCAGTAACTTTAATATTAACAGTAGCAGTGCTAGATAAATGGCCAGTATCTTCCGCTTTAATTAACTATAAGATAAGATAATTATTAAAATTAAAATTTTTTTTTTAATAATACTATTTCTAAAAAAATGTGTCACTATAAGAAAAAGTGCCGTCATTGTAACAGGTTTTTACCGTTTTATAAGTGTTGAGACGTACGCCAGTAATATGACTATTTTTTAATTGTAACTGTTACAAGAAGTAATACGACATGTTTCTTGCAAATTATGATTTTAGCCGTAATGAGACTTGTTCAAAATTACGTATGAATAATTAATCGGTTACAAAACTTATTATTTAGCAGCATTATGTTGTAAATATTTAAGCTTCTTTCTTACCAACTGATATCGCGTTAAATCTTCCCGATCCAATTTTCTTCTAATTGTTATAATACCGGTCTTATCACCAATTCCAAACTGCCGAAGATCGTTTCCGGAAGTAATCGAATATGAAACGGGGTCGTTTTCTGGATCAACCGCCTGAAATATTTCCGTTTATTATTAAATGATTGTTTCAAAGGTGATTTATTAAAAATTTCTTACAATAACTGTGGCGACTGTAGAATTTATAGGAGCTCCTTCACTCACTTGTATTTCATAAACCGGTTGTTGAAATACCGGACTTCGCGTGTTCGGTCCCGGTGAAACAGACACTTCAACAATCGTTTGACTGTGTAAACCGCCGCGATCAGTCGCCTGAACTGTTATACTGTACTGTTCTCCAGCGCTTAGCTTTCCCCGAGTTTCAATAACTCCGGTTTGCGGGTCCATAACGAATTTATTCAAACCGTTATTAGAAATGTGATAAATACTGTATTTAGCGACAGCATTTTCTCCTGCGTCTTTGTCGGTCGCCTCGATTTTGATTACCTGACGCCTAGCATCGCCTGCTTGTATAACAACCGGAGGAATCATTGGTAGGTAAGGAGGGTTATCATTTACATCGTTTAATGTAACTGTTAAAGATAATGGAGTACTAGCAGCAATTCCTGCTTTCTCTCGAGCTACAACTTGAAACCTAAATTTGCCAGGACTTGGAGGGTCACGATCCAAATTTTCCTCATTAACAATCATTTCACCTCGAGCATTTATTTTAAAGTATGTCGTTGTTAATTCAAATTTATAAATTGGTTTAGGATCTTCGTCACTCTACAGAAACGATAGCAAAAGTTGAAAAATTGAAAGTTGACAAGTGATTATTTTTCTTACCAAATCAGCGTCCGTTACAGTTAGAACAATTGGATCACCGTTCACATCAATTACATGTGTTCCAACAGGGGCATTCTCATCGACAAAACCTTCATCAGCCGTCGTGTGAATCTGTGGGGGATTTGCATCTACAGGTTTAACGGTGATTGTTAGTTTTGCAGTTGTTGAACGTTTCGCTTCCGACATTTCCGTAGCTTTAATAATTAATTCGAATCGTTTTGTTACGGCCGTGTCAACCGCTTTTATTTGTCGTATCGCTCCTGTGTTAGGATTGATTTCGAAAAAGTCTTTATACGTCGATGGTGTCCCATTTAAAACCGAATATTGAATGGGTGAATTAATTGTGTCCATATCTACAGCTTGTATTTTTTCCGGAACAATATTAAGAATCCCAGATAAAACTCCACTAGATACCTGTATAAGTAAAAATAGAGAAAGTTATTTCAATATCTTAATTTGATTAACAATTTGAATTGCTAACCGCAGTTGAGTATTCAGGATTGATGCAAGTTCCATCCAAAAGCATACATCCTTGATATATAAACGACGGATCTTGATCATCATCATCTTTAATATTAACAGTTAATGTAGTCGTAGCTGAAAATCGTTCGGTTACATTTCTAGATCGGTCCTAAAAAGTTCGATTTTGTTTGAGACCAGTTTCTATGTTAATATAATAAGTAAATGTTTACCGAAGCGACAATCGTTACTAAATAACGCTGCGTTCGTTCATAATCCAACGTCCGATTAACAGTAACTTGGCCCTGATGCGGTAAATTAATACTAAAATATCCATATCCATCGGCCGAAGTGATCCTTTCGGTTCCAACTCCGCCGTCTACGCCGACCCCATTACCGTTTCCTTCAACAACGAAATACTCAACTAACCCATTTACGCCAGCATCAGCATCCTTAGCCAATATATTTTGAAAAATTGTCGTTCCAACTGGCGTCAACTGTAATTTTTAAAGCCAAAACTTCATTAAAACGATCTCACTATCACCACAACATTAAAACCACATATTCGTATAATTTTGCATGTACTTCTCTGATTTCAATATACCTATCTAATATCTTTTAAATCGCTAGAGGGATTTGATTTTCAATTTATGCGGTTAGAACGAACGGAATTGAAGACTTTTTATGGTTTAATCTCAATTTAAAAGTTGAAAAAGATACACTTTTTACTATATTAAAGTTTTACTGAGGTGATGTAATCTAACGGTTCGACGTACGTACAAAAAACAATATAAATTTTAATGAAAAAAAAAAACGATAATTTGAGGTTTGATGAAATTTTATAAAAATGTTTAAAATAATTTTAAATGACTCTTAGTCTCTTTAATAAGAGGGAATGTGTTAATTATTTCAAAGAAAAGTAACGTATTAAATCTTATAAATAGAAAAATTAGCATTCCAGTGTTAATAGTTGCGATTAAAATACAGTTAAACAGAATGAAAACATTTTTTTATTATTATTGGGAAAAAAAAAATCACCTCAGGTACAGTTGTTTCATATGGAGCATTTACGAAGACTGGTGCATTGTCGTTGACATCAGAAACCCGTACGATGACTGGAATTGTCCGCTTCTTGTTCGTCGCCTTAACAAGACACGTGAGCTACAGGAAAAAATTAATCGAGGTTATTATAATACGGAAAATAGACTTTTTAACTGGAATAAGCAAAAAATAAATAGATTTTAATCGATTAAGATAACTCCCACGCATTAGACGCGAACTCCCAGAGAGTTCGAGTGAAAGGCTTTGATTTAGCACTTGATTTATGATTATCGCTATGATTGTGTTGCATTCAGAATGAAAATGAATTGGCCGTGAAATTTAAAAATTAATGGGAACTTACGTTTTTGAATCTTGTCGCGATGCAAATTACCTTAAAAATTGGCTTGCTGTTTTATTATGATAAAATGCTTTTACTTACATTCAAAATAGGTATAACGTACATATATATCAATATGGGATAATACATTTTATTTTTACATTACATACATGTTATATAATGTGTAGATTTCTTTTATTTTTGGTTCAATCGGTTTTTAATGGCTGTTTTTATATGGCTTTTAAATGTGTTTTGAATCTTAAAATTTTTGTCGAAACAGTTATTTTTTAATACTAATAAAGGTAAGGTATACTTTACATGTTATATAATATAATAGATATACTTGTAAATAAGTAAAAAATTAGGTATCGATAGTAATATCTATATTGTAATAGGTATTGAACTTTTGAAAATGTGTACATACATAAATATATTTCGCAAGAGGCTAACCAAAAATTATTCTTAACACATCTTTATGAGAAATGTTTCTAATTCGTCTAACAACACAATAAATGAGAATTATAACAACGTCTAATACTTTTCAAACAAATTTTTTAAGTTTTTACTTTGAAGTGTTCGAATCATATTGTATGAAAATGTCGTTTTGTTGTCTCTTTTTTGTGTTTTTTTTTTAAGTTCCTTTAACATCTAAGGTCATACCGCGACTATCTAAACACAGAAACTTTCTGTTAATCAATTTTGTCTTAGATCTAGGATCTTAGGTCTAGGATTCAACGGAAATCAAATTCAGTACCACTTCACGCATGAAGCGGAAAGAGCCACTACTCTAACCACTGCGCCAATAGATGGTTGTTGTCTTTTAAATACATAGCTTTATCTTTTTACTTTTAATTGAATAAATGTTAACATACGTCAATCCTTTCACAAGACAATAATTGGCAGAGTTTTAATTAAAAATATTCTTAATATATGATATTTTTTTACTTTTGACTTCATTTTTATCATAATGTTCCAATCGTTTGATTGTTTGAAAACGTAATCTTTACACATGGAACATATTAGAAGTTATTGAATTACGTTCAAATGTACTTTTGTGAAAGATCGCTTTGTATTTAATGTAATTTGTATTTTAATAAAATTTTAAATGCTTTAAATGATATTAATGGAGAAAAATGAGAGAAGCCCGTAAAAAATAATATCATGAAATTCAGTTACGTGATAAATAAGTATTTAAGGAAGTGAGTGAGTAATGAGATTAATTAATATCTATTTAACGAAAGAAAAATTTTGTAATTATTTTTAAAAAATATCTTTAATAAATCCGTCTTAAAAATACATAAATTAACGAAATCCTTCAATTTATATTTCAAAATTTTTAAATTTTGGTAGTTAGTATGATAATATGTGAACGTACCTATATATGCTGTAGTGTAGAGATAGTGAATCTTTTTCATTACCCGTTATGTTCGACCTATTTGAAATGAAATAATTAATGTGCCGACGGTATCTACATGTACAGTGTAAACCAAACAAAAACGCGAAAGACATATGCGCGCAGATAAAAGCGCGATGACAAATATAACAAATTATTTAAATCGCAACATTTTCTTACTTAGGCAGCATTTAAAACTTCATTAGGTGATGTTAATTACAAGTGTAAAGAAAATAACATAATTTTAATATTAATAGTCTTTAAGATTATATTATTATAGAAGAGAAATTGCAACAAAATATCTTGATATTTGAGGATATTTAGCTAGTTGTTTAATTCTATTCTGCATACGACATCATTTCCGACGAAAATAATTTCATTAAAGAAGGTAAAATGGTCACAATTTTTCAGAATTTTTTGTTAAAAATTGTTTAACTATTTTGACAGTACTCATAAGCCTTGCGCGTTTTTGTTGATAAATACTATAATTAAGAATTATAAAATTAAGTCTTTTATTTTTAAAGTGCGAATTTTTTTTTTTTTTTTTTTTGCAACTTACAAAATATTTTTTCGTTATGATTAATAAAAAAAGCATTTCTTGTGCTTGTCATTCAAATATATTCTCTCCTACTATTTATAGCACGCGAGCTATAGATTTGCCATGCCTAGTCTAATGGAACCGTCATGTTGATATCTAGACGATTTGAATTCTAGATGAACTATTATTTTAATTAGCGATATACCTAGCAAAAATAAATTTAACACTGCATTTAAGATATATTGTTTTTAATCCAATAGACGTTATTAAAACAAAGATTTATAATAGATAACAATTATATGCACGTTATATATACAATGTACTTCTATATTCTGTACGATACATCATAAAATTTGATGGTACCATTACAGAGTTGTGATTTCTAGTATGAAATACATAAAAACTATCCACACGCGCACATGTCTTAAATGTATACATGTATATTATATGTTTACGGAGGTATTGTAAATTAAAGAAAATTTAGCAATAAACATGCAGGGTAACCCGTTCGAAGTTGTTTCTATTTCGTTGAATATAGCTTTCAGTGCGATGAACCTGTCCTCTATACAGTATCTGACAAGACTTATAGATTCAGGATGACCCTTGACAATCAATGTAGCTTTCACAATACAATTTCTCAGCTCTTCTTAAATCCCATTAGATGTAGAATGGGTTATAAACTATTTGATTTATTCTTAAATGGCTACACATTTGATTAAGACTGTTATCTTTTTGTTTTTATTGAACTTTATTTTATAGAACACCTAGGGTTTTATTTTTGAAATAAAGGTGCCGAAACTCCATTCTAAACAAGTTTTTTAAGAAAAAAATTCATTCAAAAGAAATTCACGGGTATGTATCGAGAGAGGCAAACAATAGATGAACAATAGATTTCCATGAAAAATATAAGCATTTGAAGGAAAATTTTTGAGGATATTCGTTTGAAGCATTAAAAATGCCGAGAAAGAAGGGCTGAAACACCGTTCCACTGTGTTACGCCGAAAAAAAGCACTTAGAATACGTATTGATTTTGAGTTACAAATACTTCACATACATATCTTTACAATTTTTTCAGCGACAACTAAATAAACATAATAAACTTTCTGATAGGTCGCGATTTTCACCTAAATTACAAAAGCAAATATTTTTATGAATGTAAATCGTTAGAAATTGGTTTTTGGTGGTTAACCAAAATCAAATTGATTATTTTTTCATGAAAACAAATCAGAAAAAGTAAAAACTTTAAATTAAGGGATAATGAAATACTAAAAATTTTATGAAAAAGTGCATAAACTTGTAAGATTACTTCTCAATATTCTTGAAATAACTGCTTAGGATTGGTAATTAAGTAAACAATTTGATACATTAAAAGTATTTGTCAATAATAAGATCGTATAAAAAACTCGGTTACCGAGAAATATAAAAAGTTCTATCAAATTTTTTCTCAAGTCTCTAATCAGATATTTGCAAATTAACTTCTTATGTATTGTATTTGTATGACAAAGCAAATTTATTTTAAATTCCAAACAAATACGACCGTTAAGTCAACTGAAATGTTAGAGGAATGTCAACATCGGTATACATTTTAAAACAAATTTTCATTCACTGTTATTCGTTTAGCCTCGAATCAGATTTAAATTTTGTACCTTTAACAGAAGAACCTCATAAACTCAAATAGTATATGGACTGTGCTGCAAAATGTTACTCAAAAGACTAAAATAGCTCATTAGGACGTGAAACTTTAGTTCATTGAAACCCCGAGTTCCCAACTTTCTAACTTTTGGTCATCAAGTTAATCCTTAAATCTCATATTTCGTGATTGTTTTTTTAGACAGTTTCCTCAAAAACTCGCTACGTAATTGAAGCCATTTAACATTAATCGTTAAACTTCTAAAGTTTTTATATTTAAAACTTAACGCGTTTTATCTTTCATATCTTCAAGAATTGGAGAAACTGTGCTATGAAATTTTGCATAAAATGTATATTAATTTAAATTTTGAAAGACTTTTTGGCATACAATAACATAATAGTTTTGATCTGGCAAAGCCAAATCAGCCGAAACAATAAAAACAAAGATTAATGGCTAGAAATTTATAAAGATTTAGAAATTTTTGACATTTTCTTTATGATGATTTTTTTTTCTTTAATGAAATTATTGCAATTTTTTATATCTATTTCCTTTTTATTGCTTGAGAAATTCACGTCAATTTCTTCTTTTCAAATTATTTCGGATAAAAGCGAAGTGAAATTTTCTGTTGATAGAAAAACAAAGAGAAATATTTATTTGAAGAAAAAATTGGAATTCTTATGGTCAATTAAAAGTAATATACGATATTTTTTCTCTCAAACCCGGCAATTGTAAAAAGTAAAATATAAAAAATGATACTTATGTAAAACGTTTTTTTTTTTTTGTTTGTTTGAGATTTGTATAAAACCATAATAAAATTTATTGAGGAGACATTTCCGAATTAAATCCGCGTTTTTTATATGATAGAGAGATAGATAATATGTACTTGTAACTGTAAATCTGAGACAATTAAATCATTTTTTGTTTGCTTACCTGAAAGACAATATGTGATAAATTTTCCTTGTCCCTGTCCAAAGGTTGTAGGAGTTGTAAACGTTTTCCATTTAAAATGAAAAGTGGTTGTCCTTTTGGAAATATTAAATCTAGTACAATTTCTGAAAATGGATCTCCAACTACGGGTAATTCAGCTGGTATCGTCACTTGGTCTACAACTGCCAAAAAATAGGTCATAGTTCATTTTGTTAAAACATTTATGTAGATATAATTAATACGTACAGCTTCCTCTACTTTCCTCAATATCCAAAATAATATTTGACTGTCCTGTTTCAACCTCACAGAGTCCTTTAAAAAAATCTCACATTCAATATTTAAATTTGCCAATTTATAATCTAAATGCATTCAAAACAATGAATTTAAATTCAAACTTACCAGTTTTGGCACAACATTGCATACAAAGATGTCCAATCAAAATTAATATCGTCAGACTGTTTGTTTGGAAATTCGATGCCCCCTGAAAACAAAAAAAAAGAAAGAATTAAATTAAATTCACAAAAGTTCAACTAAAATTTCCATTTTTTAAATCGTTTATGTGGGTTTTCAAATGAAATAGCGATTTTTTCAGGCCCCCATTGGCTTCAATTTGCATAAACGAATTATATCTACAAGACAAAATCGAATATTCCACAACTAAAAACATAATAATAATAGACATAATTTATTATTTGAATGGCTTGATCCGGGCCCGTTTTCAAAATTTTACGAATAATTAAGCAATCAGTTATAATAGAAATCGCGGAAAGATTCAATCTTATGTATCTTACATACGGGTTCAAACGATATACAGAGAGAAAGCATTTTTATTAATATTTAAACGATTTTTAATGAAAATCTATAATTATTGGTTTCATTTGGTGGTTTTATTAATAGATGGTAGAGATTTTGGGTATGGTTATGTGGCCCAGATACTATTGAATTTTTTCAGTTGCATTACCGGACTAGCAAGCCTCTTTTTTCGTAAGAGTTTAGGAAAATAGTTCGATGAAGAAAAATGAAAAATGAATTTTTCAAATCAAAGTTTCGACATTATAAACTTAAAAAAACATTTCTATAAAAATATTACTTTTGCTTTTAGGTAATCATTTTACTATATTTCTGATTCATTTTATAAAAATTACAAGAAAGTATTAAATTGAAATAGAAATTTTAGATTGTAGGTAAGTACCTATATATACTTTTGTAGGTATGTGCTTTTATAAGTTTAAACAAGTTCAAAGAGTTTCATCGAAAATACACGTTTTGAATATGTTTGTATGAGACTGTGACGTCATATCGAAAGCTTCATCTGAAGTTCACCAAACTTTTGAAGTTTTGCTTTGATATTTCATCTATCTTTTTTAGTAACACCAATATATCGTATTAGTGCTTTAAAAACTTAAGAACAGACTTAAATTAATGCTTTTTGCCAATCTGAAGCATAGAAGGACATAAATAATTTCAAAAACAAAAAAAAGCAATAATCCATTATTTTTACGATCTTTATAACGATCTAAGTGCCTTTATTTTAACGAATTTACCTTTTTAAGTAGTCATCCACAGTAAGGATTTTATTTGTCAATTTCTCTATTCGGACTTACATATTTGCAAAAATAACTTGAGAATTGAATGTAAGTAATCTTACTGATCAAATTAAAATGCATAAGGTATCTCTCAGTGCTGTGATACCTGCAATTATGTATGTTACAGACTCAAAAGATATTCTCAGTGTTTCATAAGGTAATCAGTAAAGTGACTAATTTTCATAAGAATAAAAATTGTTTAACAAGAGTAAGTTTAAATATATGACTATAACCTTTGTATTTAATGAAATTTCGTGGTTCATCTTAGTTTATTAGCTTATAACCTCTAAGTTTGGATTTAAATCTTGCAACATCAAGACTGACCTATTGACCAAGATAAGTGATAAATAATAATCAATTTATTTCACTAGTAATAAATTGTAAATCTCTCCATTTAACAGACTAAACATACGATAGGTAATTATAACGATAAATTGTCTTTGAAGAAATCTTGAAAAATTCTTATCTTGTGATAAAAATCTATAATTAAGTTCTCTAACATTAATTGAAATTTATTTCAAGCAAAAACCAAAACTGATTTCCGACATCAAAGGTAAAAGAAAAAAAATTCAATCCCAATGCAAAAAATTATATAGTCGACTACATACCTCAATACAAAATTTACCAATAAAATGAAGTGAAATTACGAGAATTACCGTTAGTCATTGACTTTAACGAAACTCAAGTGCCTAATTTATATTTTTAATACCGTTTTTTAAAAAATATTTTATTTCTTAATGAACGAATAAATCATTTAGTAGGTATATATCTGAAGACGAAGGAAGAGGAGAGGTTGTTTCAAAACATCCATTTATCGTTATATTAAGATCATATCATATTCTCGTTTAAAATTAACGTTCTTTCTTTCCTATAATTTCTTGATTAATTGTTGATTTTTGTTGTTATTAATTAAAATAAAATAATTTTTATTTAAATTATTTCCGATCAAAGTATAAGAAAAAGACTTCCGTTATTGATATATTTGTCGTTTATAATATTAATAATAATAAGGAGAAGAAAAAGCGTTGTCGTAATGTTAATTTTTGCACGAGGCCCCGTAGTGGGTCGCTCGGAACAAAATCAGGTTCTTGTGCTCTCATTTAAATCAAGTTGGCGACTTTATAGTGACGTCATATTATATTCATGTGCACCTGTTTGAAGTTCGAGACGGAACACAAAATTCAGAGCTTTCTACATTTATATATGTAACATTAATTGAATACAAAAATGGCTTACGAATAAAAAATGTTTTATGAAAAGAGAAAAATCATCGAAATTATCATAATCACTTTTTGAATTTGTCAAGCCAAAGATGGAGAGGTCCAAAACCTTTATAGTTCTCTTATAGGTACACTTTATACCTATATTTAAGCACCTACGCGAGCAGGTTTTTTATTTGTTTGTGTTTATTATTTATGTCATCCACAGTGAAGAGAGCTAAAAAGAAATACTGTAAGATTAATGATTTTTTTCATTATTGAAAAAACAAATTGAAAAAAAACGACACAATTTTTTTCCTCCGTTTCAATAAAAGTTATTGGTTGGAACAGTTGTGTGATCAGATTTTCGTTCGATTTTTGGGCTTGTGTGGAGGAAGTTGTAAGCCGTATATTTAACAATGTGTGGGCCGTTTTTGTCGCTGTTGTTTGCATAGTAAAAGTAAACTGTCCAAACGGTGTGTGAAAAAAATTTATTTTGCATTTTGATGAATGAAATTATCTTCAAATTGCTCAATAGCAAATAGATTTGTTTCAGTAGATATATTTTTAACCGAAAATAGCCTTTCCCTTTAATTTCATTTGCGTGCAAATTTTTTATTGCTAGAAGCACCTTTAAATCTTTTACATTAATTATTGTTATTAACTAGATAAAATTAGATAAAAATCACATTAGAAATCTAAGTCTCTAAAATGCAAAAAAAGGCTTACTTAGTTACGTAATGAAATATTTAAAAAAAAAATTTAAAAAAATGATATATACTAGGTACCTATTATGAATTGCGAATAAAGCCGTATAATACTTGATATCTTTGTACATCGTTATAAAGACTTGAGTAGGTATATCACAAGAAGTTATCTTCAAATTTATATAGAAAAAAATCTAGAAATCAATTGCTCCTTTGTTTCGACTTTTTTTATTCTTTTATATCAAAATATTTTTTTGTTAAGTTTTATATCTAATATTTTTTCTTTTTAATTTGAATGAAATAAATTTTTGAGCTTGTAAATTTTGAACTCCGGTCACATTTATTATTATTATTTATTATATGTGTCAAGTTGATCAGTCGGCTTTATTAAAGATAAAAAAAATTAAAAAATATTTTCAATTTTTTTTTGAAGCGAGAGAGCCACAAATAAATTCTAAAATAAATAATAATTACTGTGAGTTTTTTTCGTTTTATTTTTCTTGTTTAAAATAATAAAGGAGTGTGAATAAAATGTGAATATTTGCATTGCATTATTTCTATTTAGTGTATGGGAACTATTGCGCAAAAAATATATTCTTATAATACATATTTAGTTGAAGAAAAAATAAAAGTACTTATGTTATATAAGCTTCTTTTTCAGTCTTGTTTCAAGCTGAACTTGCAAGTTACACTATAAGAAATTCACTTCATATCAGCTGGATGTTACGAATATTCGCTTTCGCATTAAACAACAACATGTGAATGTTTCGCATTGTCTCACAATACTTTGTATTATAATATTTATGAATTGTTTATTTTTTTGAATTTGAAAAAATAATTTAAATCATTTTTAATAAGTAGGTAGGTATGTTAAAAAATCAAAACAGCCAAAAAATTTTTATAATATAGGTACATATGGTATCTAGTACTTTCTTTATAATACATCCTCCTTTAAGACATAACAAATCATGAAGAATTATTAAACCTACAAAGTTTTTCATGAAATAAAAACTTTTCTAGTAAGTTAATAAAGTGCATTTAGAATCGAGGAATTTTTTTGTTTCATTTATTTATAGGTATATCTAGGTACAATCATTATCTAATTTCACACATGTATTTAAACAAAAAAGTTTTCGTTTGCCACTACAGTTACTTTTTAACGCCTTAAATTAGGAAAAGTTTACCATAAAAAAAAATATAAAATAACTCAATTATTTTATTGCAAACATATATACCTATAGGTACATACATTTAACTAGAAGTATTACAATTTTTACTTGTACGTAGAATAGCGTAATTTTCACATTAAAATTCACTTTTAATTGTACTTACCTACTTAAAATAAAACTTACTGATTTCCTTTCTGTTTTTGTCTGTTTTTAAACCATGTTCTAATACATTTTGGATTACTTAACGACTATATGTAGTTGGTCGGTATTAAAAAAAAAAAAAACATAGTAAGATAGTAGAACATCATATAATAATTTAGTAATTTTAAAAATATACATCTGATTTTTCTTCACACATTTTTATTTGCTAACTTGTATCTCAAAATACATATTTAGGAAATATTTATTTATAAGAATAATAGTTTATTATGTGCTAAACTTATCTATATGCATAATAAACTCTTGCAAATCAAAACGTATCATATATTCCTAAGAAACGTATCTTCTCAAATTTCATTATAAATAAAATATTATGAAGTTGTAAAAGTATATGTTATAAGTAATAATTGCAACGATAAAACAACTGGCAAAGTGTTTTATAATAAACCGTACGATATGCACATTACACGTAATATATAATATTGGGTTTCGTAACATAAATTTTATATTCAGATTTTTGCTCAATTGTTTAAAATCGTGTATTTTATAACATTTTCCCTGCAATAAATCGCTCCCAGTATGATATTTACAATAATAATATTTCAACATTTTATAAGAGAAAAAAGAAGAATCATTATTATATTTTTATGAATGAAAATTTATCAAATAAACCTCGAAATATGTTAAGAATAGTTTTTAAAATTCTTTACTTCTCCCAAAGGCTACATTTAGTACATAATTTTGATGATTTAGTAATGCTGTTCATGTTTCTCTATTATTGATATTGTATATGCGTACTGCGTATACTTCATGTAATAATAAACCATGAAAAATCGTTAATCATTATCTATTTTAAATCGCCTCAAAGAATGCTAATTTTAACTTTTATGCTTAGTTAAACTAAAGTTCCTAAGTTGGTACGTTCTTACACATTAATATTAGTCTTCCGAAAACTACTAAGATATACATTTATTCCTCAAATAAATACCCTTTAAACCTCTTTTTGTTCAGTTCGTATATAATTATAGGTGTCAACATGATACTATAAAAGCAAAACAACTTAATAGTAGCTTTGCTACTTTCTTAGAATATGTCTGAAGTATTCAATTACTTTGCTTTTTTATATTTTATGAATTAAATTAAGATAAGCCAAATCTTTAATGTTCAATAGTATTTACTTACTTTTGATTCCTTAAAATTCAAGAACTAACAAGTTTTTGCATCAACCATTTTTAATGCTTAAAAGATTCTAAAAATAGTAAGACATAAAATTTCAAAAAACTTAAATTGTTTTTTCAAATCATAAATTCTATAGTGTTTTAAAATCACCATAAAACGGCTTTGGAGATACAAAGATAGTTAATGCAGTTTTGAATTAATAAAACGTGTATTTTTCAGACAAGTTTTTTTAAATCTAATAAAAACGTAATTTTTTAGTATTACCTTAGTGTATAATTGATAGACATGAATACATTCATATTTTCCTTATTTAATAAATATTTACTGTTAATTATCCAAATTACAATTAATTTGTGAAATCCATGCACGCGTCAATCTGTATGAGTTTTTACGAGGAATTATAGCGCGAATGAATGAAATACGAGCTGTTCACATTCTAAGACTGGAGTTGTTTTTAAAATTAAATTCAATTAAGCATAGTTTAAGATAGCATTAAGTTAAACGTTTAGAAAGACAGAAAAAAAAATAAATAAAAACCAGAAAATCTTGTGTTGTGCAGTGAAAGTCTATGAATAATAATTTTTCTTATTACCTAAATCTCGAATGAAACGTACACGAGGAAAATAGAAAAAGTCCTTAAGTGATTGTAAAAATAAATGTTTACTTTAATTGAATGTAGATCAAATTTGTTAACATTAAAAACAAACCGTTTTGTAATTATTATTGTTATTGAATTGCATTATTTTTTTGATGACATCAATAAAATCACAAATGTAGTGTTAAATATTAAAAAATTCTAGGTCGTCACACACTTTCTTAAGACATAATTTCGTGTTTATTAAAATTATTTCTCACATTATCTTCCAAATGTATTTTCTATTAATGAGAAATTTAAGTGTTGTTGTCCATAAAATAAACGAACTTTTGTATGAAATTTCAATAAAAATAAAACAACAAATTATTGGCTGCGAGACATAAAAAAAAAGTTTCGCCACGGTTTTTCCAAAGCTATAATCACAAATGACAAATGTAATCGATGTAGGAACAATTTTTTACTCGGTAAAAGATGACAAGAGTCTCCGAGAGCATTTTCAAGGTTATCAGAGATTAAGTTGAGACTTGAGAGAATCGGCGAAGAAGATGAAAATGACGCTTGAGGCGCTCAGGTGTTCAAAGAGCTCCACTCCAAGTAGAAATCGCTTCGCTCATTTGAATTTGTCTCAAATTCTTACATTAGCTGAATATTTTAAGCTGTTAAGATTTATTCGATTTTTCAATATTGATTTTGAATGACAAATATCAACGTTACATTATATTACAGCTTTTTTGGGGGTTTCTGACAAATACATGTGTATTTTTTACTTGATTTATAAGTGATTTCCTGTTAAGAAATCCTTATTAAAAAAAGAAATAAAGACATTCAACATAAAAACATTTAAAAAGAATACATATTTAAAAAAAAAAAAACTTGCATAAAAGTATCATTCTGTAATCAAAAACGTTATTAGAAATAATATTATTTTGGAATTTATATAATCATATTTCCGGTAGTCATATTAACACAAATTTTGATGCTTTCTATAAAAATAAAATTAAATGAAAGCCAAAATAACATTATGTGCAATTTATCATAAAAAATGGGCAGATTTTGACAGACTATTTCTGGTTTATTCTTTGGTTGCCTGGTTTCTAGTAGAGATTGTCGGTTTTTAAGAATCAAATATTATCCCAATTTTCAATATAAATTTATAGCAATTAACATTTAAATATTGAAAATATAACTGTTTATCAATGGTATAAGAGACGAAACGTCACATCAGGGTGTCTTAGAAAAAATTATTTTTCTTGTGGTGTCCAAAATTTGATAGTGTATATTAAAATAATTCCTTAATCCTTTTTCGTTTTTCATTTAAATAACAATAAATCTTTTTTTGGCTTTTCATAACTTTGAAATAGTTTTACGCTCTACAAAAAAGTCAATCAGATCAATATCAGAGTTCAAAAATAATACTAATTACATTTTTTTAATACTATCCAACAGAACAGCAAAAAAAATCTTTTTCATGCTGTTTTCATGTTTAAAATTACGTAAATTTTGTTGACTTGAAAGATTTTCTTTGTTAGTAAACTTAGTACATAACTCAAGATAAGCGGTAATTTGTGAATAAAAACTATTAAGGAAATCAGTCATCGGTTATTTGCGTAATAAACTTCAATGCTTTTTAACTAAATATTTAAAAAACTATAATGTTAAAAAGGATTGTTTTAAAAATTCTACTTCTTATACTGTATCCAGTTTGTAAGATAGCGGGTCTGAAATTGTTTGTAATTATTTAAGTATGCTGCCAGAAGAAGAAATATGTTTATATATGCAGGAGAAGAATTGACTTGGGTTTTAAATCTCAATTAGAGACAATAAGATAAAGAGAAGTTTGTTTCCTCAGTGAATGTCATGATTAACATATACTTATTACACTGCCACACAAAAAAGTATCTGACCCAGAGATGCGATATGGTTTCCGGTGTTTTGTTCATGCTCAACACGAACTTGTGGTCAGTTTTCTTTCAGCATCCTTCAATTTTCAGAAATCGCTAAACTTCACTGTCACAAAAAAAAATTGATTCAAAGATTTTTTGAAACCTCATGTTGCTGGAGAAAAGCTTATCACTAATTTGCGCTCAGCGTCCAAAAATACACCGAAAACTATATTTAGCTAAGTATATGTATATATCCATCGCATGTTAATTACAAGCAATAGACAGTTTTCTAAAAATTTATTAGCGATTTTCTGAAATTTGAGGAGTATTTAAGGAAAACTGACTACAGATTCGTCCATAGTGTAAAAATATACACTGGAAACCATATAGATATCGCATCTCTGGGTCAGATACTTTTTTGCGTGGTGGTGTTGTTAAGTATTTCTATTTCTGTCACATAGTAAACATAAACGAAAGAGATTTTTTATGGGATATTGTTATTTTTTAACTTTAAACAAATTCAGATATAGTTTTGTATTAATTTATTGAAAATTTGTAGGTACTTATTTATAAAATTTTTAGAAAAAAAATTCAAGCCTCAATAATAGTCGAAAATTGTTTTTAATATAAAAACAAAGTAGGTGTTATCAAGTTTAGGTATTATTGAGTTGGTGCTATACGAAACTTTTTTCGTTCTCAAATTCTACTACAGAAAAACTGCGACAAGACTCTTAATAAAACATATAAATTACAGCAAACAAAATCTCTAACACGTCAATTTGATAAGTAGGTACATTTTCTACTTTTATTTAGAAAAAAAAAATGTTTCAAACTGAAACTTCATACACTTATCTGTTAGAACCGTATAATTATTTCCAAAAAACTGCCACCCTTAACAAATATCGCCTGGAGCGACTTAAACCTGGTCACTTTTTGACTGTTCTTTCACACAATTGAACACAACTTGAATAACTTTTGTTAAGAAAATAAAATCTTACTAAAAAATTTTTTAAGACTACCCATTCCAAAAAACTTTTCTAAACCATCCTTTTTACTAGAAAAAAAATAAAAACCATATCCTTCAATATTAAATAAAGGAATTTCTTCATATCAAAAGAAAGTTTTTCCAAAATATTTCTTAGTCATAATTTCCTTCATAAATCAATAAAACTTTCCCGATCAGGTGTCTTCTTCAACAGTTTATAACATTATTAATTTGAAAATTATTAAATATTTGTAAAAATATTTATTGAAATTAGGTGGGCTTTAATAGCCGCAGGTACCGTATTTGACATTATTACCTTTATACATATTTTCAAGTGAAAACGCTTGTAATATTTAATTTCGACTTGATTTCATGATTATAGAGATTTTCAAGAAGGAGATTACCGCTAGCTTTGGATTAGAAAATAGAAAATTTTTCAATGGGTTTTTTTAAAGAAAAAAAACTGTTTAAAATGCAATTTTTTCCACGTGACGTTGAGTTACTAGATAAAATGTTATGTGATGCACTTGTTCGTTTTCTTTGTCTTACCTGCATAAAAGGTCAGCACGATCTGTGTGTGCAATGAAAAAAATAATAATAAATTTATATAATGTCTCATGCATTTAATTTGAAAAAAATTTAGTTTCAAATGTTTCTCGTTTTGAAAGTCAACGAAATGTGATTATCTTCTCTTGCCGGTGTGGCTTTTTGAATTCGTTCTTTAATACTTTTCGTTTTGACTTTTCAGTCCGTCAGTCGCTTTGTTCGAGATCTATTTAATCCGATAAATAATGTTTGAAACGACACATTTAATGGCGTCAGCACGTCTAAAATGTTGTCAGGGCTTGGCCTCCTCAATAGTGAGCGGTAATTCCTCAAGGTCCTCAACTTATTTTCCACCGCACCTCAACGGTATTATAATATGATCTTTCTTCATATTTTTAGCAATAATGCACAAGAAGGATCCATATTTAAGCATTAAACTGAGCCCCTTGTTATGTAACTGATTTAACAAAGCACAAGTTTTCATAATTACGTAAAAAATAAACGTTTAAAACGTTATGTAAATAATGATAAGGCAACCTCTTGTCGACCCAATTTACACGCATGATAAACCATAAGGTAGATAATGAAGGCATGAAGGTGCATTTAAGAAAATTAATATTTGACGTTAAAAAATTGAACCTTTCATTCAACATACCTTTAACACCTACTTTACCCACCTATATTTAAGTATAGATCAAGGTAGTGAAGAAATCAGATTCTTAAAATCATTTAACTTAAGGGGTTGGGAAATCAATTTGAACCAAACTCAAATTAAATTAAAATTCAAAGTAATATCACACTAACAATAAACTAAAATTGAATGAAACAGAATTATCATCACAATAAACGATGAGAATAAAAGACACACATTCAAAGCATTATTATTTTTTTTTTTTTTTGAGCGACACGAGTCACAATTATAAAACTAATCTGAATTATCCGAATTTAGTTCAAGAAAACATTTTACAGATATAAAAAAACTGAAATTGTTAAATTAATGTTTCATTTGTAAGTCGTTATCTAAAAGAAAAATATTAAAAGCTTTTTATTTTGACGTTCCAAGAATAACCTTTTAAGATCGTAGGTTTTAGTAATAAAGATCATTAACTTCATAAAATAGACGCAGATCATTAAAATTGAATTAGGTTTCCGTGGAGCTTCGATTGTATTTTTTGCCAATCTATCAAAAGTATAAGAATACCTCGTGTATGGAAAGTTAAAGTTCAAAATGTTTGCCCCAAGTCTTCAGTAAATGGATCACTTTACCTAATTTAGTTTTTAGTTGAAGAAAAAATTATGACAACAAATGATTTTTGTACTTATGAAATGAAGTTTCAAAGTAATAACAAACAAATGTAATTATAAAATATAATTTTAAACTATTCTATTCTTTCAACTTTATTGGAGTAGACACGATATGAACTTGAAAATGTTAATTAAAAAACCTTGAATAACAACTCATTATTAGTTGTAAATTTTAATATTATCATTATAGATATTAAAAAAGTGTATATAACTTTTATTGAAGACTGTAAATACAAATTATAAATTTAAAAAAATTAAATTTTCATAACGCAAATTGTAGACGCTTATATAAGATTAAACAAAAAAGCTTAAATTAGTTTTTTTTTCTTACGAAATTTGTATAACTGTAAAATATGAGTTCTCGTAAATGAAAATTTTTCATTCAAATCCCTTGCTACTCGTACAAATATTTTTATGGGGTTCAAAATAAAAATTTATATATAAAATATTAACTGATATTTGTCTTAACTATATTTATTCTTAAAACATATGAAATACTAAAAGTACTATTAAGTAAAGTTATTACATTTTAGTAAACAAATTAATTACATTACGAACAATTTGTAAAATTAGAGAATATAACATGTTTTAGAACATTATCAAAACAAAGCTCTATGCAATTAAACACAAAAGGTAACACGGACTTCACAAACCACTTTTAATTAGAGCACGTTTCTTCAAGCTTATTTCAAGCTTGAAAATCTCTTACATTAGTTGCAATCGTTTTCGGGCAGTTCACTTACGCTAATTATTGGCTACAAATAGCAATACGTCATTATTTCTATACGTATCTTCTAGGTATAGGTAGGTACCTAACTATATTTTCGTATCACTATCTCAACTTTGAATAAACGTGGCAATAGCTTGAGGTAAAGCTTAGCTTTATATTGGATGAAAGTAATTGAAAATCTCCCATCGTAATCTTTTTACTCAAAACAGTCTTTGCTTGGAGGATTATTCTCATAGATGCGTCTTTTATGTTCTTAGTAGCTCTTACACGTATAAATGAAAAACGCTATTTTCTCAACCTAATCATCCAGAAAAAATCGCATTTTACAAATTGGTGTTTTTCCTTTGTAAACGTCTAGTTTCTATCTAATAGGTTTTTGTTGAGCATTGCATTTTTTTAAACAAAACTTTCTTTTCTTTTCTTTCCTTAGACAACAATTAAACAAACTTTCAGCTTTTTTAAAAGGAAATCAAAAAATATCTTTACTATTTTTTTATTATTAACCTTGAATTAAAGTGAACTTTTTTCAATTTTAATTTTGAGGGTCACAAAACTTAAAGCCGAGTATTCAACAAGAGTTATCACTGTCGACAATTAAATTGTTTCGTTTTGTTTTTTATGTTATTCTTTTTTCTTATTTTCTTGCATACAAAGGGACTGCGAAAATTTATTATTTTTGTAATGGGTTCTTTTATTGGATTATTTATAATAAAAATGCCACTGAACTATTATTAAGTTGTTGATAAGATCGTCCTTATATGTAAAGAATATACGAGTCTGTAATCTTAAAAACTATAACACTAAAGTGACTTTCTTCAAATTTTCGCTATTGTGTATTTTAGCGGAATAAATTGAGTCTATTAAATTTAAATAAAAATATCAGAAACACTTTTTATATCCGGTCAGTACACAAATCAGTATAGATTTTTCATAGATATTTATATATTACGTTATATTTGAATGCCAATTCCTATTCATTTTAGATTAAGTTTCATTTTTTTATTGAAATTATTCTCAGAATTTCAGTATGATATATCCCACTTGAATAAAATTTTCACAATTTGGAGACGTTTTTCCCTCACGTTTTTAATAATATATACGTATATATAGTATAAATATATACAAAAATAGAACGTAATTTAAAATACCTGTTCACGTTGATGCGACCTACAGAAATACTTTATTATCCCGTTGAAATTTCTCAATATTTATATTGTTCGACTTTAAAAATATAAAATATTTTTGGAATTAGCTAAAATAACCAATTGTTGTGAAAATGAACAGAATTTAAAACTGCGAAGTAATAAAAGTTTTCGTTATTGTAATAATTGAAAAATAATATTTAAAATAAGTAATAAGTACCTACATTTATAACCTCTATCTATATAATACAGCTTTACTGTAACTGACTGAAAGATATATTTGAGCTTTAAAAAAATAATTTTGAAACGACTGTTCCTGGTAGGATTAATAAGTCCACTCAGAGAGAATTCTTAATATTTGAACTCTAAGAGGGTTAAAAATTAAATTTATAATGTCTACCTTCTTCAGTAATTGTTAATTACCATAATGATATTTAACTGTTTTTTTTTTGGAATGAAGTTGCTTAATATGATTTACAAAAGGTGCGAATTAATAGAAATGATAAAGTAACGAAAGATGTGTTACTTATGCTTCTTCTATTCGAATCGTAGCGACTTCCTCTCTCCCTCTCTCTTCTTAATATATACTAAATTCGTTAGCCCTATACCTAGATTTACATGCATTTTTCTGTCCGTTTCTATTATCTATTATATACAAATTGAAAATCGCAAAGAGCTTTTAGCATTTTTAATAAAATTGATGATTTTTCCAGTTGCAAATCATCACTTTGTGAGACCCTAGGCGCAGCTTAATCTGGATGTCCCCTATTTGCCCAACTAATGGAAAGGCGAATTAAATTTAGGAAAACTAAGATTTAAAAATGCTTCTTCTATTTGAAAAAAGAACTCAAAAAACAAAAAATTCAGAAAAAAATATTCTTAGGTAATAGAGAAAAAAATCACATTTTTAGGAAAAAAGTTAAACAAATCACTTGTTCAAAGACGAAATAAGACATGCTATGTATCACAGAAACCTTACGGGAAAATTTGTTTTCGATTTTGAAGATCAACATTAATTTAATTTGTTTTTAGATTTTTCTTGAGTGTTTTTTTTTTTTTGAGACTTTTATTCAATATTTAACGTTTTTGATTTTCGAGGCCCTACCATTGCTGAAGCCCTAGGCATAAGCTTACTGCGCCTATTGGGTGATCCGCCACTAAATTTTTCTCTCTTATTATTTACATTATATGCTTAATTTTACATCATAAACCAACTACTTTTTAAATTTTTTTCTTCCGAGTTGTCTTATACGATATATAGATTATAGATATATTACGGCAGTGTTTGTAGATCCTTTGTTCCTTATTCTGGTAGTTATTTTTTATAAAATTCTTTAATATTAGAGTATATATAATAAAACAAAATTGAAATACTCTTATTTCGACTAACTGACAAAAACTTATTTCCTTATAAGTAACAGAAATGTGCGTAAAATTGTTTTTCTGGAAGTTTTGAACGTTTTGACTAGAACGGAACTGCGTGAAAATATAAAATCTTGAGTAGTCACAAATTTTTTATATAAATAAGTTATGCTGTTCCATTCTGGTACTATTTGTAACTTTTGAAATTAGTTTTTAATTATTGCTTTTATTACTTTTTGTGAATGTAAAAGATGCTCTAATAGCTTCCTGCTTAGTCATTTTATTAACCTTAAGACTCTGATCTTCGTAATTTGTGGTAAAGATTCACTCTTAAGGCAATCAAAATTATATTTAAATTTTTCAAAAAGTTAAGAAAATTTTATAATTACTTACACTTATAACATGAATAATTTATGATTACGAACTCATGTTAATATTATAATCAGTATACAAAGACCTTAGAACTTGTACTTTAATACATATGACTAAGAAATACTTTTATTTAACGTAAAGGTTATAATCTCTTTTCAATCAGTCACACTGGCATATACATAGTTTGATATTGAACTAAGATCGCAAGTCAAAACCAGTAAAAGCGAATATATAATTTATCTCTTTGGAACAATACCAGGAACATCCTTAATACAAGCAGACAAACAACATAATGCAATCTACCATAATTAATTTACCTGCGTTCTGTTTCAGTGACTAAATATCAATTGTTATTTAACTCATATTAGTGTAAGACACAATTTACTCTCGTATTTATGTCAAGTGTTAGGATTTGTTGCAAAATAAAAGAGAAAAACAAACACAGAAAAGTTCCTTTGTTAACATAGTGGCGTAAATACAGAAATTATCATCTAATTGGGCTTGTTTAAAAATATTTTTAATCTCTTTGCCCCTTTATATGTTCTATACTCACAACTAAATTATACTCTGCAAAAGACTTGATTTCTTTTTGCATCGTGATGGACAGACTATTATTATGTCACAAGCATACTGCTGTACGCTTTGTTCTCATCATACTTTAGTGGTATAAAACATTACTGTACAAACTTAAAAGATCAAAGAAATCAATATTAAATTTTCGATTGAACTAGTTCGCAATTGAAATTTACATGTTGGGTACGAATGAAATCATTTCGACGGTA
Organism: Sisyra nigra; assembly: GCA_958496155.1. Taxonomy (NCBI): domain Eukaryota; kingdom Metazoa; phylum Arthropoda; class Insecta; order Neuroptera; family Sisyridae; genus Sisyra; species Sisyra nigra. The sequence goes on from OY292313.1 coordinate 25,853,155, forward strand.
GAGTTTTAATTGCTACTAATAACTTTGATTGTGTTTCAATGTTAGCACCATAATGCACTTTATGTGTATTGTGTAGGTATATACTTATTCAAAAAGAGTTGAATGAATTTAACATTGTTTTAGTGTGATTTATTTGCGATTGTTTTCAACTGAATGTTTTTCGGTTTTAATTTGTGATCTTGATTTATTTATGAATGTTTCATTAACCTGAATTTCTTTATAATTAAAAACATTTAGGATTTTATTTGATTAAAACACATACTACATTGACGAGGTGGATTATAAATTAACAATATTCAATCGACGGAATGTAAATTTTCATAATACGTATGTACATAGGCATATTTAGCAGAATTTTTGTTTTCGACACCTAATATATGTACTTGTCAGTAATTTCCTAAAGCTATCATAATTGAACGCTTCTATGTAGTTTTTATTTTTTTTTTTTTTTAGTTAAGCTTTAATATTAGGTACATCAAATCCAGTTGTTAAACAATCTACAACATTAAATTTTGATCGCCCGAAACAGTAATTTTTGATTGTCTGTCAGCGAGTGATTTTCAAAATCGAATACTTCAAAACATATTAAACTAGTTATAAATGATAATCAATGTAGATTAGTTTATGTCATTCACTCTTCAGCATACGAGCTTCAACCACTGACGATTGCCTTTATTAAACAGAAAGAGGTGAAATGGCTTATGTAAATAATATGTTTAACATACATTCCGTGTATTAAATCAACACAAGCAGCTATTTGGGTAATAAACTTATTTGCAAACTAATGATCATATTATGATCGCTGCTCAAAAGTTTTTATCCAAACTTTAATTTTTTGAAATTTAATTTGCATGTTTTATAAATCTTTTAACGATTAAAACCACTTTATATTTGATACTTTTCAATTAATCTCTGTACAATTTTCGTATTTATGTTTTATTTTTAGATTACCACTTATATCCTAGTTATGTACGATAAATTAAGGTTTTCGGCAAACTTACATTATATGAATTGTATAATTAACCCATTAACTATGGGTTTGTATTTAACATTAATTTTAACTAATTTCTAATTAAACGTTTTAAGGTAAAGATTGAGCGTACAATAATTTAGATTTATGTTTGTTAAAGAGGCCATTTACAAAACTTTTGACCTTAATTTTTATACTCCTGACTCTATGTAATCTCGACAAGTAGATAATATTTCATTAGCGTTTCTATCTTTTGATAAAAGATAAACCCAACTTTTCTGCATAGTAAACACTTTTTATGTATATTTTAATTATATATATTAAATTTCTACTATTCACCTTCCTACAATTACATTCTATGGAAGCATTACAAGTTTAAATCAGAGGGAATAATCGAAACAAATTTATTGATTCCTCCCCTTTTCATTTCTATGACAATTTATCTCTAGAAAATATGCATAATTTATATTGCAACTTTAAAGGGCTTGGCTTTTGATTGTGAATCGTTGGGTTGGAGACCGAAATACCTTCAGTTCTAATATTCCACTGGTTATCGCAAGTTTCTTCATTTTAAAACTTATAACAATGCATTTATAATATACACAAAAGAGCATCTTTTACATATTGATGAGCTTATGTACGATACGACAAAAAAGTTGTATTTTAAATTGAAAAATTAGGAGAGTGATGTTCAAAGCAAAAAAAGTTTATTGAACATATGCGACTAAATATTTATTGTTGGTATGCAATAAACGTGTCAACTCTAATTACGAATATGGTTGTTTAGGTTGTACGATTTACATGTCTGACCTAAAAGATGTACGTTTATAGTCAAGTCGTAAGAAAGAAAATATAAAATATAGCTGCATTTTCTTGGAACATGGACGATATTATCAAACTGCTATTTGACTTTGAAATTTATATAGTATAATATGTATATTATCTATTTTACCTAGTTGCAGAGAATACCATATAAATTTACATAAAAATCACCGTCATGTTGCTTTTGTTGCAAATAAGATATTATATAAGAAATTCTGTTGATTTTAATTAAATTTATAATTTGTTGAGTATAAAAAGAGCAATCGTAGACAAATAATTTCTTCTTTCAAACTGACATACCTGGTATCCACCCTATGCATTATACATTAGGATTTCCATTATTTACCAAGTTGACTTCTTACGTTGGATGCCACCTAAATTATTTGTTTATTCTGTCTAAATGATGACATTTTTCCCATTCTATTGACAACAAAAATTTTCTGTTTTTTTTTTTTTGCATAGAGCAATAAATAAAAAATGTTGATTCTATTTCTACTATGATTTCTTTAAAAAGATAATTTTCCACAACAACATCAACATTTCCTCATTGAAATACACCCTAGAAACAAAGTCAGTAATATTGAGCTACCTTTAAATAGGTACCTATATTATAGGAAAAAAATATTTTTAACAACTATAAAAGGGTATGATTGGAAAGTATAAAATCATTTTTAGCTTGAACTTTGGGTACAAATTCAAATTTGAGTACTTACATCTAACAAGTGCATTCAAGAGTTTAAAACAACTTAGGGTTTTCCTTATCTTTACGAGGACAATACATAACTCTTTACAGAACTTATGAAATTAGTTTAAATTCTCGTTGAATCGGTGTTCTTGTGGGATCGATGTACTCATTCTACTTGGAGAATTTATCATATTTGTCATTAAATTCGTTCTTTTTAAATATATCTATTAACTTCAATCTTACATGAACCAAGGATTTGTTTGGTTTGAAAATAACCTACACGCATAAGTACTTGCATCGTATCAGAAATTGAGCACTCGAATATATTGATACAGTCTTGAATTCGAGTGCATAGCTGTTTCTTGAATTCGATTAAGAGACATGCTTAAATTGTATAACAAATTTAAGAGAGAAAGGGGTCAAATCAGATTATACTATTTATAAGGCACAAGGATGAAAATTATTTAATGCTTGTATGTTTTTAATAAAATAAGTAAAATATTAATTTAGCCCACCTGTTAATACTTTGAAAGTAACTTTATGATACTGATTTTGGAATAAGATCAAGCAACGTACAGTAAAAATGTATAATACCGACGAAGAGTTAAGCGAGTATATTTATAACCCTACTGTGTGAACTTTCCCTGTCAACAATGACAAGATTACTCTAAAATTAAGCCACGTTCAATCCAGTTGTATACAGAAGGTATTCAAATTTGATATTTACTTATGAGCAAAATGAATTTAAATTGTAATATTCAATTTTTAAGTGTAACCCTTCATCTGGGTTTGATGTTGGGTTTTAAAAGAATTTTAACATTTCTTCTCTTTTTTTTTCAATTTTTTAAATCTTTAGAGGTTTAAAAACTGTTTTTTACTTTTCATCACTTAATATTTTGTTGCAATGCCTTATCTAAGGGGGGAGAGGGTCTAGAAACCCTTCCAAATGCGTAATTTAAGTAGACTCATAGATATACCGGTTTTACACTCCAAATTGGACATTTTACAAACCAAATTGGGCATTTTACTCATTAGATGTTTATTATATATGTATATCATGGCATAATAATAATAAGCTAATGATTTTTGATGAAATTCATAGTTAAACAAAGATACATTCATGTAAGTTTAATTTATTATTATTCTTTTGCAACAGCTGCTGGTAACTTCATGTGCATATTCATAAATTATTTACAACTATTATTAGAAGTAACGGTGGCAATAGACTGATTTATTATATCTTCAAAATTTAAACAGTTTGTTGGATCCACCAACAAATCCCTAAGAAAAAAATTAAATTTTCAAAAAACTACTTCGATAAAATTCACCATTGTTGAAAATGGCGGTAAAATTTAAAAAAATATATATACATTTCTGTTCTACGATGGCTTTTATCAATAATTTTTAATTACTAAGTATAATAAATATCTAATGAGCAAAAACTCTAATTTGAAATTTGATTTGAAAAGTGTTCAAATTGAATTGTTAAATGTCTTATTTTAATTTTATAATATTGTAGAATGCACAACTAAAAAGTGTTAAAAAAATTGACAAAACAAACAAAATAAACTAAGGTAGGTACCTATATAAAAAATTGAAGAAAATCGTTTCACTTCAGAGAAATTTAGGTTAGCAGTAATTTATATCTAAGAGTAATTTTTTTCGCTCTCAACTCTAAATTTCAATTTGATAAACTCAATTTCCTGTAATAGCAAAATTGCTACATTATAATATAAAATTTCACCGAAAGTATCTAATCTTGCTTTTCTAATATACCCATAGTAAATTTAAGAAATTATTATCGTATCAGATATATAGATACTCAAAAGTTGAGAGTCGTCGAAAGGTTGAAAAATCAGAAAACTTGAGACGTCAACTGTTTTACTAGTGTCTTATAACTTCATTGTCTACGAAAAAAAATGTATCGCAATTTTTTGCAAACAGTTTAAATAACTTATTTTTGAATAAGAGTTTTCTCTTAAGTCCTATGAAATGTACAAAAACGATTGTTAATTTAACTTAAACTCAAGCTTATTAACTTTAACTCAGTGTCTATATAGAATATAGATAGATAAAAATTGTATTTTCATTTTAATTTGAGCAAGCCACCACATTTACAACTAATCAGATTTAATTTAGATATATAATAAATATCTGATGTTATTCAATGCTCCTAAGCTTATTGCAGATAAATTTACATAATCTTCAACAGTTGTTGTCACTCGTAAATTTAATTTAAATTAATAAAAAGCCATATCATTATAATATTGCGTCCATTAAAAAAACGATGAAGGACGAAAATCAAAAAGTCTAATCACACATAAATCATTTAAATTGTTACTTCTTTCAAATGGGATTTCAGAATATTCTCAAGTTCTACATCTTATTTAAGAAGTCATAACTAATAGATTTAATTAATCCACACAAATAGTCGAAAAACGACTCGATTTACATCGACATTTGTGTTCTGTGCGTGTAAACCTTCACCAAATCGCTGGTAGCAAACATCTTAATGATAAAATTTAAATAAAACAATCCACTCTACTTCGAGGAATTTAAAAAGGTGATTAACCCTAATAAAAAAAGTTACATGAAAGTACACGCTGCTATTATTAGCAATAGCCTAAAAAGAAACTATAATGGTTTTTATATAAATTACAATAATAGAATCTCAATATTTTAACTATGTGTATCAGTAGATGGTTAAATGTAGATACTTGACAAGAAAATTTAAATAGCAAATTTAACCTGAAATCTTTTGTTTAATATCCAACATATAATTATTTAAAATTTACTTCTTAATACATACCTTAAAATGAACACAATATCTCTCTAACGTTTTTATTTAATTCATTGATTTTATCTGCTAGCTAATAAAATGTTTAATTAATGAATAACTCAAATTTTAATACTGAGTATTAAAAAAAATAGGAAGTCTAGTTGAACAAATTCACGTTTACATTTAACTTTAGTGATGGAAATATTTGATAAAAGATTTTTTTATTGTACTGAAGTATCAATGAGTTAAATACTTAACGCTGACCCTGTAGAAATAGCTCACAATACTAAAATCAAAAAAAAATCAAGAACATAAAATATATAATGCCATAATAAACAAACAAATATAGTGTTGTTAAGTGCTTTTTGTTAACCAATAAATATCTTTGATCTTCACAAATGACAGATAATAATTAAATATTCGCTAATCTTAACACTAAGCATACAAATGCCAGGAAAAGAAAAACACGTACAAAACGTTTTTAATTATTTTTTCTAGACCCAGTTAAATTTGCATATTAATAATAATATATTTAAAAGGTTAAACATTGACAAGGTGAGTTGCATTACTTTTTGCAAACTTTCCCACTTATTTGTCTTGTTTATTTAGTTGTTTGAAAGTATTTCTTTGCAAATGAATTTTTTTTATTAAAATTATTTTAACATCACAATTATAATAAATTTAAATTAAGTTTTTTTTATCGTCGTGTAAAACACTGAGAAAAAATAAAACAAACTAAATATTTTTGCTAAATTGGACAATGAAATACATTTTTCTAGTTAATTTATTTTAGTGTGTTAGTAGATGGATGTTTAGGGACGCACGTGTAATTCAAATGTGGAAAAATGACTTTTTGTCAAACTTTTCTTTTTGTTTTATTTGTATATACTTTTAATTTATTTGTAATAACGGGATTACTGTCCCCAAAACACACAAATGGACGGAATTCGTCCACTGCAATACTAAAACTAATTATTCTAATTGTAACATACTTAATTAGGTGACTTTTTAAACGTTGTAATTAATTGCTATTTTTTGTCTGCTTTGAACCTCTTCAATTTTCTTTTTTGGAGACAATTTTTATTCAAGTAATTAGTTCTTATAAAAAATTAATTTTCATAAATGATATAAGAGTTTGAAACAATAGACTTTTATATAATTAACAACAAATGCAATAGGGTTACTGTTGAATGTGTGACGGGATCGGAAGGGTTCAGTTGGGATTTTGTGTAAAAACACATCGAATAATCAGAAAAAATTCATTGAAATGATATTAAAAGTTGTCTCATGTCTATATTCATCTCTTTGTTTGCTATTTGAATAAATTTTTCTCGGTCTCTTTCCTCCTTCCCTCTCACACTACGCTGACGTAAAATTAGCGATAGCACAACCGTTACATACATATGGGTATTATACAATAGGGAATTTATTTGTATGTAGATAAAATATTCGTAATTAAAAATCTGTTCCAATTTTCAAAAACAATACTACGTCAAAAAAGGAATTTTAAATATTCCAACTCTCGTATGTTTGTATTTTTTTCACGTTGATATTAGGAGCATGGATGGGATTTTCTCTTTGTTTATTTTAATTCACATGTTAACATGTTGATTTTAAGTCAAAGTTGTGACATTAGATCTTGTTAATTTTATGAAAAAAATGTTACAGTTTTTATTGCGTTGTATATATTTAAATTTCAATTAGCAATAACCTACGAAAACAATACCCTTACCCTTTTTGCTTTAAAAAAACGTCGAAGTAAATATCCACAAATTAAATAATAAAAAAATTTGTACAACATCAAATAGCGTTAACCGGCGCCTCACCTTCTAATTTCTTTTTTATCAATTAAAAATTGAAATTATTAAATTAGAGAATATTCTTAGTCTGCTATGTCAGTTAACAGCTTTAATTTACTCAAATAATTAAATTGAATTGATTAATTTATTGCATCAATTAAGTATTTTAAGTGACGATCTCAAGTATAAATTAAAGAGTTTTTATGTCGTTTTAAAGACGAGCAAATTATCTGCTTTTTAAGTGAAAAACTCTTTTTTCTTATAAACCTGAAGTAATTAAATATTAAAAGAATTTTTATGTAAGTTTTATGTATATTTTATACTTATTATATGGTGGACAACTAAGCCATTTTACATAAAGTTTTTTTACACGATTTATATGTTATACAATGTTTTTGATGCTTATTATAAGTATTTACACGGTCTTTGACACGTCACTTTGTCATATTCACCTTTACTCTCTTTTTGCATGTTTTTTTAATATAATATTAATCATTGTTTCATATCTTTGATATTTGATATAATATCTTTCCAAATTGCTATAAAAATGTTTTTTTTTTTTGGAAGAAAATTTTCTTTTAAAATTGTTTTAATATTTTTTTAAAAATTTGTTCTAGGTAATCACTTATGTAGAGCACTTTATGTCTGAAAATCTTCTAAAAAATAGTTTAAGAAAAAAAGTAAATTTAAAGATTTTTTCAATTAAATTTTAAGTTTTTAATCTTTTACATATCCTTTACACCATTATAGTATTCAAAGGCTTAGAAAAAGAATTAAAACGAAGGTTTTTCTATAAAGATTCCGCTGTTTAAACTTAAGAACTTAAGATTAACTGTTCAGATTGAGATGATACATCGCTCCAATATATCGCTTGAAGGGTTCATTAGGCGATATATCGGCGTGATATATTCTGTGTATTGCTAGAATAATTAAAACAACAATTTTAAAAAATCAGTTTAAATGTAGACAGTGCATATTAAGTTATTTTTTCGTCCCTCTTGAGTGATGTTAAATACATCATTTTTACTCCACCTACATGCACAATATTCTATCTTAGAAGTTTTTAATATATCGTGAAAATAACGTACTCAGTATATCGCCTATACGGGCGACAATTGGCACTTCAAGTGATATATCTCGCTAGTTTTAACCTTTATTGTCGCCTCCATTCATATTTCACGTACTTCTTTGTCTGTACGTATCGCGTATCGTATATCGTTTGCGAATCGCGACTCGCGATATATTGCGTCAATATGAACGGCACCTTCGAGTTACGTACTTAGGTTTTTAAAATAAATACCTAGTAGATATTTTGTCTATTAAGTATAATGATCAATAGACACCTAAAAATTATGCACGCGCCATCAGGTACCTAAATGCAGTATAAGAAAGAAGAAATACTAATAGAAATAGTCTTTTTAATATAGGTAGACCGTAAATGTTTGATTTGACGAAAAGAAAAGAATCAAGATTTAAACTACTTATATTTAAACTACAACTTCACCTGCTTATACTAGGTCAACAGTTTTAAACATAGAATATTGCCATTTCATAGAATTTCAATAAACAGCAAGATCAAATCATCAAAAGTACATAAATATACTCTCAATATATTATGTAAAAACCGTCTGCTACTGTACAATATTCGGATATGTTAGAAATTTGCGTTAAACTTTTGTCATATTGCACTTGAAAATAAAACGTTTGCCGCTGATATTAGAGTAAATAATAGTGATTAAGATTTTCATAAGACTCCGAAAATAAAAGAGTTAAATAGCAAATAAGACTTTAATTTTTCCATTTAATGCTATCGGTATAGTTATTAACTCCCTCAAATAATTACGCTTATTAGATGAGGTAGAAAATCGAAGCTTCATTTTGAAATCCAAGTAAATCAAAAGTGAAATAAGTGAAGGATGATTATGTTGCTTGTACACATTATAAGTTTAAAAAAATACACTGCAGTAAAACTCCGATTATCTAAACTCCAATTATCTGAAGCAATGTCTCGTTGTAGCTATAACTTTCAGATCAAAAGCCTTCTAAAATCGACATTCCGCACATAAACACTTGCTATTAATCCTTCAAAATATTATATATCGTATAAGTATCTATCTGAAATTAGTCAAAAACTTTAAAGACTTAATTATTCGAACAGTTACTTGACCGAACCTTTACGACCAATTGATTTAATTGATTTTCACAGTTTATAAAACACTGAATGTACATTTTTTAATCTTTAAATTACAATAGTCTTTACAAAATAATTAACTCCATTATAATTGAAATTGGCTTTCAGAAGGATTTAATTTGCGTTCATGTTCATTCAAATCAACAATTAAGTGTATCTTTTTAAACAAGTGGAATTAGCTGCAGAGATTTTCAACAATACTACATTTAAGGATTCTCTGAAGATATATTTGGTATTATTTATTAAATACAAAATTTGTAGCAAAACGTATTATGAAGTAATGCCTAGGGGATTATTCACTAAAGTAACCTAAAACATAATGTTAGCAGGTTTAACTTTATAGAAAAAAGAAAAGAAAAAGTTCTAAATATTAACATTGAATTACCTATTTTAAAATATTTCAAGATAAGACGTGGAAAATAAAAAGATTTTTAAGGAATATTTTCAATTGAAATAGTAACGAAAAATATCATACTTAATTACTGCAAAACTGCTTTTAAGCAAAAAACGGCGCAATTTATGCTGCTATTAATAAAAATCTTCATCTTATTATATTCCTTTAAAATTTTGTGGAAAAAGTGAAAGACAATAATAATGTCATGGAAGATTTTTAGTTAAACTACAAAAATATCAATACTATAAAAAAGTCAATCCTCAACTTTTGCAACATTGATTATTGTTTTTAAAGATTTTTTTTAAGCACCTTTTTCGTCAGAAAACATTGAGATGTGCAGAAAGTGAAAGAACATTTCTATAAATAACTACCGTAAATAACAATTTCAATAATGACTTCTTTGTATTTCCAAATAAATAAATATTAATATTCTCCGCTCTTATCCTCGTTCCTTTCATCCGCACTCATCACAATACTGCCTTGAATAAGTTCTCGGTTCTTAAAACCACTTAAACATTGTAAATAATAACAATAATTATTGACTCCATCAAAGACCTTTTGTTTTCTAATTAACCAAAGTACGCCAAAAGTCAATTAAAAATTAGCCTTTTGCGAAATAACATCTCGTTGCTTGCCTTTGCAAATAATTACAGCTTTATTTTGCGCATAACGATGAGTTCTGGAATTGAAGAGAGTTTTTCAATGTTATTTTGAGGCTTTACATCTTCTTGAAATAAATCTGTCAAAATCATTGGCTTTCGAATGAATGCATATTTATCGTTGAATAACGAGGTTTAATCGAATAGCTGAGATAATTTGCATTTTATGGTAATAAACCTTTATGAGAACGAAGGAAAAGTTATATTATCTTTTTTATTTGAATTTTCATCCTCTTAAAACGAAGAAACAGACTTTATTTTCCGTGCATTGTTCGCGTATATATTTAATTTTCCATTCCGTTTTATTACTTATTTTAATATTAAGTAGAAACGGTCGGTCTCCATTAGTAAAATGGATAAAAATGCTGTTTTTCTTTCAATAAAATTATCGTTAAAAATTGATTTTTTTTCTGCCTAATATTAATTTTTAAACGAGGTTGAGTGAACACGGGAAAAGATAATGAACCATCAACAAGTCTTCATTGAATAACCGCGACCAAGAAACAGCCACCGTGCTCGTCTTCGTGTGTAACGTCTTCTTATTTTATCCAACAACTTGTTTTTTATCGACAAACGTTTTTTCGAGTTCTCGTAAGAACAAGAATAAAATCTTAAAACGTACACAACGTACTTTAATTCGAATCGTTCGACTGTAGTATTTAATAAACACGTTAATAAAACAAGCTCGTATATAGAGGTTGATATTCTTTCTTTTCTATATTTTGAATTTAAAAGAAAAGAGAATGATAAAAGGTTGTGGTATTAAATTTTGAACATGGCCGAGATTGTATTATTTGAATTTCATCATCGATATTATTTATTTATTGTATTCACTTTAAGAAATCGTTTCTCGACAGATCTGAGATGGTAGAATTTAAAGAAAATATCACACAATCATTGTTTGAATTTAAAATTGAAAAGAAAAAAATAATCAATCGACAATATCGATAAAATAATAAATAATTAGTTCGAGGTTACATATTTTTAATTGGAAATTTTGAAAATTACGCAATTTTCTGTAGCATTGTAAGTATTTCGAAAGATTGTCGAGTTTTTATTGGGGCAATTTGAAGAAAACGCTTCATTTAAATTCCTTCTAAAACGTTCAAAATTCTTTTCTAACGGGGACAAGTTAATTTGAAGAAAAGACTGAATTGTTTCGAAATTTTAAACATTCACAATGATCCCTGAACAATAATTTTATTGTCTATTATCTTAAGAGAAGGTACCCCATAATTAAGAACGATAATAATCCTTGGACTGTACCGAAAGTGAATGTGATCGAAACGTAAAATAAACACGCATTTAAATTAGTTTAGATTCAATAAGATTGAGTGATTTCCGTAAAATTTTCACATGACACGAACCGGTAATAATCCGACAAACTAATGCTATTAGAAAATAAAATCATATCGAATTTGTAATCTTAATAAGCAAGATATGCAAGTCAAACCTAATATGACGAAAAGTCATGAGGAAGAAAACTGCACAAAATTGCACTGCGATTCGAGCGCAAAGGTCACTTCCTTAATTGATTTTAATTTTAAATTTAGAAATAGAGAAATTTTGATTCGTGCCTCTAAACGTGAGTAAATTAAACTTTCACGAAGTGGACTTTTTTCATACCTAAACGATTAGAGTGGAAGAATTGCAACAAAAGTGATTTTATCGCGCAAATTATGCATATGCATTTCTTTAGAAAGTGCAAGCCGTTTTCCGAGATAAAGACGTTTTTGATAAGGTTTTTTTACGCGAAGGGTCTCAAATCGTGGGTTTTGTTGAAATGATGATAACAAAATTGACGTGGGTGAGAGATTATGAAAGAGTGATTTTTGCACACATGCTATTCTTGCTTTGCGAACCCGGTAATAGTCCACTCGTATATAATAAGTGCAACTAGAAAGTAATGTAATTTAAATTATTGTTACTTTCAGAATCACATTATTATAAGCCCATGTAACACGTACTATGAAATATTCTAAACCTATTATTATTATTATTATGTTGCCACGAGTACAATTTTACAAAGGGAATATTTAAGTTAAAAAAAATAACATAACTTGGTCAATAGTTAAATACACTGTACAACTTTTTTATTTAGCATATTAATCTTTTATTTTATATAAAATGCATTTATGGAATGCAGATTTATTGTACAGTTGCATAAGAAATCTGCGTTCGGCTACAGGTGTTTGGAACGAATAAATATTAACTATATATTACCTGTGTCAGATCAAACATGACTTGAACTTCATGTATTTTTCTACAATACCCACCAGTCATGGCAAAAACGACTAACGCTACTTTCCTCTCTACTAACATTGAGATCAAGAAATCCATGTTCGTTTATACGATTTATAATATTAAAATAGATATATAAAGAGAAATACCTACGTTTTAGAAAGTACGTAAATGTCGAGAGTGCTTCGGTTAATGGACCCTCTATCTGCACTCCCCTCTCTTGTATCTCGCAATATTCGATTCATTTACCCTGATTGGAACCGATAAAATTTTTCAAATTTATATTTTGAATCAGTCAAAAATAAAAAAATGGCAACTCTTTACAAAGATAGATGGATCCACTTGAGTTATTTAAGAGAAATTGAATGTAGCAGTATTTTATGGATAATGTAGTTTTGATTGTTTTCGATTATTTGTTTTAAGACACAATGAAATATTTATAACTTCCGCTATTTTCTTTTTTCTTTTTTAATTTAAAAAATGCGCTTTTTTGTATTTGAAATATCAACATCTGGGTGTATAATTATGTGGTAGATATCGAAGATTTCTTGTTCTGTTCATTGACATTTGAAGAATGTGAGTAAGCCGAGCCTTAGAATCCTTAGTAACGCAATTTTTTTGTTTGTAATCAATAAATAATTTATAATTCTAATGGCGTAGGTACGTCACACAAATACATACGCGCCCAGGTATTGAAGCGCGTATAGATAAATAGATTTGTTTGCATTTGTATTGAACGTCGATAAAGGAGTTTGTGCCGCCATGGCCAACATTAACTTGAGAACTGGTTGTAGTCCATATTTGGATAAATAAGGGCGCCTATAAGAGGAGAATGTGTTTTGTTCAACGGGTTAAATAATTCTGATTTCGATTCGAGTTATTTGGGATAATCGTTTGGCTTCCGGTGGATGAAGCACGAATTTATTTATTTTGTTTTACTTATACATAATATTACTATTTTTATGCTAATAAAAAATTTAAACAAATTTAGCGTGTGTGAGATCTATCTAGCATTTTATTTTTTTGAATATTTAGACGAGAAAAATAGATTAAACCATCAGATAAATCCAATTTTTAAAAGGATGCATCGTTTCCTCAAGTGTTATTCAAAAATGTTAGTGTAATTGAGCGTTTACTTAACTTAAGTCTTGAAATAATATTGATATTGAATTTCATTGTCAATGCGAAAAATTTAAAGAAGTTGAATAAGAAATCTTTAGTAATTATTTTTTATGTACATACATAAAAACTTGATTTGCTAACAAAAATTCACCATTATTTTTAGATTTTTTTTCAACATCATGAAGTTTTCTCAAGTATAATTTTTTTTTCAAAATTATACCGAATATAATTGACATGGATTATTCGAAACATAAAAAAAACGTAGCTAGATACTCCACTTCAAAATTATACTAGTGTATAAAAAAATGTTTTTTAAAAATCTTTTCTTCAATTTTCTTGGTTATAAATATTCTCTTTTAAACTTACCTAAGTAAAACATAATTAATTTCGTTAAATCATAAAAAATTTCGTTGTTTCGAGTGGAAGTCAAACATGAACGAAAAAAAATACCTTCAGCTAAAAACCAGACCTGTATTGTATATATTTCCAATTTTGTAATATAATTTTAGTAGGTATGTGCATCGTAAGTGTAAAACTAAATTCACAATCTGTTGATAAAGATTCAAAGTGGTAATAAGAAAATTTCCATAAGACAAGGACCTTTTAACCACGACTACCTTTGTTCACCGTCTTTAACATATTGCAAATCAAAAGAATTGTTTCTAAAGTTTATCTGTGCCATTAACATTTACATTGATCTACATTTCAGTTAATATATTTAACTTACAGAAATCAAACTAAACAGATATTGTTGCAATTCTAAAATATTAAGTTAAAATAACATTTCGTTTACCATTTTAAGAGAGCAAAGAAAAAATGTTTGCTTAAAAATGTTGTTGGTTTAGAGATTCAATTAGGTGATGCACTGACATAAATTGCTTGTAAATCAATCTTATAAAGATTCATCAAGTTTTAATTGCATTGCAACGCATTACGTCATTGATATTTAAAGAGCACTGTCCTAACGTGCATCATTAAGTATTTACTGTTTAATAAAGAAAATTATTTTTAAAGATTTATGATTCTTACTTGTCACTTACGTAAAAGCGTTGAAATGTTAATAATCATAATTCATAAGAAAACGTAGGTATAAAAAATTTCGACAAGTTGTGATACAACATTTTTTTTTAATTTTTTTTATGAAAAATACGATCTGCTTTTTATAGTGATTTTGACAGCAATATATAATGTTAGTGTATAATCGGAAATTTACGCCACAAAAGAGTGAAATTATTATTTTTTTTATTACTTTCAATTATCATTGATTTCGTATAAATAAATTTCTTCGATTTGCTTTTCTTAATTTTTTCTTCAACGTAAATTGAAAAATAAGCATCTGTTTTTCAGAACACATTTAAAAGATTCAACACCTTCTCAAATCATAACCCTGCAAATATCAACATCAAAAATATTACATACAATCTAAAATTAGAAATTGGAGAATTTTGATTTATGAGTTTATTTTGCAAGCAACCCATTCAAAAACGAACAGCTAAAAATATCATAAGTTTCGCTTCACTAATTAATTCGTTTTAGCAAACACATAAACGAAAGTGTAACTAAAATAATTCAAAACGGTTTTTATATTATATTAAGAAATTTCTCTAAAAAAAAAGGAAAATCAAAAAATTTAACACATCAAAGAAAAGAAAAATGATCAGTTTGCAATTAACGTAATTGCTTCTTTTCATACAAAATTAAATTACTCAAGTCTCCAATAAAAATAACGCAACATTGTTTCAGATTAATTAAAAATTATGCACTTTTATTATTCTTATGCAACTTCTATTGAGATCTTACACTGCTAAAAAAGGTATCGGTTGAAATTTGGTACACAATATACAGAATGGGAGAAAATCTTATTAGCAAATTTCTTAAAATTATTTTTAAGACTCCCAAATTGAATATCTAATTATGGAATCTTAAGAATCGACTGATAGCTTTGCTACTATGTGGTTGCTAAAATTCAGAACGTGAGAGAAATATTCTTTTTTGAATGTTGTTTGGGAATTTTTTTCATGAAACACAAAAGATTTTATTGAGATACTTAAGAAAATGATTTTTTTTATTGTTAAGTTGAACGGGAAAAACTACTTGGATGACGTGTGTCATGGTCAACTTTGATTATCTCAGTCTCATGTAACTTTTTTTTGTTTTAAATCAAAGATGACTTGATTTACCGCATAAAAAACGAAACTGATCGATACGAATATTGATTTTTCTGATTATTTATAGAAAACATTTCTCAGCAATAAATAAATTGAATCTTTTTTCTTGAAATGCATGTTTAGTGGTATTTCAACCGGAACGTTCTAGCTCACATCTTCAGGGTCTTCGGAAGATGAACTCAAAATTCTTATGCACGTATATAATAGATAATGATTTTAAAAAAAATCTATCTGAACGGAAGCTCACATTTATGCTGTTTTCTCACGAAAATAATTCAATGACTTACAGGTAGATTCGTTTCTCCTCCTCTTTGGGCATTTCATAGACATTCTTGCATTTCCCTACGTGATTTATAACAAAACAACGACCTACCCACATTTGTCCAAATTTAAAAAGAGAAGTAATAAAAAGTAAACTTGGAAGAGTCACTTTTTTTCTCGAGAAGAACAAGAATAAATATAATGGTCTAAAGAAGGCTTTAGAAGAAGAATGTTAAAGATCTTCGGCTCTCACTAGGTAACATTTTAATGTTATATCATCTTTGACGTTAGAGGTTTCAGGTCTTTTTTTTTGAGTCCGTATAAGTTAATGCCTTAATATAATATGGACCAAGACATGGAGTTTTAAAAAAAAATCAATAACTCTTTTCAGTTACATTAAGAAAGAGACAATATCGACATGTTTTAAATGCATGTGTGAGGTCTAAATTGAACGCAAACTATAAGAGAAAAATTTCAAAATTTTAATTATTCTTCACTATATATTTTTAATTAAAAAACCAACCGATTTCTCACCGAATTTCTTTTAATTCACTTAAATTTTATCAAAAGGTTGAGAATTTTTTACAAGTTGTGTATTCGCTGATTAAAATTAATTCAACGCAAAAAGTATTGTCTTTAATTAAAACAGACAATGTTCACATACCTATTAATTAATTTCTACTTGAGAAAAAATTAATTCGATTCTTTCGTTTAATTTAAAATTGTCGACTTATGTAATAGCGCGACATCTTTTTCATACTTGTACTTTTAATAGATTTTATCTGGTAAAAATATTTGTAACTATATGTAAGAAATAACTGCGAAAATTACATAAAGTATATAGTCTTTTCTTTTTTAAGAGATGTTTTGCAACAATGATCTATTGTTATGTTTATGAACTATTGTAAAGTTGTGTAAATTAATAAGAATTCAAAAACATAACGTCTAGAAATCCCATAAAAGAAATATGATTTTATAACAGCATTAAGTCATTTCAGTGAGATTATTTCAAAGGTACTATTGAAAAGAATTACTAAGACGATTATTAGAAAAATATATAATCAAATACGGACACTTTAATTTAGCAAACTAAGCCACTTATTAAAATTGGCTAGTAAAAGTTAACAAAGAATTTGAAAACTCTTTCCTAATTCATTAAAACTTTTAATTTTAAACAATCACAATATTGTAATAAAAGTATATAAAATTAAATTAAGTAATGAAATTAACTGTTTGATATGTGTGATCAATAGTATTTAATAATATCAAGAACATTATAATATATTTCTGAGCCTTTCTTGGCCTTGCAATTCATCTTAAGTAATATAAGACATAGATACTAGGGTTGTTAATTATTTTTAAAAGTTATAAGTCAAGTTTAAAATAGAAACAAAAGTAATTAAATTAGTAACATAATATTAAGAAACATATGACGTATGGTTTTATGGCGAGAAAATATTAATAAAATTGATATTAAATTCCAGTCTGTCTCTCATATTTAATCTAAATTCTTTATTTTAAATAGTTTGGAATTATATTGGATGAAGTAAGAGTTGAATTAATTTATCTCTTTAAGAAAATATTAAAATCAATTTGTTATGTTACCAATATTAGCTCATTGCATAACATAAACGTTTTAAGATTCTATATATAAACTTCAACCAATGATTCATGAGCAATACAAGGAATGATAAGTTTTTATTTAATTCAGAAAAAATGCGCATACTAATTGTTCGGATAAAATTTTCCGATATTAAGAAGCTTCTTGTAAATACTGAAAATCTATAATATTATAATGTTAACCTTTCATTATTTTTACTTATGTGGTATGTGTATAAATAATTACAATATAATATTTTACAATATTATAAAGTCGCTAATTGTAACAATTTGTTTTTTTTTCGACATTAGACATTTTTATACAATATGCATTAGTTAAATACCTTGTGAATATCATAAATATAAATTAAAAAGAACATTATTAAGTCCTTACTATAGAAATAATAGTGCTACTTGAAAGAAATCTTCTTGTTGCTATTGCTTCAACTGCATTCACTTGAAAGTAATTATTAATAGCTTTGTTCTCACAGTGATCTAGATTGGATTTGAACTGCTGAGTGTGTCCACAGCAGATTTTTGAATTTGAAATTAACATCCGTCGTTCCATGTAGTGAATTTAGTATGGAACGTATAAAAGGAGAACAACGTTGTTGTCAGTTCTAGGATTTGATTTAAACTGGCAATCAGAAAATAGTTCAAATTCATGAATTTTAACTACTGTGAGAACAAAGCTATTAGTAACTATAACCAGGGCTGTATTGTTTCTCTTACATCTCATTGAAAAGACCGTTGACTCTAAAGAAATTCAAAGATCTTCTTTTGAGGTTTCTCTTGTCCACTTTTCAATGTTTGGAGTGCTGAGCAAAATCCTTCTGTGCTAAGTGAAATCCTTGTTCTCTAATGATGAAATTAAGTTACTCTTGAAACGTTTCGACATTCAAAATAATATGGTTTTCTGTGATTATGGTAAAATTTAAGATGTCAATACCGACAAACTGTTTGGTTATCTCTTAATTTACTCAGCATAAAACCGTATCTTCCAAATAGCCCCTAAACTGGTTAGATTTCTAATTTCAGGTTCATCCGACTTCAAATTTATTTGATGGAGTCCTCCAAAAGCATCTCACTTTCTTAAGACCTTAATTTTTGCTATTCAAATTGTATTCCTTGTCGAAAGAAAGCAAGAAGGCTAACCGTCTATTAGTGAGTTTTGAGAGACTTCAATTCGTTTTGAGGGATTTCATTCTTCATTTCTATGAATTTTTTATTCAATTAAATATATTTCAAATGGTAAAAAATTACGTCAATTACAATACAAATATTAAAAAAAATATATCATTGCAAGCTTATGTTTAACTTCATCGTTTTCGATTTGGTAAAGCTTACGAGTTTTTGTCTGGAAAATTAAAATGTTTCTTAAAAAAACGCGTTAAGATCATAAGCAAAACCGTAACTATATAGAAAACCATGTAGTGGCCTTACAATGTAAATTAGCTTTTTCATTAAAAGTTTAACCTTCTTGCAAAAGTGTTGATTTTGCAATGCAACTACGACGTCGTAATATGCATATAAACATTTCAACAACAAACACTTATATTTGAAGAATAAATAGTAAAAATTACTACTTAAATTTCGTAGCTTCTTAACTCCCTTAAAGAACTATTTAAAAAGTTTATTATATTTAATTCTAGACAAGTATAGGAAAAAAATGACCTCTAACAAAACATGAACCAATTTCTTAGAAACGTAATATTTTAAAACTCGCAAGTTTTTTATACTTATTTCTTTTATTAAGATCGGTTCAACTGTTATAGTTATTATAGCTACCGGCGAATCCAAAAACCCAAGTTAAAAATTATAGGTTTTCACTAGAATTCGACCCTAGAACCATAGTCGTACCAGGCGACAACTTAAAGTTAAGCATTTAGCGCTTAGGTAACTTAGTTCTTCAGTTTCAATCTTAAGAATAAAGTGTTCACATTTTTACTAATCAAATTAATTTTATGATTTTCTATTATTTTATTTAATGTATTGCAAAAAATCCTTTATTTACCTCCTTTATTATAGTTTATCCTCTGTTTATCGTCCATAAATTCTATTAGATCTGATTGAGTTAATTTACCATTGTAAGAAAACTTGATTTAAATTTAAGAGCGACCAAGAGATTAAGGAGATAGCTTATATATAGCTTTATCAATCTACACAAATCTATCGATAGTACGATTAAAGACATATAAAGGTGTTAAGATTGTTAATATCTCTCATTAAAAGAATCTTAAACATACCGCATGTACCTCGATAAGTATTAAGTACTTATCTATAATTCAACATAAGTCAATCGAATTTTCCATTATTTAAAGAAAAACCTTTAAACCATTTTAAACCTTTAAACCCATAAGTACTCGTATTTTAAATATCTAAAATGGATAAAAAATCCTTAAATATATAATTTGAAGCATCCTTATTGGAATATAACAATGAAATAATTATATGGATACCTTATTGCGCATATAAAATTTTTAAAAAGGGTTATTTTTTCAGAATATATAAATAATTTTTATTACTTTTCTCAGAAGAAATATCAAAAAAGCTTTATTTTAAAATCGTATTAAATGTCGTTCTTTTAGTTTTCTAATAAAAAGAGGTAGGTATCAATAATTTACAAACATTTCTTGCTTTTTTAAGACTAAAAATTAAATTTATTTACAGAACCATTTTACATATTCGTTTTTATAATAACTTAACTAGTAATTAAAATAATATTACATTTAATGGTTCGATAATTTCAAATTGCTACGATATCCCTTACTTATATAAAACAGAAATTAATTATTACAATTTTACATATGTTTATTACAAAAACTATGGAAATTGCAATTAAAAAACTAACATCGGATATAATTTAAAACTTTTCTCTTTCATAGAATGCTAATAAATTGAACTGATTAATTTTCAAATTAACACTTTGAAGAAGTTTTTTTCAGCTATAATATCTGTTTATGGTTCTTTGTAACGTGAGAGTTGTTAAGATTGAAATTTCCTCACATCAATTATTTATGGTGCAGAAGCTTATTTAAATAGCAGCAAAAATTTTCATAAACGGATAAACACAGAAAGGCATCATCAAATAGGCACTTACTTGTCATACTGTTTAATTTATGTACACATTGTTGTTGAAAATTAAACAGGTAGACAATAAAGGGGGAATTAACGGGTAAACCGCGGAAGAGAAGTTTTTTCCATTGCACTGAACACGAATCAGTAAAACAAATATTATTTTAGAGCTAAGGTTAGAGTAATTTTCAATCGGTTTGAAAACTTTTATATCGTAAAATATTTTTGAGACTAATTGATTCTAAGATAAATAACAAGTAAATGTATTTTATTTATAGCTTGCGTATGTTGAGGGAGCCGAATTAAATAAGATGACAGGCATATTTTTTAAAATATACATAATTACTGACGAGTAATATAACATCATTGATTTCATGGAAGTTTTAATTTGAATATTTGGAAAATAATTACGTTTGTGTATTATAGCCTCGGTAGATACCTATGGGTTTATATAAGTTATAGTTGTTATTTTTTTTAACTAGGACAACTGGGATTAGTCTCTGGGGAAATAGAAAAATTGGTTACAATGTCGGTTTCAATATTTATCTCCTTTTTCGTGATACAATCAAAACTACTTTACTTTACTGTCCGGTTTACTGTCCTATAAGATTTGGTGGTTGATATATAGTTTGCACATGCTTAAAATAGCTGCAGGTACTTGCATTGCAATATTATCTATGTTTAACTGCACACATTTAGATACATAAAATTTCTAATGTATTCATATTATAGACACGTATTTTTACATAAACAAAATGTAAACAAAATGATAAAACAAAATTTGAGCTTCTTATATCATATGTACAGTAGTAGCTTTAAGCTTTTGCTTTTAAATTTTTAAAAGAGAACATTAATAAGCAGGGCAACTTTTTAACTTTAGGTTGTTCCCAATATAAGAAAACTATTTTAAAATTATAATGAAAACAAACATAAAAAACAATAATATCGTTAAAAATATAATCCTTAATTGTTGAGAGTTGAGAATAATTCTTAACAAAGATATAACTAATAGCAATCATACCCTAGAAGTTAAATTTAATCATGAGTTCTTATGGAAAAATGAAAACATCCGACAGAAAAAATTCAATGTGAAAAAACAAATTTACAGAAATCGATAAAACTTTTTAAGAAAATTACTAAATAATTAAAGAATATAATAATAATTTTTTTCTTCCCAAACATAGGGGTGTATGTTTAGTAGATATAATATTCCTCAAATACTATAAAATTCTAAAACGACAAGAGAGAAGAGTAGAGGAAACGCGCGAGAAAAAGAAGGAGTAGATTAATCTAGTAACAATTAACACAAGCAATGTCGAAAGTTAGATGTGTATGAGCGTATATTCCAGCAAATGATAAGGGGAAAATCTTAACTTTAAAATATTTTAAATTAATAACTTTTTAAATGACTTAAAAATGTTCAGCATCGAAATAAAAAAAAGTACTTAAGTTTAGCAAAAGGTTTCTGATTATATGTATTGTTCCATCGAAATCGCATTAATAAGTTGAACTAATTTTCAAGCATAAAATATCGATCATACTTTGGCTTAATTTTGGACAAATAACGGTTCAAGTTCAGCAACGTTTGTAGCCATTGTTCGTGAGCCAAAATTTAAATTTCAGGGAGTGGTTGATTGTTATTTGGAACCACTCCTTAAAGCAGACAAAAAATTAAACAATAATTGCATGAACAGACGAATTAAAAACATAATTTTAGGTTTTGTTGCTCGATATAACCATATTCAAACGTAGCAATTTTAATCAAAGGGCTTCAATATTACGACATGACTTCCTACTTCGATATTTAACTCAAGGATATCAAATCTATTAAAAGTTAATGAGAAAAAAGGCAAAACATTTTAATGTATATATATATTCAAATATTTCTAAAGCAATTAAGAGGGTAAAAAAAGCAATGACTTTTACCTTTGGTTAAATAATTGAAATATCATATTTTATTGTCTTTTTTATATGAATGCTACCTTTTTATTTTATTTTCCTTTTGGTAATTTTTTGTGGATATTTTACTAGATTGAATCGATATTTTTTCAAGTTAACTTGATTGGAAATTTAAAAAAAAATATCAATTAAGGTTAAAAATCAAGGGCAAGTTTCGACTAATTAATTGATTTTGATTGATTTTTTTTTTTCGATTTTCATATTTTTGGCTGTTAGACATTCGAAAATCAATATAAGGTCTATATGATCGGCTATGATTTGAGATAAAATTTGTTATATGATGACGTTTCATTCTTCGAGTAGGTCAACTCGTCTCTTTGATTAAAAGTTCCGTTAGGTTAGCGGATGAAGTAGAAACTCCAGAGGGCTCTACGATGACCCCCATTACCGTTTCTCATTTCACCATTCTTAAGACTGTATAATATAGATACGTAAATATAAGTAATATTCACGAGTAAGATCCGGATCATTGGAGCAACAATGATAATTTCTATTTTAAATAAAATATTTCTTGAAATACCGATCATTAGTTTTTGTCAATACTTCCATGCAAACGTTTTTCATATCATTTCAATATTAGTTTATTAAAACTTTAAATTCAACAAAAAATTAATTGTTTTTTCCCCAATCAAATCTAGGTCATCGAAATCATTTCCTACGAATTATCAATTAAAAAAATTTAATTGAAAATAATGATTTCTGGTTAAAATACACTAAGTTCCGGAAAAATATTTAAAATAATAAATTCTTAAGACCATTTTAAAAACAAACCAATCATCTTAAATTATTACAGAACGAACGGAAATTGTTAGTGAAAATTAACCTTTAGAAGTCACATCCAATCACCTACCATTAAATGTTAAAGTTTGAATTCCCAATCGTTTAAATAGCATCAGGTTTTCTTTTAAAAAGCGGCACAATTAAATTTTTTTATTAATTTTACAAAGCATTTAACATTATTATAACTTTCTACAATATTAAAAGATATTTCTAAAACGAATCTATTAATTTTGAAGGTGTAAATTGATTTTTTAAATGATCAAAAAACTGTTTTATTGTTGAGGTTGAAAAAATTTAAAAAATTGAAGGGTGGAGATATTTACAGTTATTGTTCATATAATTTGAATGATTCACATTTCTCTTAGTTCTTCAAATTTTTCGGTTACATCATACTGAACTTGCGATTGATGTTATCTTAAATCTTTCATGTTCTTGCTCAAAAGCTTAAGAAGCTTCTATCTTTTGATGTTTTTATATAACAATTAAGTTTTGGAAAAAATTAAACAATATGTTAGTGACCTTACTTCAATGATTTAGGATTACATTACCAATTACATGTAGTACCCATATCTACCAAATCTACAAAGTCGAAATATTTTGCAGCATATTTTTAACATAATGAAAATACCTAGGACTTTTAAAAAAAATTAAATAAATCGTTTAATAATTTTGCATATTACATCTAATCCTGATTCATTGTGGTCAATATTATGGGAGTGGGACTAAAACAAATAAAAGGAATCCCGATGTACCTATACAAGACACAAACATGTGAACGAAATCACTTGACTTCTTAAAAAACCCAAAAATGTTTGTGTGGTCTCAGATTGTTAAAAATGTTAAGAAATTATAGATTCTCTTTTGCTGTTGATGAATCATTTTTTACAAATATAGTGACGCGTCAAAATTTTGCAAAAAACTATGTCATCCATACTAGCGACAAATAAGGCCACTGATTTGGTAAAAATAAAAAAAATCAACAAAAAAAAATTGCTATTCACCTTATATATCAACAGTTATATATCGACAATAATAATTAATCTTAATTCACGCATAACTATTAATTTGAATGCAATGAAAACTCTTTTAATTAATCAGTAACCATTTCGATTTTACTGATTCTCGTTGGAAGAAGCCAAATGTGTCTAACTCCAAATTTATGATTCCTTGAAACAATTTTACAGGAATTCATTAAATCAAGTAGTTGGGCATTTCAGACAATGAATGCTTGATACTTTAACTTGTAAATAAAATAACTTGCAATGTAAATGCTTCAAAAAACAAAGCGTGCCAAATTACCAAATTCTGTCATAAGAGGATTCCTCCAAAGGGAGTAATCTCCACCATGTCTAAATTTCAACCATCAAATTGGATAAAAGCAGGATCTGGGTTCCTGCTTGCCAATTAAGGGTGGAAAAAATATTTCAAAATATATATTTGACTCAATTGGAACTTGTTGTTTTTAAATCAAATTTAAGTCAAATAGCTTGAAAATCGAATCAAGTAGCTGTGAAATCAAGTTAACAATAAAAGATTTCATTTATAAATATTTTCAATATCAAAATTTATTCAATTTTTTCAATCGCTTTATCAAGAGGGAAAATTAACTAAAGAACTTTTTAAACCACTTAAGATCAATTAAAGATCTTGACAAATCAAATCCAACAACAGGAAATCAAACAAATGTCTCTTCGATGACTCAATTTTTGGCGCCTACTCTCAATAGTGTCTAACCATCTCTAAACTTCCGTTTTAATCACCGAAATCGTTAAATTTTGCTCATAATTTTTTCAATGAAACCAAAATGTTTTAATTAGTTTTTAATGTCTTACTGTTTCGGGGAAATAAATTAGCCTAATCTTAATGATCAAAAAAAAATTCCTTGTACCAAAAAAGTTGAGCTAAAAAATACTTACCATTTTAAGATCGTCTAGTTTTCTCCTTCAAGATATTAATCCGTGTAATTATGCACTTAATTATTCGCGTTTCATTCAAATAATGACTCTTTTTTTTATTTAATAATTGATTTAAATGAGGATAGCGACATTCATATTGTTATTAAACAGAAAAGAATAGCGGAAATTCGATTATGTGTTTCCTTTAAGACAATAATACTTCAGATGATTGGTCCAAATATTTCTTCTGTCTCTAACCCCATTACTTTGAATAATTTATTTTATTGTTACTGTATTTTTACCAAATTAAAATTCAATTCTTCCTCAATTAAAACCATTAAACGATTTTTTTTCATATTGTCAATAGTGTTTCATCGTAAAACTATCCGTTTGTTCTCGATTTTTTATTTTTATGCCTGTTGAAAATTAAACTTATCGTTATTATTTTATTGTTTACTTATAAGAATTAGGAAGTATTTTTAAGAAACAGAAAAATTCGGTTATTTATTGGACCGGAAATGTATTGAATCGTAAACCACCTGTCCTTTTCAAGCAGAATTGAGTGCAAGAATTACGTATGCAAACAGGTACTTTCTATCCTGAAGTGGATTTCAATACTAACACCTACCGATATCTTGTCGATAATAATTTATGCTTTTTACTGGTTTGTAACAAGCCTACGTCATACCTCTAGGGGGCTATTGCAGTTGTTTGCAACGATATTTTGCGATTAGGATCGAAGATATTGCAGAAAATCGATTTCTTATACAAGGCAACCTAAAAGTAAAATGTTTTGAACGAAACTGTAAAAGGGCATTGGAGTGTGTGTCTTGCACGTCCGGACTGCGTCTTGCTCCGCGTCCGACAACACCTGTACTCGGGATTATGGAAGGCCCATCGTGCTTCCAGCTGTCGTGGCCAAGATACAGAAAATCTGAACTTTGATTTTTTCAATTAATATCTAACTAATAGAAAAGTTCTTATTTATATAAATCTAATAGATTTTGTACCGGTCTTGGAACAATCAAAGGATTTTCTGTTTCTCAAAAGATAATTCCTTATCGATTCTTTAACTTTAATGATCTTTTCACATAATAATAACAATGAAGACACTCACAGATTCACTTTGTAAAAACAATTGCATTGTACATATTGTTGCACTTCTTATTATTTTTTATAAAAAGATCACTTGCACTAAACGCGTTCACTTGTTTTTATACATTATTGTAACTGCAACAATAAACAGTAAAAACTGCTTCGCTTTGTTCAATTGTGTAGGTCCCCCCCAAAATTTGACCAACTTCAAAATGTATAATAAAATAATCAAGTCAATAACAATTGAGTCGGCAACAAACAACACATAAAAGTTGTTCGCCGTGGGTCAAACGTCCGTCCACAGAGATCTCTTCAATGCGCGATCGCGAACTGACCGTAAACCCTAACCAGTTCTTCATAAGCGGCCGCGCTTCTGGTTTGAGACATATCAACAACTACAGCCACAACAAATACAACGACCCAAGCAGAAAGGAAGGCAGAAGGCAAGAAATTGAAGACTAGAGGTGGAGGCACTGAGATTTTTCGCTGTACCATCTTTTGGATCAAGACGGCAAACCGCTAATGTCCGCATTTCTGCCCTATCTTTATTTGACCACAAGCTTCTAAGTCTTGAAAGCGTAATTTTGTCCAAAATGTTTACTCTAAAACTAATGCAAGCTGAAACAAATCCATAAAACATTGTTCATAATAAAGATTTAAATATCAAAATAATTTTTTTAAAATTTTTACAAGAACAATATGTCAACAATTAAACAATTTTCAACCTTACAATTTTAGTTATTATTTTAAATAAATAAAATTTCTTGTACTATGAAATGTCTGGGTATCTAATTGTAAGATATAATTTTCATACTACAAATAGTTTATTTTAGTTGGCAGCGTCATCTAGAAATAGCCTTTAAAACCTCCGCTTACTGGTGTCACGGGTGTCACTGTAAAAATTGGTTTTGATCTTAGATAAAACTAAAAATCAAAAATGCAATTACAACAATAATTAAAACCAGTGATATTGTTGTTATTTGCATAAACTAAAACTTTTTTGCTTTTTAAATCTTAATATGTATATACTGAATTATTAATTCAATATACTTATAATGTAAAGTAAAATATAATGGTTAAAAATGTTATTTCAAAGGCATGTAACACTATTTCCATTATTTCCAATGCAGAAATTAAATTAAATTACAATTTGTTACAATTATTGATATTTACAAAATAAAAATTGAAATATTATATTTAAAAACAAAAATAATCTACACGTTTTAAATCTTTTAAATTTTATCAGAGGCTATGAAGCTAAGGTTTATTTCTTTTATTTAGTGCAGTTTAGTAGATAATTTAATTAGTTGAGTGCTTATTTTATAGATGACTCTTACATAGCGATTTTTCAAAAATAAAAATTTATAGCTCCATTTCTTCAAAGGAGCTTCTATAAATTCTTTTAACTGAATATATTTTTAGGTCTATAAATCAATGCATATATACGGTTTTGAAACGTTATCAACATCATAAAATATATCTTACATGTGCAATGTTTTGTCGATGATCAAAAAACAAATTATTTATTAACAGATACCTATTATTAGTTTTAACTAAATAAGTATTGAAAGAGTTTAATAAAATTATGCTTTACGTCTTTAAGCTAGAAAATATCCTTCAAAGATGTAATGGAGATACTAACAATTCATAAGTCATAAATATCTTCTATTTGTACTTTGTTACAAAGTAAATAAGTATCTATAAGTAGTTTTAATACTAAAAGAAATAACTACTTTAAACTTATTAATCTTGATTCAATAAAGAAATGCATAAAACGAAAAAAGTATATAATTACTTTTGACGGTGAATATACCTGCGTAATTTACACTATATATGTATTTACCAGTAAAATAAATGGTTTGATTGGCTTTTTTAATTTTTTTCTTAACTTCCGTGCTATAGATGCTAATCAAATTTTGTAAAAAAAATCAATATTATTTAACGTTACGTCAACATTTTCTGTTCTTAGTGACAACAAACACATATCAGTGGGTTGATCAAACATTATCCAGGACATCCAAGAGCTTCAATGAGTTCGTAATGTTCTCAAGATCGTCTTTTCAAAATTCTTTTTCCATTCACTAGGGTTAATTGGGGAAGTTAAAAAGGAGCATTTACTCATGGCATGCATCGCAATCAATTCACTTTCTAGTAACATTTTAAAAGTTAAACTATGCTCAAATTAGTGGATCATCACATAGCAGTTGAGGGGAGATCCAATGATGACCACTGATGAAGATTGCTTGGCAATCGAAATACGTATCTGGGAAATATAGGGCTTTATAGGTTACTTATGTGAATTATATAACATAAATTAGACCACAATATATTTTATTTATATATTGTATACTTAGTATAAACATTAAAATATGTTGTTTGATAAGTAATCTATACACTACACCAGGGGTCGGCAACCTACGACCCGCGAGTCACCAAGTGATCAGTTTAATAATTATAAGTGACCCACTTTAGTTCTGATAATAAGGTATAATAATATATAAAATAAATAAAAGAATATTTAAAAAAAATATCTGGTGCGAGGCGTCACACTACTTTCTTTTACTTTCATTTATGAAAATACTCGCTGTTAGTTAAAACAAATATAAGCACTTTGTAACAACACATATAAATAGAACTATATGCATACAACCTATCGAGCTATATGTGTATACGAATTCCCAACCTTCACCCCAGAACCACCCTTATTCGAATTTACCCAGGAAAAAGTTTCAAATAAAACTTGTAGCCACTAATGAGTCTAAGAACTATAGAAAGTTTAGAGAAAATCGTTGGAGCCGTTTCCGAAAAAAATTGAAAAAGCTCAAAAACGCCAAGACTAAAGTGGAGCTTTCGGTTAACCGATTTCAACCAAAAGCTTCGCGGCACAACTAGACATAATATAAAGGCAAATTTCCAAGTTTGGTGAAATTCGGATAAAGCTTTCGATACGATATGGCTGTCACACACAGACACACACACACACACACAGACACACACACACAGACACACACAGACATGTTTCTAAAAACCACTTTTTTGGACTCAGGGGACCTCAAAACATGTATTTCCGGTGAAAGCTCGAATTCGAAAATTCGACCCGATTACAATACTTCCTTTACTATCTATATAGTAGTAAAAGAAAGTAAAAATGTTGAAAAAGCGTTTTTTAAGTATTTTCTTCATATAAACTATAATGTAGGTAGCTTTTATTCACTGAAAGACTCTTAAAAATAAAATAGCACTTACCCACACGTCTATTTAATACTTCTCACATATTAGTTGATTTTGACCCGCAGTCAAAAAAGGTTGCCGATCCCTGCACTACACGGTAAACTCACAATATCCTCATCCACCAATTTTCATACATTTCACAAAGTTTATATCACAAACAAAGTCATAAGGAAAAAAATAGTCAGTTATTAAAAACACAACACAGAAAGAGGTATGTACCTACTATAGATTTTTTAATTTTTGGAATTCTTTCCAGGCAAAAAGCTGTGGGTTTGAGGAATATAACAAATTATTGGCTTCTTGAAATTTTACGAAGTTTGATAATTGCTAAAGGGGTTTTTGAAAAATTAGTCTTTTTTAGAACCCTTTTTTTACCCACTTGGATTGATTTCAAAAAATTTCGTTTTAGGTGGTCATAAGTTTGTTTGTACTATAGGTATAACCCAGTGTATAAAAGTCGAAATTGTATCTTAATTAGCCGTTTTCTACATCTGAAGATGTGCCTGTCCCTCTTTTAATATAAGTAGATATATTATAAAATAGATAGAGTTTAAATTTAAAAGATGCCAAGGCAAAACCATTTCAAACATCTTTAAAAAATGTTTAATTACAAATATCAAATGTATACAATTTCTTAAAATCTAAAGAAATGGTAGATATAAAATATCAGGAGAACGCATCAAAATACGAAAGGCCCCAAAATAACGGCAAAATTATGTCATATACGATTTACCTTAATTTTTACTGATCTTGAAATTATACTGTGTAGGTACCTGATTATTTTTTATCATCATTTCTTTGTGAGAAAAAAACATCAATTAATAGATAGGTACTACTTGTGAGACGCCAAACTTTGGTCTAACTGGAGTTTTTGTATATTATGATGATCAATTTTTTAATCATGAAAATCATTTCAATCTTAGGAAACTACCTAGATGAACTCAGGGTAAAACAATGTAACTTTAGAATATAATATTATTGTGTAGTAATTAAAGAAAATTAAAATAAAATAAAAAATAAATGTCGTGCTGGACTCATCCCTATTGCCAGTCGGCAAGTTCCTGTCAAGTAGAGCTCCAAAAACTCCTCTCTTGTAAATGTAAAAAGGGGTACTGAGAGGTGGCTGCACTTGCCTGAAAGCAGGGCTTAGATGTTATGCAATGTGTGCTACCTGCTCTGTGGAAATGTGCAAAACTGCAATGAAGAGTGAACGAAGGTGACGAGCCTCAAAAAAACCCTGACGATCCACCAATACTGGAGTACCCACCAAAATGCGATTTTACCTTATATGGGTTCACTAAAATTTTGAGAGAACAACAAGGCTTCCAGACCCCGCTCTGCACTTAATTTAAAACTAACTATATTGTCTACAAATTATATTCAATAAGTTCTGCTCGTACGATCAATGGTTTTGACGCAATTTCGACACAAAAAAGGTCTAAAACTAAACTTTTCGAATTTTGGAAAAACTGGCCTATTTTCAAATTGCCGTACCTCGGCACCCCATTGTCGTGCCTAGCTGCTAGGTTGGGCTTTATTTGTAACAAATTTTATGCTCCTCAAAAACGCAAAGAATAGCTTTTTTAAAAGAAAAATGCATGGATTAGGAGATACCGAGCAGAATCTGAAAGAAGCTCAAAATTTAACGGTTTTTCCTCTATAAAAATTTTTCCACAACTTTTTGAGAGTTGCAAACTTGGGAATACACAAGTAGCCCTAATGGGTCCAAATAACATACTAAAAAATCAGAAATATATCATGTTTTGCAAATTTAGCAATTTTTATGTCGATTTTGACGAGCCTATATATTAACTATTAATAAAAAGGGAATTGATGCTTACAAGATTTGATGATTTTTACTGATCCCGAAAGTAGATTGTGTTATAAATGTGTTAAATAGGTAATTAAAATACACTCTAATCTATTTTTATAGTATTTATATCTCCATTCATAAAAAGTCTGAGCTTTGCATCAAAGAGCATGAAGAAGCTTTAAGATTTTTAGTTTTTTATGAGATTTACCTGTACCTTCGTGAATATAATATATTACAAATAAAATATTTACAATTTTTAATAAAATATAAGGGTATACCTACTTTTGAATATTTGACTAAGTAGGTATACTTACTGCAGCTCTTGTGTGCTTTGCTTTTGTATGTTATAAATGAGGCAACTTCTCTTAAACCCAACTATAATTATAATCTGCAGCACATTTTATTTCTAATTTTCTAATGATTTACATATGTAGATAATGCATCAACCTTATTAAAATTAGGTTTGTTTGGTTTGTGGTGAGTATATATAGACAACCAAACAGGCAGCCTTAATGCATTGCTAATATTATCTACCAGTAGTATTTTAAAATAAAATCATTCTCATTTTAATTACAACCGAGTCGAAATTTTGGACCTATTTTCGACCTCAAAATCTAGGCTATTTAGAGGTTCAAGTAGATTGAAACATGACCATTTGCATTTGAACTTTAGACCTCTTTTAAACCTACAAGTAACATTTATCGGACAAAATACAACATTTAGGCTCAAATGAGGTCGACGGCAAATCCCTCCAATGAACCACTTTCTCTCTCTTTTCTCCGCTCTTTCTTTGTCACTATCTTTTATTGTTTTATTGGTAGGGTTTTTTTCAAAAAAATAACATTTTTATTTTTATATTTTGTTTTTTTTACAAGTTTCATTAATATTAGCGATAAATTTAAAAGTAATAAGAATATTACAAATATCAGTTCTTAATTCTTAATTTCCTTGTCCTTGTTTACCAGCTCCTTTATTCTCGCCATTGCCATAATTTTTTTACAGGATTTCCTTTTATTATAATCCACAATATACCCAACTATGTGCATTTGTTTAGAAATTTTATTTAAGTGTATAACATCTCTCTGATTAATTTCAAGATAATAAATTAAAGCAAATTTCTTCACACTTTTTTCTTTAAAATCGGTTTTTTCACTTTTAAATGTTTTTCATTTACGCTTTTAGGCCTTTTTATATAGACAATATTGAAAATAATCAAATAGTGAAATAAGTTTATTCAATTGTTGTATAATAACTCGTGTAGTACTCGAATGGTTAACAAGAGACTGAGTAAAAATGAACAAGAGTAAACAGTATTAAGGAGCAAACCAGTAACGGATCCATATACAGATACACAATAGTAGAGGCTACACAATATTATACTAAGCATCACTCTGTAGGAAAGAGAGAGATCAAAAATTTGGGTTATTAGTGAATACTATTTGCAATAGGTATTGTAAAAAAAGCAGATTTACAACCAAGTTTTATGTTTTATGATGATAAATCATTTTTTTGGACGAAACGATGTTCACAAAATATAATAAATATTTTATGTAGGTTAAAATGAAGACGATGGAATATCGGTTAGGTCAAGATGAGGTTCATTTTACTCTTTGTAGGTTCAAAAGAGGGTATAAGATCCATTTTAGGGTTAAAATAGGTCTAAAATTTTGACTTGGACAATTCCATTGCCTATTTTAATTACAGGTGTTCCAGGAAAAATAAAATGAAATCTTTTTTATGTTTATTTTATGGTGGTTTTAGGAAGTTATATTTACAACACATTATATCGATAAAGTATTCTACATAATAGTATAAAACCACGTAACTCCAGAAAAATAAAAATCAGGATTTTTATTCTGGATAAGTATATCCGATTGCCGATTGATAAGGTAAGAAATAACGCCAACTTAACTAATTTGAAGTTAACAATTATTATAGATTCATCAAGCCAAATAGCTGGCCATGTGTTGCGAAATGAATTTATTTCGATATTATGATTTTATAATGTAGGAGTAATAATCTTTACATAGTCTAAAACAAAATCGCTCCCGCTGTCTGTTCCCTTAGATCTTCTAAACTACACAATGGATTTAAATGCAGTTTTCGGCAGTTGATATAGTGATTCAAGAGAAAGGTTTACAGGTATAATACATGCATATTATAATAGATAAAAGTCGGGAAATTCAAAAATTTATAATGTGAGGTCATAATTAAGATAGTTTTCTGCACTTACATTGCAAACGCTGGCTAAACCTTACGAGATAGATCAAACATATATGCGGCGAAATTTTGTTTTTAAAAAGATTGATAACAAATTGTCTGCGACGGTATATGTCTATCTCCTAAGGATAACTTACAGGAACCATTTTTTTTCTTTTACACATTACAAAACATTATTGGTTATTTAACAAGTTATTTTAAACCATGCAGTATTATTCCTTATCCAATTAAATACATTAGATACGTTGTGCATTTTATGTAGATCAAAATTGCCTTTTACAGCATATCATAAAATGAATATCTTAGAAGATATCACAGATTTAAAAAGCGTTGGCAGAGCGATTGGATATTGTACGTCGTACGTAGTGGCGGTTTCATTGGTATCTTCTTCTATATTTTATTAAAATGTTGTGTTGGTCCTTATTTAGAATTCTACACCAATTAGGTATGTACGTGTACATGTACTCTTAAAATAGTCCGGTTGATCGCCCTACATAGGATAGCATAACAATTGAACCCTACAAGAAGCATGTATTTTCGTAGTATTTTCGGTAAGTTTTGTTAAACTTCGTGAAATAGCATTTTAACCCATTTTCCTCAAAAAGGCCTGACCAATTTTACACAGTAACGAAAGAAATCTCTACAAAGTTTAAATTTAAAAATTGACAAAGTTTCATGGAAAATAAATAAGTATGGGGCCACCTATTGGCGTAGTGGCTAGAGCAGTAGTTCTCCCCACTTCATGCGTCAAGTGGTTCGGGTTCGATTCCCTTAAATCCTAGACTAAAGATCATAGACCTAAGATTAAAATTGACCAACAAAAATTTTCTGTGTTTAGACAGTCGTGATTTGACCTATAAGCTGTTAAAGCGACTTAAAACACCAAAAAAAAACATAAGTAGGAATTTCAATTAACACCCGATAAAATCAATTTTTTACAAATATTTGAATTTCTTTTTTGTTCATTCTCTAAGATATTAATTAGAAATAAACGTATTAAAAGAATATCCTAAAATTTAAAATAATTAACAATTACTTAACCTGAAACCTCAGATCTTATAACGTATTGAATACCATTTATCCTAAAAAAGGCACGGTTTCTGTAGGATAGCTACGAATCTATTCTACTAAAATAGCTGAACTGTTATAAATGATATTTAAAATGAAAAATTTTCAAGTCTAAAGGATTATTTTATATTTAAAATTGTAATGAACATGTAAGATAGCTAATATCTCTTCCTACAAAAGTAGTTTTAGAATTTGACTTTAGTTTGACATTGACTTGTTTTAAAGTTAAGTTTGAGTCAAGTCACTTTAAAACCAACTAGCTTAAAAATCAAGTCAAGTAGCGATTTCCGACTAATAATAATTATCAATTTTATTTAAGATATTTCAGCGTTACCAGTTTGCTTTTATAGTTTCATTTTAAAGTAGCTTTTAAAATAGATTAAGGGTTATTCACGTATCTATAGTATCTACCAATTACAATTTATAACTAAATAAACTGAAATTGACAACTAGAAGAGCTACTTAAAGTACTAAGTATTTTCTTCCAATAATACCTTATAACTCTATATACGAGTATATAAAACTTGATTTTTTTGAAAAATTTGCAACTAAATAAGAACTCTATTAGTTTATTTAGTATATTTGTTGTTATTACGAAATGATGAATTATATAGGCTTACTTATATTAGATATATAGGCTGATGATATTATCAAAAATATCTTTCAGTGTCCTTTGTTCTGCTTACACTTCTTATATTGTCAAAGGAAGGAAAATTTCAATTGTGTTATGTCCAAACGATAAATAGCTCAAGCTTAACTCCAGCCTTATTTTATTCTCACTTGTAAAAAATAACATTTTAAAATTGCGATAATAACAATAACAGACATTTGCGGATTAAATTACTATTGTTTCGACAATCTTTCATGATTCTTTCTCTCTGTTTCTCTTTTCTGCGCATATATTCTTTTCTTTTTTCCACATCGCTGTTGGCGTTATATCCCATTTATCTATAAAGCTAAATTATAGGGAACTCAGTGACGAGCTGTGACAGGAAAATAACGCGCTAGATCCGATCTGCCCTTACCAACAAATTACTTTGTTCACATTGGACTTTTTCAAGAAATTCAATTTATTTTTCAATATATTAAAACTGTAGGTTTAAAAATATGTAGTATAGAAATAATATTGACTAGTTGTTCTTATGCTTAAAAATAATTATAGTACCTACATTGAGCTTAGTGTAGTTTTTAATTTTATTTAAACTTCGATTTATTAAGATCAAGTCTTTTACCAAGCGACATGTAAACATTGCAGAATAGTCTGAATAATTTACTTTGTTTAAAAAAATCTTGCATATAATTACATTTTTTTTCTTTATCCCGATTTTTTCTGCCATTCAATTTTGTCATTATTTTAATTGGAATTGTAATTAGCCTTTAAAAAACACACTTTAAAAGTAAAACTTGACAAAAACGTTGTGTTTTTGGTTTCAGATTTTATTGCAAAGAAGACGTCATTTCATAAATGTGTATTTCCTGCTGCGCATAAACGTCAATATCCGTTGTCTGCGACGGAAATGCAATGGATCAAAAGCATAGTTGGAAAAAAAATCAAAAACAAATGTTAATATAACTAAGTAGGTACGTTTAAAAATCGAAATAGATATAAGATGTAAT
This sequence comes from Sisyra nigra, assembly GCA_958496155.1. Classification (NCBI taxonomy): domain Eukaryota; kingdom Metazoa; phylum Arthropoda; class Insecta; order Neuroptera; family Sisyridae; genus Sisyra; species Sisyra nigra. Next base: position 25,889,598 of record OY292313.1, read on the forward strand.
AATAATTTATCTACACAGCTATTAAACGAATCTGTCTTTCGAGACAACGTTAAGGTTGAAAATTTCTTAATGATTTCATTTTTATACTTTAAAGAAGGTAGTTAATAAAAAAATTCTTCGTTTTATTTCTTAAAAATATTTTATTTATCATTTACATTTACAAAAAATGTATACTAATGTGTACATACTTATTTTAGGTTTTATTAATGTTTATATGGTCGAATGAGATGAATATGAAGTAGGTTTTGGGAGGTTATGAAGAGAAATTGATTAGGGGGTTTGTGGTTGACTACGACACGAGAAAGAGGATGTGTGTAATCGTTTATTTGTATCTAAAAAGAGGGAAAAAACCTTTGAAAATACCTTTTTTGACCGCCATCTTTATCTTGTATAAATATTTCAAGACACGGATTCTTTACATTCATCTCTTTATCAGGAAAATTGGTTTAATTTACGTCCAAAAATTGAATCAAAAACTAAATGGTATGCGAATAAGATTAGATAGTAAGTGCATAGAAAAATTAGTGCTTACGCTTTAAGATTCACTAAAAATAGCTAAAAAACTTTGGTATATTAACTGAAAATCCAACCTCTTCCTCGCTTATATTTCTCCCATTCTCCATTGAAAAAGGTTATTATTACGATTATTGTTATTATACGATATATTTTTATAGGAAGGTAAATAATGAGTCCCCGAAACAGAGGGGTAACCCCCTATTATTTTTATTATAATACATATAATTTTCAAATATGGAGTTGGGTGGCGTGTATGAAGTGCCAACTTCTGATTGGCTCTGGCCATGGAAGGCCAACCTAAAGCTCCACCTACTAATAAAGTTCTTTTGGCTTTAAACGACGTCATAACATACAACAAATGCAGTTTATATATTAATATATTGGTAGAAAATATAAATAATAAATTAAAGTAACTCGTTTTTGTAAATATCCAAATACGTTTGTGTGTTAAATTTTTAATGAGAGTTTACTTTTTGCATGAGATTAAGTTATCATGTGCTTAATTTGCGATTCATTAACTTTTTTTTCGGAAGTGTTGAGTGAGAATTTTCGTAAATTTTCTATTTGATATAAGAATGAAGTACGTACATTAAAAATAGGCAATAAATTTTGGTCTAGCTGTTACTTTGAATTAATCATAAATGGAAATGAGGAAGATGCTATAATAGTCATTATTAAATCATAAAAACGGAGAGTAACACGAAAATTATAATTACAATACATAAATTTTACAATAGAATAAGAAATCTGTTCCCGAGTCAAAATTGAAAATTGTATGCAGACAAATTAAAAAACAATTGTTTTAAAATGTAATTTTCGGCGTTTTTCGAAGAGCTGATATCTCGGTGTAATGAATGGAAAAAGGGAAAATTTTATTTAAAAATTATTCATCATCCAAAAGCGTTATCTCCAATCTTATTTTGGCTGATGATGTTAACGTAAATCGGGGTAGCTCGAACACGCACACGTTATTTTTCTTGATACGAAAATTTTTGAATTATGAGCTACAACGAAACGACAAGACGGAGGATATTTCAATTTCAAATTTTTTCGTGACGAGCGCCAATCTTCTACGTTAGCTTTGAAAACAGAAAGAGACGAACGAAATCTAATTCAAGATTTCCATTTAAGATAACGTTAAAAATTCACAAGAGCACCGAAATTTTCGTTCGTGTCCCATTCCATTTATTTATTCTTCCAGCATTATCATTTTCATTAAATATTATGGAATATTATTTTTTGTTACTTATGTATTTAAAAATTAATATCAAACATTATAAGTAACGTGTTTGAAAAATTACAACTTGATGATAGACACAATGAACATATCTATGCATAATTTTTTCAATGAATAAAAATTTTAAATGTTATAAAGTAATAATAGGAATAATTATAATAATCTTTTGTTAATTTGCTGATTATTTCGTTAAGAAAATAAGCCACGAACGTACGAAATATGTTTAAGGCACACAATACACAAAATCGTTATGTCCGTATTGTAATTTTAGTTTTGATTAAATCAAAACAGTAATGATTTCAGTTTAACACGAAGAGATATATCTTTGAGAAATTCGTATTGTTTTTAGGAAACACAGAAATATAAGAAATTTCTTTTTTGTGTTAAGTTTTTGAGAAAGTTAAGAACCTTTTTTTCTCCAATACAAATAACTTTTGAAACTCTTGCTCCTTTATTATAGGCCTCAATAACCAGAAGGGAATAAGTCTTTTTCACCATATGCATATTAAAACAATTCAAAAATATATTATTCTATATATACATATATTCTCTTACACGAGAACCTCAACCTTTTTACTGATCTTGTGGAGCAGCTACCTTGACAATTTAACAATTCCTATTTTAAAACGAAAAATTATAATACCTAAAACAAAAGATATAAGTAGGTGCCTAAACGTATTAGATCCGGCGGTTAGGTTTCAGTGATCAATGAAGAACCATTAAAGAAATAATCGTTTAGGTGCTACAATCAAATGCATGAGACAAAATATCAAAAGCAAGTAGTCTCAAAATAACCCCAATAAAGCCAAACATGTAGGAGGATATATGTATACAAACTATTTCTCAAAGCTGGTCAAAACTTAGACATACCTAATTTACAAATATATTTTACAGCTTCATTTGATAAACTGGAAAATATAGAACTTGTGCTATCCGTGAAATATTCACGACCACACTCTTTAATAAAGCTACCAAAATGTCAGTAACATCGATAGGTACTTGCAAAGCACAATTAAAATTAAAAGAAAAAATTCAACGATTGCGGGATTCGTCCCTTAGACCTCTTACATGTGAGACTGTCATTTTAATCGCTGGACCACCAAAATAAAATTGTCTTTATTAACAAATTATTAATATAAACCCTGTCTACATTGTCAACACACATAAATACATTTGCCTATTATTATTATAATTTTCTGTTGAGTTTGTAAAAATATCAATCATCAATTGTAACAAAATTTGAAATTATTTAAAATCGGCAATGTCGTATTATGAATTATAAAGTAGGTATTCATATATTAGGTAGGTATAGCATTTTTGAAAAAATCTTCTTTTCTTCTTAAATATGTTTTAAAATTTTACATAAAAGTTTAACCCCTAAGCCTTAAGTGCTTTGCAAAGTTCTAGTTCTAGTTCTAGAAAATAAGTAGAGGTGCATAAGTATTATAAAAATCTTTTCAAATATTTAGGCACAAGCTTAATAGTACAGCTGTATAAGTTATTTGAATTTTTCGACATTAAAAAGAAATAAAAACCACAATTATATGTTATACAAAAAATGATCAAGAAATAACTACATTTGAATTTTGAATTTATTCCTACAAAGAAAAAATATAGTCAAACATAGATAAGCAAAAATTCAAATTTTTTACTTAGCCAGGTACCTTGGTTATACAAAGGTACAATAAAGAGGTTTATCACCTACAACTGCTAACAAAATAATATGCATTTATGTAAATATATGCATGTTAGTTCTAAGAATTTGTGAAAACTTAATAAAAATTTCACTTATAGAAGCTATATACCTAGGTATAGGACGAATGGTAAAATCTCATGTTAGTTATAGAAACTCAAAACTAAAAAAAAATGACTTTCAAATGTTCTTTATACAATACATATAGATACTATAGAGGTTTTTGAGAGTTATACTGATAGATAGTCTCATTTATCCGGTTTTCTCGCTTATCCAGTTCTCATTCATCCAGGTTCAACTGTATTAGAGAAGAATAAGGAATTATTGCTTTAGAACACTATACAAATTTCAATACTTGTACGTTAAGGGTAATTATCTGGTTGTAGTGTTCCGTTAAAATTATTAAATCTATATTTAAAATTAAGAGTTTACGTTTTAATAGCTTACAAATAGCAGGGGTTGATTACAGTTTGTTCATCAAATATTTTTATGCATTCGAACATTTTAAATTCCGTATAGGTAAGTATCTACCTACTTATAACGAGAGTTTTTTTTTATTGCACTTACAATTAGATGTTCATGATCCAGTCCATGTCCAGTGTGAGTGCAGTTGTCGGTATTTTTTAATCAGTCAACATACAACATTTACTGATACATACCTTGGCATGAAATTTTCAATATAAATACATATTTGCATAATTTCTGATGTCAAAGAAGCAATTACACTTACTTACTTATTGTATACGTACACTTACGGAACGCTATAATTTATATATTTTTTACATAGTATAGGTGCCCATCCTGTTTCTCGACTGAAACGTTCCAGAAAATGTTGTGTAAAAAACATAAAATTCCTATTCCTATAATTATTAAATTGGTTCCTCAAGATCTCCCAAAAGACCTTCAAAAATCTAAATTCACCAAACAATTGATACGAATTGTTGTCCCTCAGTAGGTATATACCATATGTTCAATGTCTATTTTATTTTACATATGATAATAATTTTATAATCTATAATAAATGAAAAATAACAATTAAGAATGAGTATCTATGATTTTATACACTTAAAGTCAACAAAAATAAAACAAAACGTGTTTAAAATGTAAATTGGGTCTCCTAAATAAAATATGTATGAAAAAAAAAACAGGGAACGAATAAATTCGAAATAATTTAAACTACCTTTTTCATATCATATCGTATTAACAGTTACGGCTTCACGACTGTCTATAAGCAAAGGAAATTGCTGTAATTCACAAAACAAGAAATAACAATCACCTTACTATCGACGGATCTAACTCCCAACGGTTATTATACCAACCAACCAAGAAGTCGCGAAATGACCCTGCACTCGAAGCAACTTTAATTTTAAATTTATAAAAAAGAAGAAATATCGGAAAAGAATCGATTACCACTAACGAATGAGGCTGAGATCTGCCAGTGTGACTAACATCTAACCGCTGCGCCATTCTGGGCTTTAATATATCAATTTTTGCTAACCGTGTTAGTTTCAAAATTGTGTGTATTTTTGTTGTATTAAAAATATTTAAAATAATTTTTTTATCATGAGTAGGTAGGTATATAAAAAGACTTTATAAAAACAATATATGGTTGATCATTGATTTACTTTTATTATATATATCTACTCGTTATACCTTACCTACCAAGTTTTTCAAAATCTAAATATCAAAAAATTGAAATTGAAATTTAGGTACTGTTTATGAATTATGATGGATTGTGCATTGATTAAAATATTATATTGATATCTAGCAAAACTGTTCAAAAATCGCGATACAGTAATTTTAAGATAGCGACGAAAAAACATCATCTTTCCTTAACAACGTGTATCTATTGATTTTCACATTTCAATTAATTCGATTTGTCAATTCATGCTGCAAGGTCTCAATTTTTCTTATTAAATCTGTATTCTATTTTAATTTGTTTTTTATTATTTTTTTAATATAACTTCTATATCTAAAAAGGAAAAAGGAAAAAAGAATTATTAATACCTAACTAGGTAGGTATTCGTAAAAATTATGAGGTGTTTTTCTTAATAGCGTATCCAACTAAAATGATTACAGAATCATAGTTTAATATGACAAAAAAACTCCTATAACAACGTTAAATTAACTTTTACAATAATGTAATATACAAGACTGTTTGACTATAGACATTATAAACTAATAGGTATTGCACTTTTACCTTAGATTTTTGCTATACCTTGTAGTAACTACTAAGCAACTATTTTGTATTATTGAATATACTTATTATGTATTAAACTTGATTTTAAATTTTACTGATGTGAGTAACGTTGGCGACTTTCTTCGACTTTCTTAACCTAAAATATTGGAGATTCCTTTTCGATAGCAAATTTTTTTTTCTTTAATTTCTTCTTAAATGGCATTTAAAAAACTGGAACAATAGGTGCTTCATATTTAATTATTTCATTTATCTTTATACAAACACCGTATAAAAATAAACTGGAAAGGAGAAATTTATTGAGAAATTATTTACTAATAACTTTTTTATTTAATTAAGCTCAATTTCAATTCATACTGTATTCGATGAAGGTTCGAAAAACTTGGCCAATAATCGTAAAAGAATGAAATAAAAATTTAAATCGTTTTTCATTCAGCTGCGTTGCAAAATGCATCCGAGTTTAAATGAACAAACAAAATTATAAGGTGAAACAAAAAAAAAGTATCTATAAAATTTAAATTATATTGGTTATAATAATAAAATGGGTTTTTCAACAAATTGTTACCGAGTAATACGGACGGAAAAAATGACAAATTAATTGTCGCGAATGTGGCGCAGATGGCGATTTTCGGTTTGTTTATTATCATCAAAAGAGCATAACAATAAAACGCGGAATGTCCGAGGCTTCATTTTATTTAATAATATTTAATATGCACATTCATCAATTGAAATGTGCCCATTGCATTATTTCATTATTGCATTATTCCACTCGCATAATTATTATTACCCATAATAAAAATTATCCACTTCTTCCTCGTTCTTCCTTCCTTATTCCAATTATATTATTGACTTTAGGTCACTGTTACCATTCGAAAAATTTCAAAGTTTACTTCCATCGACACATTTGGTTGAAAACTGAATTCAAAACATTTTTTAAGACTTTGGTATTTGCCTAAAATAAAATTATAATTTGAAATGATGAATTGACTTTGCAAAAGTCTAAGCACGAAAAATAAATTCACGAATAAAATATCTATAAATTACACGAGACTACCATTAAAGTGTTAATTTTCGCGGAAATTATTCACCTAATTTACGTACGAAATTGCTGTTTTTTAATTTAAAAACATATATAATAGAGCAATTGTTGATTTGGAATGAAAAAATTATTCTTGGACATGAAAATTCGAAAATGAAACAATAAAAAAGATAAGAAATATTTCATATTTAAAAGGTGTATCAAATTATAATCATATTGTAATCAGATAATATATTTAGTAAATAGCATGCAAATATTTATCTAATAACCTTTGAAAAATTTACTTAATTGATGTTAAAAAATGAATTTTTATTTTCAGTCGTTTACAATTTGAAGTTAAGTTATAAATTATTTAAATTAAAAATATTTGAAGCACACCTAAAATATATTTATAAATCTTTGCAAAACTAAAACTAAAGCTCGATTTTCAATAGTTGTTTACAACAAAAACATTTAATTTATTATAACATAGGAGCTATATTTTTTTTTTTTGGTTGTAATAAAAATCTTAGTTGTTAAACATATGTATAGTCATACTGATATTTTATTTTGAACAATTTTAAGCGATGTAATTTTGTAAGTATTTATCTACACCTGTTTACTGTGACGAGGGTTTGGAATTAGCATTCTTAATATACGCCAAAATTTAACAGTGAAAATGTTTTAAAAAAGGTAGTTACCATAATTGCATTTTTAAACTAGTTTATCATCAAACAATCCTTAAGATATTTATTTAATTTTTTTTTAATTTGAATGTACTTAATACATTTTCTATATAGGTAATAGAAAATTATATTAAGTATATCTAAAATAATAAATTTGGTATATTATGTGGTTATCATATTATCATACATATTCTTGAAGGTGAAACATTTTATAAAACTGTTTTTTTTTTTTTTATAACTGAGGCTCTATTTTTGCTCATTTCTTTCATAACTATATATTAGTCGATTGATTGTGAATCATTCAATGTTCATAGATCGTTTACTAGAAGACATTGAGCTACAAATATTTAATTGCAAGTTAAGTTATCCAATTTCCTTATTTTAAATAGTTGCTCTTCTTCATAAGAGTAAGTCTTATCTACATTTCTAATTGGGCTTAACTGCACTATATCTATAACTTTTAGCCTAAATCGTGACATTGATAACGCGTTAACGTATAAAAATAATATTTCATTATCTAAAAAAAAGTTTATTTCAAAAATCTTAGAAAGCAGCTAACTTAACTTTAGATTTATTAGAAAAATAATGTGTACATGTAAGATAAGTTAAATATTATTAAAGATGGTCCCAGTTGTCAAATTTTCGAGTCGACAATGAACCCGCAGTTGTTAATAGCTCCAGTTGTGAAAAGCCTGAAACTTCGTGTGGCCCCAACTTTTTGGCTACCCTTTGAAATGAATTTATTTATAAAGTAGGTATACTTATACTACTTGCTGGCTTAAGCCTTTGTTTGTCGACCAGTTTTGAATTTTGTTATATATTTAACTTTTTTATAATTATGTATTTTGTTTCCGAAAAATAAAGTGATTTCCAATAAATTGATAAGTATTTTGTATTTATTGTTATCAAACATATTGTTACTAACCATGACAAAAGAATCAATTTCACGTTGACTACGTTGACTACAAAAATTAAACTAAATTTTTACTTAGCTGCATATGTTTTTGTTTGGAAAAAAACTGAAGGAAAAACTAAATAGTTAACTCAATACGATTTCGGTTTCTGCTGAAAATAGTTTTTCGGTTAGACACTAAATATTATTATTCTTATACATATGTTTGCTCGATGCATTTATGTATATACGATTAATTGGCCATAAGTATTTCCTATGTAAACTAATGTCTCTGAAATGACATCAAAGTTTACTTCAGTTTTATGAGCACAATAGCACTTTCGGTATGAAAATAACACATCCAGTTAGCATATAAGCATAATAAAATATTCAAAAATTCTGTCATTCAAAATTCTTTATTATTTAAATTCTTATTTAATTACAAAAGATAAATTTTACTTAGGCACGGACGATATTATTTAACTTAAAAATCACCTTTAGGATGTTACCTATGTATGTAGATTTCATTAATTTATATTATCGTTGTTGTGTATTAAATTATAAAAGCTCTTTGCTTATTTGGCAAAGCTTTTGCTCTTACTTGTATTTTTTGTTTTAATAAGTTAGGAGATTCGTCCCGTAGGCTTCTCGCATGTGAGACCGTCACTTTAATCGCTGGGCCACAGAGTAACATTGAAATAAATAATAAAGCATTAATACAAACCGTTTCTAACTGTCGATATACAAACGTTTGCCTATTATTATTTTGGTAGGGAATGAAAATAAACTTGACCACTTAGTGGAATTTACATTGGAGTGGTTGACCAGATAGTCCCTATACATCCTATAGTGGTACTAGAGTAGAAACCCAACGAAAGCACAAGATTTTTTTGGTTGGGTTTTTGGATTCACCGCTTGCTAACAACAATAGTAGTTAATGCGTTAATTATAGACAACAATTTTGAATAATTACTGTTATTTATAGAACTGTCACAATTGTAAAGTAGGTTCCAATTAATCTGGAACATAAGAAAGAGACTCTGTGAGAATGTAAAAAGGTACATGTATGAACGAACCTAATCTAAGTTGTAGACAATTTTGTTACCTTATATGGTTAGAATCTTTTTAAACTCTTATTGCAATAAACTGAAATCAAACTTAATATAAATATAAAAATGTAATAAGCTCTGAAATAGGTAAATTTTATTTTTTCACCTTGAAATATAGTAAAATAATACAGTAAAGTCTCACTAATCCGACACTACTAAAAGCTAAGAGGTGCCGGATTATTGGATGTACCGAACTACTGAAGTGCTGGAATAGTGAGACTCTACTGTATAATCTTGATTCTTAAGATAACGTAAATTTATATTAATATAAATATCATTAGATGAATGGAGGTCTAAGTTTTACATGCAATAATATTTTTATTAAAAAGGGAAATATGTAATAAAATATTATTGCAAGTAATAACTTTGATCTTCAATGATCACGCAAAAATTTAATGAAATTAGAATTTTCCAAAATGTAGATTTTTGTTTCTCAATACAAACATAAATTAAATTATTTTGAAAATATTATGAGATTGCAAGATTAATCTTTTACAAATTATATTGTGTAAAGATATTGATTTGATTTTAAGAAATCGTTGAGCTCTAGTATGATAGTAACAGTTAGGTAACGTCGTTAAAATTCTGAAAAAAAAAAAACAAATCAAAAAGTTGAAAAATTGAAGGTGCGTTTACCCGTAATGATTATCGAAAATCGCTACATCTATAAAATAATCTAACGAAATTATTTTGACATTTGCCCTGCAGGAAAATCTTATTCTCTCTCTACAGTAATTGTGCATAGGACTGTTATTTTTTGCTTGAAATATCTGTCTGATAAAGGTAGATTTCAGCCCAATTATTTTCTGACAGCAGTTGGTTCCTTTCAAATCGAACCAATCATTCAAATTATAAAAAAATTTTCTCAAAAAGAAAAATGAGCTCTGCACGCAACATATAGATACAAAAATATAGGTATATTGACAGACATCTTTGATCTATTCAAAAAGAAATTGAAGGCCTTTTCGGTTTTCGGGTTTCTTATAAAAATTCAAATATAATTTTATTTTTTTAAACGAAGGAATATATTCTTAATCAATTTCTGAGTAATAAAATTTTATGGCTCTCAATGGATGGGGGGTTTTGGTTATTTCGTAAAATAAACTCTTTCCCCCAATTCATTTCCAATTAAAAATATATGGCGAACATAATACACGCACGAATTAAGACCTTAAATTAATATTTTTTAAAATTTTACGACTTTATTTCATGTGAAATTTTTATAATATTTTGATTTTTAATTGCAACTGATTAAAATTCGAATTATTCCAGTTTGGGATTCATTAAAAATATCCCCTATATAAACATTTTTCTCCCAAAAAGACCATAAATAAGAAATTGTTTCTCTCATTCTCATTTGATTTCTTATATGAAAATTTGAATTGTTAATACAATTTTATGGTCGTAAAACTAATTTTATATTTAGTAATTTGTGATAATTGAATAATAAATATTAGACTCATCCGTTCGGCGGCCTTTATTTACAATTATTTCAATTAGTTGTTTTCTTGGTTATTAATAATTTGTTATTTCATAAATTGAACAGTAGCTAGAAAAAATCACATAGGTATCTATAGGAAATGCTCATCATTTTTATTATTTTAAATTAGCAAAAATTTATCGAGTATTACTGTAATTGACTTTAAAATTACTATTTTGGTCAAGTACCGAGCTCATTATTAAGTGAATAAATTGAGGAATTAAAAAGGGTTTATTAGGAATTATTAGCTAATAGTATTCAAAGTTTACTTGCAATCGAGTTATTATTAAGTATTATACATATAAATAGCGTAGGCCTTGATCAATAATGTTTGATATCTACATCCTATAACAAAGTTTTAATTTTACTTTCTGATTTTTTATATTACCTACTTTTACACGCTTAACTATTATGCATTTACTTACAATACTTACATATAAACAAGGTTTCTTCTCTGCAATACGTTCTCTAGTATTTTTTTAATAATTTTTATTAACTAATTATTTCAATTGCTCAACTATAACTTGTCAAACCTATGGTGGCATTTCACATATCAAGCACACAAAAATAAATTTAGTTAAGGACCGAAGCATCGAAGGGCAAAACATGGAAACCCAATAGTTTTTCTACTTGTGAATTTAATAATAAAGTAGTATAGGTAACAAATTACAATGAATGTTTGAAACCTAAATAACAAACGATCAGTATGAAGAACGTACGACCCAGTTTATCTCCGTGCCAAAAAAAGATAAATAAAACTAGTTTAAGTCAAACTGCTACTATAGTTGGCGCCTTAAGACATGCGATCAGAGTAGGTACATGGTTGTGCTTTGCTACAAATGACAAAGGTACCAGCCACCAACAGCGCTATGGAAACTATTTTAAAACTCTTTTCTTGGTCTCACCGTTTAACCAGCTTATGGACTATTTTTCCATAACTCTTCAAAATTTATAACTCTTTCCTATCCAGAGTCTATAATTTCACTAATATTGAACGAAATGGCTCTAGGCGTCAGTTTTTACAAAACTGATACTGAAGCTAATAGATGAAGACCTATACCAAAAATAAGTGGTTGCGTGTACTTATGTACGCGCGTGAGAAGTTATACTTTTTTGGTATCATTAAACATTAGTTTTTATTAATTTTATTCAAATAATCAATTTTAAAAAACGGTAACTTAATATTTAATAATAATAATATATATATTTAATGATATAATTATTAAAAATAAAATTAAGAGAATAATATTTTAATTTGTATCCATAAACAATATCCAAAGAAAGTTGCAAGACGTTTATAAAATTTGTCAGAATCATTTTTCTGGTTAACAATTCATGCATGTCATGAAAACGAAGCTTCATAGAAATTGCGAAATAAAGTAAGTAGCTACTTGTCAAAGTAAATGTCTTAATCTTATTCATATCTTGTGTTACTAAATTATTATTCTAAGATGGTTGAATCATTTTAGAATCCCAGATTTCGTGATAACTAAGAATATGCATGGAATGCAGACGTCATTTTCATCATTAAATTTCAAATAGTATAACAGCTACTGCAAAATTCGAGAAAAGTGATAACTTATTTATTAATAATATGTGTCATTTGTATATATAATTATTTTTAATTTAAATATAAAAATAAATAAATTAGAAAATAAATACAACAAAAATTCAGATTACGCGTGCCAGGAGACCCACTGGTTTTGCGACTAACTTCATTTTGTTAATTTTTATCTTAAAATGCGCGCGCATCTTAAAATTTCACTCTCATCATTTTTTCATAACGCGCCTAAAGAAGTATAACTTCAAAAATGGTCGTGTCAAAATTGGTTTTGGCGTTGCTTGACATTAAGTATTTCAATAAACGAACAATTAATTTTAAATGTTTTAATTGTATGTTGAAAAGAGAAATAAAACCACACACAAACTACACTGTGTAGTAAATATTGATGTCTGTTTTTTTAAAATCATAATTGAAATATAGTTTTGGATTTTGGAAAAAATACTGTCTTATGACGTTAACCTGCCTCTCACTTTAACATAAAGTCGTATACAAGAAACAAAACTAACATTCCACAGTTGTACCATGGTTAACTTCCTTAAAGCTAAAATATGTTAATCAATATTTAAGTTTAAGGGTCTTACTTAAACTTATTGTAAAAAAAAGTCAGAAAAAATACGTAAATACTGAAAGAAAGTTCTTTATCGTGACAATATTTTGACTACTATAATAAATGTTTTCTGTAACATTAAAATGATGTTTCTGATCTGCATATTGTAAAATCTTAAGGTTCCACCATAAGCTTTACTTTCCTGATCCTCTGTAACTTTTATCTGTTACGCAGAGTCAAAACTGAAGTATAAACATTTTTTTTTGGCTTTTAACATTATATGAAAACAATTGGCATCAGAAAGCTTTTGTGTAAAAAATAGAATCTTTAGCATTGTTTTGAGCAATTGAAAAATCATAAATTTATAGAAAACGGTATTAATCTCATTGTTTAATTTCCACTATTATATTATGTTTAAGTGACCAAAATGGAAAGGCAACATAACAAATCAGAAAACCTAATTTTAATATTGTTTTTTGACTAAAACAATTACTTAAAACTTAAAAGGTTACAGAGGGTTTCCGACAGCATTTGGGAGACCGTTCCACACCGTAACACATGCAATCAGGGAGTGTCTCTTATTAAGTGCTCCAATCAACCCCAGTGAACTATAAAGACCCTAATAAAAAGACAATAGATCTCGATGATATTAAGAGCTCATTGAGGCTCCTGGGTGTTCTGGAGAATATATAAACTAACCAAATCAACCCAAAAATTGTCGCTAAGAACAGAAATGTTGACGCGATATTAAAGAACCAGTAAAAAAAATTACTTTCATGTATTAAGAAAGTCGTGAGGATACTTATTTAAAATGTCTGCTGCGACGCGTCACAGAACTTTCTTTTACATGAAAATCGTAAAAAGAACGTAATTAAACCCCACGATTTGTTAAAGAATCGTAATAAGAATTATATTTGAATATATCTATTAAAACAAAACCATCTGCATAAAACCAGCTTTTTCGAACTTTGGGAATTCCAAAACGGCTATTTCTAGTGAAAACTCGATATTGAAAATTCGACCCGATTACAAAACTTCCTTTACTAAATGCTATACAGTAGTAAGAGAAAGTAAACACTAGCTTATTGAATAATGGATAGCTAAGTTTATAAATCAAATTACGGATAAAATCATTGCTAAATTCTGTAAAGTAAACGATATTTTTATTGATTTATATTTTATTCTATAGATATAGATATACTGAGGCATGATTTCATTTTTGCCCATCTTATGATGAAACTAATTTTGATTATCTACACATTACCTTAGCTTATATATTTTAGGTGATTTCAAATACTAACTATATTTATTTTTAGTATACCTACCTAACAATTGGTTTGTTTTAAATCTTCATCATTATCCTAAGTTTATTCTAGTAATCTCATAAAATCAAGTAAAAGACGTTTCATTTTATATATACATATATATATTGTAACGTTTTTACGGGTTCGTTGGTTTGTGTATAATGACTACAAATTTATTTTTAAACAACTGTTTATTTATTTATCTAACAATTATACACTACAACAATGTTCACTGTCAACAATAGTCACAGTACTGTTTATATTTCACTATATACACAATGTACACTTTATTAACAATGTTCAGAATTTATATAACACCGTTCACTTTAACACTGAGCACTTCGATGAATTTATTTCAATACTCTTCGATGGTTTATTTTATACTCGTCGAACATTTATTTGAATACTGAACTGTTGGCTCATCTTTCGGATTATTTATAGTAAGCGATCACCCGTTTCTAGAATTTTCTATTGGTAATCTTAGCGCCTGTCTTTCTTTCCTCCATTGATTTACCAATGGAGCAAATTCTAGAACAACACGTCCTTGTCTCATCCTTTGTAATGTTAATCCGTGAACATAAAACTACATACTTCAGGGGGTCCATCCTTTTGTGCAATTCTTATCGCTGGTTATTGGTTAATCCCGCCCTCGGGCGCCAGACACAAATGGGTGTCTTGGATTTGTGACAATATTATAGATAGGTACTAATTTCATTCATTCATTATCGGTTATGTTTGAAAGATATAATGGGTATACTACACTTTGTAAGTACCTTATACCTATCAAGCTGAAAATGTTATTATATATAGCAGGATTAAATTAGGTGAACAGTTCAATTTAAGGTCCAGTTCAGCGTAGGTAGTCTATTGCTTCATTTTCAGTTCAGTTTTAGTAGTTTTAAATAATGCTGAAGTTGTCGATTCGGGTATCTTCTCAAATATTGCACGTTATTTTCCAATAAACGAAAATCTTGTTTGTAAAATAATTTTTTCATTACTGACTACAAAATATATTATATTCACCTAACATCTTTATCTGTTCAATACTAATAGGCTTATCAAAATGGGTGTTGAAAGAGTTTATGGATTAAAAATAATAATAAATTTAAAAAAGAATATCACCTTGCTTGGTTAATTAACTTAAAACAGAAAAATGTTAACCGTAAATATTTTGTGCGTTTAAAACGTCGTAATTTTCGATTTCATTCAAATTCCTTTGTAATTTACATAATTTCGAAATTGAACTAAACAAGAGAATTTGATCCCGCAGGTGATGTTTTGGAAACATCGTACAAAAAACAAAACATAATAATTCAACGAGAAATTAGCCTCTTTCGAAACCGTTCAGTTTTAAAAGAGATTTAGTCAAGAAATACAAAACGACAAATGTTAACTTCCCCATTTTTTGTAGTATTTATTAATTAAATTCATAAATTAAAAACCATTACCATCAAAAATGACATTTAATACCCCAAATTTGATAGGTCAGAACAAAATACGCCTAATTCATTTTCCCACAACGGTCCTGAAGATAACGATCGCCGAAAAATCCACGGATTTGGGCAGACGTTCGAACAGCTGATATGACCGAATTAGAGACTTGGCCAATAACCGCAACAAAACCTAATAATTATTCCCTTAATTAATTAATATATCTCTCGAACAAGTTTTAAAAATCTGAGAAACTATAAAAAAGTGGTTGAAAAAATATTTATGCTTAATAGGAAGATAAATCAGCCGCGTGTGCGTCCATTTGGGTATTAATGTGACACAAAATGATATTTAATATCACGTTTTGTCCTTCTGTCTGCATATCTTATCACGTATCATTTTTTGGATCTTTTAATCGTTTATTTGGGAACTTCTTATGTTATAACCGGAAAGAAAAATATCTCGATAAAAATTCCTAACGTACCAGAAAACCGTACGATTTTCTTTTCGAAAATAACTTCGTTTTTAATTATTATATTTAATTTATTTTTTTTTATTTTAAAATAAACATAAATTGAGCGTAAATGTGCGCAATTATTGCACTTTAATATGTGCGTGTGTTCATAGTGTGAATTTATGAACTAGTTAATACAAAACTAGATATGAATATTTAAAAATAATAATTATCACTTAAATCAGTTTAATACAATACAGTAATTAATATATCTAAGTATAATTGATAGGTAAGAACTTGGGAAATTATATTTATACAAATCTAAAAATCAAGTATTTAACTTTAACACTTTTAGAAACTAAACAAAAATAACTTAACTTTAATCAAATTAAGTTTAATATTTTCAACGTTCAATGGTTTTTTTATCTGATTAATTATTTTTTTAAACCTCTGGAGCTTTATATAGTGAAAATTTAAAACAATATTTTTTTAATGGGGAATTAATTAATTTCCGAATGAATATTGTATTACTCATACATTTGAAAACATAGTTTGCTATAGCTTATTAAAGTCAATTAGTATGTAAATCATTAACAAGCAAGTTTTACAACCCTTCATGTAATGAAATACCTTCGTTATAAGTATTACCATACGTTTATTGTTTTTCTTTCAACTTATTATTAGTAACGCAATTCGCATGAAATAATCTCTTTTTCTGGCTATAGGTAGATATTAAAAGTTCTCCAAGAACACATTTTAAAAATAAATTTTGTTATTAACAGGTAGGTAGATATATACTATATAGGTATGTTACTACCATTATTGAAATAACATTGCCTATCTATACCTATGTAAAAATTTGAATATATTTTCTTCTTCTATAAACTATTCTGAAAACTGATCATTTTAACTTAAAAAAAATTGTGATTATTGAACGTGTTGATTTTATATCTTTGGAAAGGTAAGTAAAATACAGTCAAATAATTCAAGAGTTAAGTTTTAGTTTCGAAAAATATGCATACAATTTTGAACAACAGTGGAGGCTAAACGAATTGTTTAACTCTTTGGACCTCTTGGAGCAAGCGCAGGCTCAAGGCGACAGAATCAAAAGACGGCAAAGTTTTAAATATGAAAAAAAATTTCCGACTATAGGTACTTCAAAAGTTATGTGACAAGCGTAATCGTTTTGAAAGTAATGAACTCGAATATGAATAACAAAGATAATCTCATTTTTTTTAAATTCACTACATGAATCAAGCTATTTTAATATTGATCTGTTATCGATTGATCTGCTATTATGAGTCGCTAACACTTAAGTACAAGTTATTAGTTATTATTTAAAATCTTTTCAATATAAAATCATATCGATACTATCGATTTGATTTGGTGGTAAGATTAATTTGGTCGATATGACGATATTAATGATATGAATGATAAAATCAATACTTGGCCAAGTACGAAAGCTAACTGACCTATAATTAATTTAGCTTTTCATACATAAATAGGTATATTAGCTTTAGATGGGTTATAAGTTGTTTTAAATAATTAGAATGCTTTTTGTGTAGTTGAGCTCTAATAGTCAAAGTTTTCCAATAATATTATATAGGCTTAATTGTGAGCCTTTATGATATTTGTGACTTTTGTGAAATCTAAAATAGTTAATGTAGGTACTATACTGTACTAGGGTTTCTGCTCGAGAAATCTCGAGTCGATGATAAGAAATAAATGTATAAAAATGTATAAAATGTTTCACGTTTAGCAGCATAATAAAAATGGGTAGTACGAATTTGATCTGGCATTTTTCTCCGTGTAGATAACTAGAAACATTTTTGTAACGAAATGAACATTTTGCTGCCAACTTATACTAAAAATTATTTTCTTATTTATAAACTGTATAATATGTTAAAAAGCATAGTATGAGTGCATGGTATGCCAATTAAAACTAAGCCAGTAACCCCCAAAATAATCAACAAAGAATTCAATTTTTAACTCAAAGCTTTTCCCTTAAAAGATAGGTTTTCAGAAACACAAAATTGATTGATTTTTACTAATTATTTTAACTAATGGCTGTAATACACCTGGGAATTGGTAGCCAGACGTAGGCACCCAGTAATTATAAACTATACTTTCTGTATAGACCAGCTGGGTATAGGTGTGTTTAATTTGTTGTTTATTGTTAATTTCTTATATTAATAATAAGAACAAATCTAGGTTACTAAAAATTTATCATTTAATTTAACTGATCTCATATCTATCAGTCTAATTTGTAATAAAGCAAAAATTTTAAAATAACATCATGTTTCTTAAAAATTCTAAAATTTCTCGAGGTACTTGAAAAATGCTGGTCGAGAATTCTCGTGCCTCGAGAAATGAAAAGGCTTAAAAACCAGAAACCCTAGATAGGTGCATAATACATATGTATTTGGGTAAGCCAATTAGCTGTTATAAGATGACAAACTAATAGATAAGGTACTAATAGAAATTATTTTAATTAAATATAGAATTTCGGAGTGTACCTAATGGAATGGAAATTTAAGTATCTTTATATTTCAGCTTTTCAGAAATTTAGTATGCAAGTGTCATTTATTTTGGATTTGATAAAGTGAAATAAATTAATCGCGATATATGTTCCGGTAGATAATGTTCTATACGTAAGTTCGTATGTAATATCTGTAACATTCATCCATAAAAGGCTCGTTGATCACGTCACATCTTTTTTATATTCTGATTTCGAGTCCAAATTCTCGACATGTTTAATCGTCTTTAACGAGCAAAATCTGCTGTTCATCAACGAAAAAAGCGTATCGCTGCAGCTTGCACCGAGCGCATCATTATAAATTATTAATTGCCCAAATCGCACAAGAAGTGGCAAACGTCAAATGATTTAAAAGCACAGCAACTCGTTAATAAATGAATTACGAGCGATTTTTCATCGTCGGAACTGGTGCCCAGCGTACGGGGCGTCGCGAGGCCGGTGTACCGCGAATTACGCGCGCGTTTCATGTCACATATCCGCACGGACGCGTTCAAGAGACATTTGGCCCAAGTTAGCGTAAATATTTTTCGCGTGCAATCACCCTATCTAGAGACGAAGATCGAACTCCATTAAATCAATTATTTGACCCCCCTCCCCATCCCTTCTGATATACCGATCACAGGCATCACAGGTTTCAAATGAAAAAAACATCTGCCGTAAATTTTTTATACTCAATCTCGCATTTTTTTGACACAAACCAAGATTTTTGCAACAAAATGAAGTTATTTAAACATTTTTGTTGGACATAAAACAAACGCATTTTGATATCGATCGCATTGTGAAAAAGATATTTAATTTGATGAAATATCTACACGAGCTGTCCGTCAAAAAGCACAACGCTAACGATAATGGAAACAGAAAAATGCGACAAGGAACCTCGTTTTTTGAGAGGCCAAGAGGGAAATAATTTTGTTAATTGGATCACTGACAATGTTAAATGCAGACGATATCAATTATTGTTATTATCATTATCATTTTTTATCTTCTTCTCATTTTTTTCTCTCATGTTATGACGATCGTTACTGACGTTATTATTTTTATGCATCACTTTTATATTTAATTAGGAAGGAAAACGTTCATAAATAAATAAATAACTTAATGCAGGTGACGTACAACATGGTGCAACAATGCACTTGCATATCACAGTACTTTGGCTGCACTCGGCTTGTTGCACTTGTTGTGCTCTGACTGAATCAAATTAAAAATTCAAATTGAGAAAAAATTGTGAAAATCATAATTTCTAGCAAGCTTATCGAATCCAGTCGGTCAGTAGTCGGTCGAGCTAATTAAATGCAATTTTTAATTGATAAATATGCATTTCTCGGTCAGAAAGTTAAATATTCACAATGCTACAAGACCAATATCATTTATATATAACACATAAAGTTAGAAATCATTCTTTTCATTTCTAAAAACCTTAAAAATGATTAAACGATATTTAAATTGACAAATTGCATGAAATTAACGGGTCATGTGCGATCAGTAAATTGACTATACGATTAATGGAACCGAGTATAATTAAATATATTTAGCATAATTTGCGATAAAGACAGAGCCATTTTTCTTCAATTAATAATTTCAATTTATTGATCAAAACAGATAAGTAAATATAGGGTTCGTTCCGTTATAATTGGATTTTAAAAACATAAAAGAAATTCAATAAAACTTTTTATATTCATTTTCGATTTGATCGATTTGAATTGCAAATCGAAATAATTAACCGATATTTTCAAACTAGAATACTTTCCGAAGTAAAGATATGTACGAATTATTAATCAATTTAGGTTAATGTATAAGTGAGGTAATTTCAGAGTTATAAAATGAATGATAATTTGACTTTCGATGGAACGTAAGTACTTATATGAGCATTAAGTCACTATAATTCAGTAAATTGAATAATTTTAGGTCTCTTATTTTGTTTGTTAATACGCAACCTAAGGATTTAATGTCTTTTAGCACTTTATTTTAAAAACAACTGTGTCTACCTAATTAATTAAAGTGGTAGCTATAATTAAATTCTTATGATATTGAAAATATTATCTTATTGAACTAAAAAAATATAATACAGGATGACTTCAACAAATATAGCATGTAATAAAAGCTGTACTTATTTGTTGCTTAGTCTCGCTTAGGTCTATATACGATACATATTAGTATCAAGTGATTTTTAGATGCCCACCTACATTTAAAAAAAATATTGGTACATAATATATACCACACATTTTGACAATTTACAAATTTGAATTTAAAAAAATCTAATTTCTTACTATATATTTGATGTAATATATTCATAATTCTTATAAATTGTCAAAAATGTAATAATTATTTGCATAAAGTTATTGTTACTAACATGTTATTAAACTTTATATAAGCAAACCAATATATCAAAAAAGAAACCTTCAGTCAAAATCTTAATAAAATAAGTAGATACATACCTACTGGTAAAATGTAGATCGTATAAATACTTATACATATTTAACTTTGGTATATCTATCCTAATTACGTTTATAAATTCAGATGTTTATCTACTTACATCCAAGTTTTTAAATTTTATAGAATTTTGAAAATTATAAAAATAATAGTCTTGACTCTTGAGTCTACATAATGGCGCAGCGGTAAGATCAATTGATCTCCGCTCCCTACGTCAGTGGTTTGATCCCTGTTGAATTCTAGATTTATGACTTATGACCTCATGATATGACTAATAACAGTTGTGATATGACCGTAGATGTTAAAGCTTCTTACCTAAAACATCCTAAACAAAAAACAAACAAAAACTTGAGTTCTTTATATACAGGTACCTATATTAATAAAATAGGCATTCCTTGAAATTGTCGTTTATGAAACCAATTTTAATTACACCAATGTTTTTACTCAACTTGCTGGAGTAGCAGTGAAATCTCTTATAGACCATTGCTCTAACCACTAGTAGTGCTCCGTTCGATTCCCATTGATTTCAAGATTTTTCTAGATAATAAAAAGTTCTATGATTCGACATTTGTGATAAGACCTTAGATATTAAAACGACTTATAACACCAAAAAAATTAACTTTTTATCATTTTTGGTTTTAATCGACTGCGTACTTATATTTATTTATTTATTTTACTTCTGGAGGTATTCTATAAAGATGGATTACACCTGTGCATCGAAACCAAAAGGAAATTATCTAATTTATTTTTTTATTATCAAGAACTAATTTAATGAAGACCTTAGGAATATCGACTTCTCAATGTCGCAATAGTATCTAGTGTGATGAAAATTTCAAACTTTTCTTAAAAAAACATTAAAAAATCACGAAAGAGAAAAAGATTCAAGTGAGAAAACTTAAGCTTCTTTACATAGTATAAAACAAAGTTGCTCCCGCTGTCTGTTCCCTTAGAGAAGTGAGAGCCTGTTAGGACTTCGATTCATAGAGGGGAAAATACACAGGGTGATAAAGGGGTGAATTGGAACAAAAAAACATTTTAACTTATACACTGATAGGGAGTTAAAAATATGTCAAACGTAAATTACGTGTAAAAATCCTTTAAAATATGACTGAACTGCAAATTATGAGATTTCTAGGCAGGTAAAAATACGAAGATATTAATTATTATTCCGAAAAATTTTCGATTCTTGAGGAATAACTACTATATTTTTATGTCAACATAACTGTAATGACTTTTTAATATTTTGCTATGACGGTTTCTATTAATTAATCAGCTCAATTTAGCTATGTCCAATTAAGCGGGCGGGGAACAGCTATATAATAATAGCATATATAAATACATTTATCCCTAAAAATTGTTACGTAGGTATGATACCTAGCACCTACATACTAAAAAAATACAAACATTTAATTCAATCCTTTGATATAACCTTCTCATTAGTATACCTACTATACGTACAACGTTCATTGTAGGTACTCATACAACTAGGATATAGGTATAAATGTAAATATGTAGTTATGAACAACAATATAGATATATAAATATAGATACATTATACAGATAATGTTGATTGAAAATTTAAATTCGTGTCTTAGTGTCAAGTAGGACATTTAAAACCTTACAGAATTTATAGATTTACTGAGTTATTGATTTTGACTTACTTAAGATGAATTAATTTTCTTGGAATCCTAATAACGTTTCCCTTCGTTTACATTTTTGAATGAAAATACAAATTATTGTAAGACATTCTATAATGTCTATTCTCCTATGCTAGATACCCAGGTACCTATAACCTAATTTTAATGGATAAAGTTCGATTATGAAATTGTAATTTTTTTAACTCATAAAGTCCGTCGGTGACTGAAACCAATAATCAACAAATTACTTAAATTTTGCCTTTCTGGAAACGTACAACATTATGCTTTTTTTAATTCCATGAATTAATTAATTAATATTACAAATAATAATATTACTTAGTCTTGAGTTGATCACAAACGTAGATAGTTTTAATACATATTATCTATTCTGTTTTAAATTTTCTACTTAAAGATATATAAGTTCCTATAACCTACTTTTGAATTGAAACAAAAAACAATGACCATTTTATATAAGGAATAAATGTTTTAAAGAATAGTCTCAGTTGTCATTGGAAAAAAATGTTATTTGCAGTGTACCTATATGGTAAAGAGAAGTGACACCTAACGTACCAAGAAGATGTTACAGAAGTAAGTGTAATTTTTTAGACTATACTTTTTTTGTTTCAAGTCTTTTTTCAATATTAAATAGGTATTATCAAAATGTAGTGTTTATAAATATTTTAAGCTCAATTATTGTATTTCACTCAGGAACTGGCTGCAGATTTTACTATAGCACAAAAAAGTAAATACCTACAGTATTGACTTGTGATGGTACATAGTTCGAATGGGTAATGTGAGTCATGGTTCTTTATTTCCTCAATGTTTTCATTATCAGCTATCATTTCAGTCTCTTGGTTTTGTGAAAAAATAACAAAAACTTAAAAATGTCCACTGTGTAGCGTAGATATTTATTTCCTAGATATTTCTTTTATATGAATTACAGAAATTTTCTGTGTTTAAATCGTGATATAGACTTTAGATGTTAACACAATTTAAAAGATAAAAAATTGGTTGTCTGTAAAGTCAGTTTACGGATGATAGTTTTACGTAATAACGTCATAAAGAAATATTGATGAAAAATTACATACTTTTATGAATTGAATTAAATTGTTATCACTGAATTATCATTATTTTGTTTAATACAAAGAAGGAGTTAATTGAAAATTAAAAATTTTTTCAAAATGAAACCAGACTGAAAATTATGAAGGAAATCAATTACATCTTATTAAGTAAATTGTAGAAAAAATACACAAAACACGTTGTCTAGGATTCAACAATTATTGAATACGAGGCATAGCTTATTGTAGTACCAGAACTCTATCGTGCCTCTCTGTCGCTTGTATCGCGTTCTCGCTTGCACGCACAGGCCCAAACGGAACGTGAAACTTTTTGTACATGTTGCCAGTGTTTAATCAATTTATAAGACGTTATCACGTCAAAAAAAACTCACAAAACTTACAAGTTCTTTCTAAAAAAATTATCTAGGTACAAAACACAAAAAACGCATTTAGGAGAATATTACCCAAAAGCTGCAATATACAGGCCCATCGCTCATTTATTAAGTTCAATAAAAACGCCTAGTTGAGGTCTAATTCTAAATTTTAAAAGGTCTAAAAGGCGATAAAACCATATAAATATTTGTAAATGTTATAATTGATGTCTTTACATGGTCATGGGCTCAGTTATTGGCATATATGTAGAGCTACGTCAAGCATCATGACGACAGCGATTCTTATTCAATCATAACGTTAAGTAGTAAACGATCACGGTCAAAAATTGCATGTCTAACTAAAGAATCGGGTATTTAGGTTACATCAGACCCAAATGTAAATTTCAATGAAACATTATGATACATTTTAGAAAATTTTGACAAAAAGCTTTTGATCAAAACTATAGATTACAGTTAGACGTTTATACATTGACTAGTTGCTACCCGTGGCTTCGTTCAAGCAAATATTTACAAACAAGTAAACGGCTCAATATTAAAGAACAATACTTTGTGTATGAAGAAAGAAACCAAATAATTAATCATTCTATACCAAAAAGCAGGACAACTCCTAAGAAATGTCGTGACTAAAATGAAACGATGACTCAATGATAGTCTTCTGGGTATCTAAAGATTTAAAATTGACACTGCAGTAAATGCTGAAAATCTACAGAAATTTCTCAAAATATTATAAGTCTATACTTATACAGAAAGATTTAAATCTAAATTACTTAAATTCCTTCCTTAGGGCTAATAGACCACTGAAAAAATAGACTTTAAAAATTAATGTTTAATCTTGAATGGTTTGGTCGTCAGCGTGTCTGTCACTGAATCAATTAAGTCTTTAATATATTTAAAAAGATAGATAGCTTGCAAAATGTATAGGTTTTAAGGTAAGTAACTTGAATTATAAAAACATCCTAAGAAAAGAGATACCTTTAAGGATTTTCTTGAAAAATTTAATAATTATTTCAACCTTTAGTAAACGAACGATAATTACGAAACTACAAAATCAGTGGCTTTTCACATTTATATGTAGGTTGATAATTGCAAGAAAAGAATTTTCAAAAATGGACGTTTTAAGAAAAAAACTTAAAAAAGTGCAAAACCGTCAACCTCCTTTTTGAACTATACTTATAAGTAGAGATGCAACGAATAGTAATTTAGCCGAATACCGAATATTTGGCCACAGTCTCGGCCACACAATCGCCGAATATTCGGCCGTTTCATTTATTAGTAAATCGTATCACATGATGCATTATTTTTTATTAAAAAAAGAAATATTTAACGCCAACCGAAATTGATTTTTATTTACAAAGTATTTGCCTATAGATCGGACACTAGATCCATATAAGTAGGTAGTGGTTTCTAAATTCAAAGCTGTTTTCTACTTGAGAAAACTTTACTCAAATGCAGAAAAAATTGTTTTGATTCATCATAATTAATTCTCGCTAATTGATTTTCAATTTTAATTTAAATATATTTAATTTCGAATAAAACATTTATTTTGTTATGATTTAGTACAGTGTATATCTATACTAATATATAAAATTGAAGAGTTTGTTTGTTTGTTTGTTTGTTTGTTTGTTTGTTTGTTTGTTTGATTGGTTGAACGGGCTAATCTCAGGAACTACTGGTTAGAATTGAAAAATTCTTTTAATGTTGGATAGCCTAATTATTGGGGAAGGCTTTAGGCTATATAACATCACGCTACGACCAATAGGAGCAGAGTATCGATGGAAAATGTTGCAAAAATCAGGGAAATTTTTTCCTTATGAGAGCGTTCGTGGCCTGCCCTGCGTAAACGATTAAAGTTACGCAAAAATCATGCAGAGCAAAATTGTTCCTCTTAAAAAGTTCTACAAAAAAGTTAGCGACGACATATGTCTATCTTTTACGGTTAGCCCGTTATAACCTTTTTAATGGTTGTTAAGGTTGTTTCAAAAATAATTCATTATTTGCGAAATTGTTTTTCTAGAAAGATATTATTAATTCTTACCCAAATACATATGGTTTTTAATGAAATTTGGTATGATGATAAATGACAATCTGAGTCATAAAAAAGAATACTTTTTATAACGGGAAAATGTCTAATTTATCCGGGAAATTAAAAAACGGTTTGGAGAAAAAAATTATGCATAAACTCTACTTTTAGTTAAAAATGGATTTTGGTGATATTTAAGTATGATAAATATGCGAATCATTATCTAGAACACGTTTTATTTCGGAAAAATTTCTCATTTCATCGGGAAAATAGAAAAACTGGTTTAAAGAAAAATCATGCTGAAACTAAACATTTTTATCTGAGTACAATATATTTATAGTAATAACTCATAAGGTCCTCAAGGCAAAATCATAATTTTTCTTTTCATACAGTCCAATTTTTATCCAGGAAAAATGTATGTTCCCGTAGGATACATACGTTTTTGTTTTTCACAGAACAAAAGAATACCATAATTTCTTGCAATATGGTGGTTTAAGAGACAGTGAATGATATGGGCTACTTTTTATGTTAGAATATTGTACGGTTCCCGTAGGATAGGCTAAAAATAGAATCCTTCAGGAACTGAGTATTTCAAAGGAGTTTTCTAAAAGTTCATGAATAAGAGTTTTAACGAATTTTCCTCAGGAAAGCTTGATCTCTTTTTTATCCAGGAAAAATGTTCTACTCCCGTGGGATAGATATGTTTTTGTTTTTCACAGAGTAAAAGATAGACATGCTTTTTTGCAATATGATAGTTGAGGGATCAGATTATAAAATAGATTATTTCTTATGCCAGAATAATGCACGGTGCTCAAAGGATAGCATGATAATTGTCTCCTGCGGGAACCGTGTGTTAAAAAAAAGGTCGTGAAATAGATCTTTAAAGTTCGTGAAATAGCGTTTTAACACATTTTCTCTTTAGGATTAAAATAAAAATTACAATTTTCACTTGAAGATATGATTTTTTATTTAACATCCGAAAAATAATGAAAAATTTTGAAACGTTGAAATTTCTTTCATTGTTAATTTTTGAATACATATTTAGAATTTAGCGTGTTAAATTACATTTAAAAAATCAACAATTAAAATTTCAACTTTTCTTTTCAAAACTCCCCACTCTTTAAAATATGTAAGGCTTTCTAAGTGAGCGCTTGCGCTTTTCCTTCTCAATATTTGTGTCCATCTAACTTTTTTTCAGGAGTCAGTACTGAGCTGATTCATAGATCATTAGACATTCAGGCATTCAGCTCCTTGCAATATATTATATCAGATACAGAAGTACAAGTTTAAAGTATATTATTTGTTACAACGTTTACATGCGTTGCAATAATCAAATAACATTTCATTTTTTTTTTTACGTTACTCTTTGTTTAAGTTTCATATATTCTTTTTTCTTCATTAAATTTTAAGTTTACATACGTAAATTTTATCAATAAAACACCCCAGTAGTGTTATGCAGCGTTCCTTTATTATTCCCGTTCCCGTGACATTTTCTACTATGGTTCCAC
Organism: Sisyra nigra; assembly: GCA_958496155.1. Classification (NCBI taxonomy): domain Eukaryota; kingdom Metazoa; phylum Arthropoda; class Insecta; order Neuroptera; family Sisyridae; genus Sisyra; species Sisyra nigra. The sequence goes on from OY292313.1 coordinate 25,917,307, forward strand.
TCTTACTGATCATAGTGTGATGTACGGTGTACCTAAGATAGCTCATGTTATACTGTTAAAGTAGAAAAAAAATCTTCAAATTAATCAATAAATATTGCCCATTACAGACATACAATGTTTTTCTTGGTTTCGTCCGCGTGGTTTTAAATTAGCATTATAGGTACCAAATTTTATCTCTTCAATGGTTCTTAAGTGATTTGTGGATAAAACAAAGCAAGTTTTAACTCCTTTAGAATTTTGCCATATGTTCCCGACTCTTAACCTTCTCTCACCCTTATGTGACGCAGACGGAGTTGCGTGGGTCAGCTAGTAGTGTATAAAATTTTGTGTACTATTCGGCCGAATACCGAATAGTAGCCGAATATTCGTTGCACCTCTATACTTATAAGATTTGACTTTTGAAAAATTCTTTCTTATAAGGAACCATGACAGTCCACTCAAGAATAGGTAACACTCTAAAATTGTATACGTTTTATCTACAATGGTTTGATGATTTGATCTCCAGTGTGTCTGTTACTAAATCAGTTTAATTGTCTTACATAATATTATATAATACATTTATAGACATGACAGAACATATGCTGTTTTACAGGCTACTCAGTAAGTCAAAAATATTTAATCTAGTTTCGAGATAAGTGGTTCAAATTAAATTAAATTCGTAGCCTTTTTTTTTAAACTGTTTGACTTTTAAAAGCTTGCGTTCGTTGTATAAAAACAATGTTGGTTTTTCTTCATTCAACTTTTCGAAAAATAGTTTTATTTAATGTTAACTTAAGTCAATATTTTATAAGGTGATTCTGGAAAGTCTAATTGTAAATACAAAACTTTGCTCAGCCATTTTCTTGTTTATTTTGTTCAGGTGTTTTTGGGATAAAGATGGCATTTTCTTTCCATAAGGTCTCGCTAACTTGTTACGTTATAATGTCGTGATGATGATAGGCTTTGGGGGTAAGCATTTGGCAAACATGACATAGCATGTCCGACGACATGGCATGAAAATAACACTTACATTGTCACGTTATGTTCTTAAGGTTTGACTGGTGGTGTTACTTGCGAAGAAGAAACACGAAACAACAGCACCACACTCAAAGTGAATTTAGTTGTCTTCGAGTTTTACGCGCGAGTCAAGTGCAAAACCTAACCTAGACCGTAGTGGTAAGAAAATTCAACCCGGAAAAGTTGGCCCCATTTCGGACATGGATTTATTAATTGTCAGTGCGCGTATGTTAAGTGCTAGTTCTCATTGATTATATTCTCATCTAAGCTCATGGAAATGTTAAATGTTTGATATTTTTGTTCATTTTTTTGTAAGGTTTGTTGTTATTGTTGTTGATGTGGTTTTTTGATTGCCGGTAGTTCTTCGGAATAGGCGGAGCCTAGGTTTACATTTAACGTGGGTGGGCGTGGCTTTTACACGCTATATGTGTGGCGATGATTGACAGTTGATATGAAATTTTTTCTTGTGTATAAAATTTCAAAGTATTTCTGAAGAGCCTTAATATTTTCAAATGGCTTTATTTACTTTTACAACCCTTATAGTAAAATATATTTTATTTTCACCCGATACATAAAAAATATTTATCTAATCTTGAGGAATTATAAACAAGATGCTAAGTAGAATTTTTTTTAAGTAAAAAGTTTTCCGACGATTTCTGTAGAATTACATTATCAATAAAATTAAACGGTTCTTTAGTAGATACTCCCTAAACATGAATCACGGTTTTTCACTAATTATAAGTGCATGTTCTGTGGTTCCTTAGTAAAATCACGTAAGTCCATTTTAACACTTTTCGAGATATCGCAATTTTAAGTGCTAGTCACGTTTGGAAATGGACTTAGGTTGTGTTCATATTCTGATTTCTGACAAATAAGACAAACTAGGAATTCTCCTTGTGACAGTTGATGGAGAATTGAAACACAACAATCTCATTTTCGAAAGAAATGGACTTAAGTGGTCTTACTAAGGAGCTACTTAAATGAATACTAACAATCTGAATTAGTGAGTTTTCAATATAAATTAGAAAAATTTAACTATGTTATTTGTTGTGAAAAATATTGATTAATAAGTGAATAGCTACAGCTTTACTTAGAAAATCAGTGAAAATTGCACTGACTCATATGTTTAGGGTATGGTTCGATACATTTTATGATATACCTACATACTAATATGCATCATAATAATTTTGTTATATAATTTGTTAGTTTTGTTAAAAGTTCCAGATTAAACTGTTTAACTTTTAGAGTTACAATTAAAGATTCACTATACTTAGACTTGCTTTTAAAGCTACTGAACTTGATGTTCAAACCAGTTGACTTAAATTTAGCTTAATATTAAATCAAACTCAAGTCAAATGTTAGATACCTATAGGTACCTAATACTTAAATAATAAGTCAACTCAAGCATTGAATTTCCAAGTTATTTCACTCTACAGTATTAAGCTCGATTTTGCACAATAAGTGTCCAAGTAGGTAGGTACTTGGACAAATTATAAATCCTAATTTATAATTTGTAAGAATTTAAAATTAAATAATAGCAAGTTGATTAATAATAAAATAATAAAAAAGAAGCGCTATGAAAAAAAATTGATAGTCATATTAAGAAAAAAAACTAATATAGTATCTATAAACTAATTTTATAATTCTTAGTATTGGGAAAAAGCGTTCAATAAAATTAGCAGTTTAAAAATGTGTAGGTAGTTCAGTTTTCAAAAATTAGTAGAAATAATTTTACTTTTAATTGCTTAGTACCTACTTTTAACTCTTAAAAAAATTATTATCTGATTTTACAAAACCACGATGCAAATGAAACTTTTTTTTCGGATTTTAGGCACTTAAGTAACTGAAAATTTTCGGAAAATTATTCGATTTAGGATATGAAAATAGAATAGCAAGAAAGGGATGTGGCACGAATTCACTGTCTGACGTGACGCGCACCGTTGCAACTATTTTTGAAATTCCATTATTGATGTTAATACTCGGATGTTATTTTCATTATTGAATTTGTTGATTATTGTTAAATCGATCATCTGCCTGTTGTTATCTATTGTAACATCACCGTCGGACATTTTCGCACTATTCTCACTAGCTGTATCTTTGTCTATCACGATCAAGTGAACAACAACATTTATATCAATATACTGATCAAAACACATATACACAAATATGATTGACAATTAATAACAACCTATAATATACTAAAATGTTGTCATGGAGAGGAAAATAGCTCATTACATTCAGTAATAATTCGCGCAATAGGCCTGGGAAAACGACATGGTATATAGCTAAAAATGTGTGTACGAGCTCTGCCGAACACTTACCGAGTCCCTGCCGAGAATGTGTTACATTTAGCGCCATGCTAGGGCCAGGCCAAAAAATTTGAGACGATGTATAAAAAGTTTCACTTTAAAAAGATTATTGCCCAGTTTCACAGTGGCCGTTTGAACTCCACTTTTAGTTTAAATTTCAGTTCAACAAATATAATTAGGTTTCACAGTTTCATCAGAGTTCAATCCGTCGTTTAAACGACAGTTCAACGTTTGACAACCGCATTTTTATACGTAACCAATTTACCATAGTTCATTTAGTAAAGTTACATAGAAACCAATGGAAATTATAAAAACTACATGCAACCACATTTATCTATATCTATTCATATAAAATAACCATTTAAACGACGTTCAATTGAAATGAAGTTTGACTAACATATGTACCTACTGTGAAACTAAATGATTTACACTTCAAATTTGAACTCCAGTTCAGGTTAAGCTGAACTAACTGAAGTTTAAACGGATACTGTAAACTGTGCATTTGATTTTTAATGGATTTTTTTATCAAATCTAATAAATATTTCATTGCATTTAAAAGATTTTTGTTAGATTATAATTTGGTCTATTTAAAGACATAAAAATTTCAAAAATTTGGCTACAAATTTAGCTTTTTCAATAAAAGTGGGTAAGTAGGTAATACTTAGTCCTTAATAAAAAAAATTATATTTAAAATTAAAAAGCTCAATATTAATTAAGTAATAAGGATAGACGTTCACATTAACTCGAATAAATATTCGGCATATTTTTCTTATTTGATTTATAGCGACGATCTTAACGTCTTGTCTATAGTAAAATATTCAAATTTTGATGAATATATAAAGAGAATTAATTAAAACGAAACATTCTTTCAATAAAACAATTTTAATTGTAGTCATAATATCCAAGCAAGAATAGAACGCGTCGAGTATTATAATTCAAATCAGACTACTTTTAAGCTTGAGTCAGCTTTAGGTATACATTTGCCATGATAATTTACACGTAACTTCTTTAAAAATTAGCATAACTAATTTCACTTAGAAATACGAGTATACATACCTTAGTTTTTAATGTAATTCGTAATAAAAACCGATCTAATTAATTTTTTTTTATTTGCAAAGCATTTCGTTAGTAAAATTGGAATAAAAAATATGTAGGTATACCTATCGATAAAATTATTAAGAGTGGAAGCACAATTTTGAATTCTTCAAAAGATGAATGTGTTAAATTCAACGAATCTGCCCCTGCTGAGGTGATTTGATTTACATTTGAGGATTATTATTATAATATGAACCAGTCCATTCGAAGCACAGCAGCTATTTCTGCGATTAAAAAAGTAAAAACAAATTAACGTATAATCGCTATAATGTGATTTTTAGAATTTCACAATCGGTGGTCTCAAATGCAACGCGATGCATTCAACGCCGTCTAAATAATTCTTTTTTATGCAAATAACATGTTAAATATTTAACGATAAATACCATCATAAAAGCATTAAACGCAATAAGACAAAAAACGGCACAGTAATTTGATCGGCCAATAATGAAACGGTGACGTTTATGGCCTCTAATAATTTTCGTAAATGCGACCTTTGTACGTAATTTAACCCTTTTATGAATAATAACCGACCAGCTCGTTATTTATATTTCCCATAAGCAAAACGTTCGAGTCTTGCTTCATTCCAAAAAGAATTACACTTAAGCGTCTTGCGATCAAGTGACAAATTATTATTTTCTTTTTTCATATTTATTTCTGTTTGATGGTAACACTTTATCAGAATCAGTCAAGAAAAATATTGCACTTAAATCAAAGGGAAACAAAAATTATCTAGGTTATACTAAACGTCCAATTAAAAAATATCGAAAATATTAAAGTTTTGTTGAAAATTTTAAAAAAATAAACAGAATTGCGTGCAGCAACATAAAAGTTTATCTCTCTGAATATACCTTTAACTAAGGTAGAATTTCTGTTTCATTTTTATTAACTTTTACTTAAATAGATTTTGCTCTGTTTTCCTCCCATTTTCTACACTATATCATTGTTGGGGTTTTGCTTCGTTCCCGTTCCTTGGAAAATTAATATCATATGCCTGCTGGGTTGTTACATATATTTTCAATTTATTCTAAAATGGTTGAACATTTGAAATTTTTTTTAAATATTTTATATATTTGAAAATTGCGCGGCTTCAGCTGACACGCTATTATTATTTTTATTTTTTTAGAGATTTTCCGTATGATATATTGTGTAATGTGGTAGTAATTTATACGTACATTGTTATTATAATACTAATGGAGTCAAAACGGTTTTGGGCTTTAAAGTTGCTTTTGTAAATAATGTGTGAGATAACACACCGTGATATCAATATGAATAATTCAGAAAAAAAAAGGTTACATTAAGAACGGTCATTATATGAATTGTAGGTGTAAGTATTGTAAGAAATACAAAAATGTTTAACATTAAACATTTTACAATTCTTGTAATTTTAACATTAATTCAGCGTTCAAAAATGTTCCAGCCTATCTCAATCCATACAGATATCTATACCTAATTGAATATTCTGATCAACAATAGGTTGTACTTATATCTATTGTTATAGCGTAATAATGTCATAATCTGACAATTGATTGCTAAACCTATACAATTTAGATATAACTATACCTACCTAAACCTATAGGTATTTATACTTCTTTGGTGCGTCGGAAACTGCATACGGCTATAGATATTATTATATATTTTATATTACACGCTTTATATAATATGTAGTGCCAACAAAAAAAGTGAATTATATAGCTAAAAGTAAAGCAAAACTTTTTTATATAGTTTGACCAACTATACCAATACTTAGCCACTAAACATGAATCAATAAAAATTTCAGTAATTCATATTGAAGATTTACTAATTCATAGTGTTCACTTATATTCTAGGTGGTTATCGGTTTGAGCTATAACAAAAAGTGAATAAGCACTTGTAAATAGTAAAAATCGCCGATTCGTGTTTAAAGAGTAAATTTCTAGATCCTTTTCCAGTAATATGAAAGAAAGTTTCTATATTTAATTTCTATATTCTAGATGATTAACAGATATGCTAGAGCCTAAACCACTGAAAATAAAATAAATTTTACCCACTGAAATTTTATAGTGTCATTCTCGAGACTCTATAAAGTATAAAGACTCCGGAAAGACCTCAAAGCGGCTCAAAGAGGAGGGAAAAAATTTACATTTATAGGTACCCAAGTCTTATTCCTAAACTTTTTCTGAGTGGCATATTCGGAATCTGCTCTAAACAAAACATTAATCTGAAAAGAAGTTTACCTTATACATTTTCAATAGGTGTTTGAAAACCCGAATTTGAACTAGCTTTCACAAGCCCAAACACTAAAAATAGTTCGACTATGAATTCCATCGGAAGGCCATCTGTATTAGGTACTTTTAGATTTGTAATGAAAATATTTAAATGGCTTAACAATTATATAGGTGTTTTACAAATAAGATACAAAAAGCTCGTTTAAACTTTATCAATCAACGAAATAAAAATTACTTAATTCGATTCAATTTGCATGGAATCCTAGATTTTCTTAAAACTAGTAGCTTACAGACTTTCTCTGAATTTTATGCGTATATATAGGTATATACACAGTACCTATACACAGTGTATACACATGATAAAAGGCGTGTTCCAGATGAAAATAACATTAGGTATATAGGGTACGTACATTTCATGTGCAATAGAAAAAAGTTACCATAATATTATGTGATACAAACCTATAACGCTAGATACAATTTACAAAGGCAACAAAATGCAAATTTGCAACATAAAAATAGCTAAATATGAAACAATTTTAACGTTTTGTATTTGCAGTGATTGAAAATAATTGCTCAATATAGATAAACAATATATTAATTAATAATATTATATTAATAAATATTAAATCGTTATATCTATTTTAGCCTCTGTCCATATAAAAAGTTTTTATATAAAAAGTATCATATATAATATATAAGTATCTACCTACTTTAGCTTAACTGAGCTTAATTTTGTTGATGCTAAATTTATAGACAAAACTATGAAAAAGCATTGTTCTATCTCTCTTAAATCGAAATAGTGACTATAGTGGCTATTCACTAATTTTTCAGTGCAGAGTATACCACTAAATTCAAATAGTGGTATACTTTTCATTACTAAATAGTGAATAGTCACTATTTAATAGTCGAAAGTCACTATTTCGATTAAAGAGAGATTATGATAATTGTTCTGACTAAAATTTTTAAAATAAGTATGGCTTTTATGAACTACGGAACTAATATAGCCCCGAAGATATGAAAGGTCGAAAGAAATAAATAAAATCGGTTCGTATATATAAAGATTGTATATACCTACTCTTTTATGCTATTGCGTTGTTGTTATAAATGAGAGCTTCGCTTATGTTAGAATTGAGAGCAAATTACGTCTTTGCTTAGATTTCATTTAGGTATATGGTAGATAAAGAAAAGCAGATCGCTGACTGTTGTTTATGTTAAATTTATTAAAAAATAAACCAGAAGTAGGTGCTACCTATACAAAGTACCATAATATTTGCTATCAAAGTTTTTGTAAATATTTTTTTTTGTCAACTTTAAATTTTTAAGCATTTATATTTTTGCAAAAATATTTATTTATTTAAAAAAAAGTATCTTAATAAAGCTTTCCCATTTCTTAATATGTGGAAATTTTTGTAAACCTACTTATTATATAGATAGGTATATATATCTTCTGATTCGGTTTTATGAAATATTTTTTAAAAGAAAGAAGAGAATAACTAATTGCTTGCCATCTATAATTGTGCTGAATTGTAAATCTTATGAGTAAGTACTAGTTTTATTTTTCTGGCTAATTACGAAATGACCTTTATAACTTATAATTAGTTAAAACAATAATATAAGGATATTCTACATTGAACACAAGGACATTATTTAAAAAAATATCCACATACGCATATAAAAAGTTAATGATTAAGTACACTATCTATGTAAACTTTTATTTTACTGTGATTTTTTTTATGTAGGTAGAGATCACAATATTAAAATTATATTTTCAGTATACCTATTTAAGTTTTAACCATAATGTTATGGAGGTCGGTCACATTGCTCTTTTCTCATAACTTTTCTTATATTAAAGTTTGAAAAATTTTAACAATGCAACATGCAAAATACTTAGTATTACAATGAAATTTTTTTCTATTTAGCGTTTAAGTTTATCTTTTTACTTCTAATCTTGAAATATAAATTGCCATTTATTGCTTACATGGATACCTACATATACCATAGGTAGGTGCATAGGTATATACAACCTCAAATATCAGGAAAAGTTAGTTACATTCAATTATACTGTGACAAATTTAGACATCTACCTATTTTTGCCATTTTTTTCTAAATATGAAAATTACCTATACAATATATGTTCGTGGAGTTTTTTGTTTGTTTTAAATACTGGTGATGATTACGATTAAAGTGATTTAAAATAAATTTACTTTTCTTTTTCTCCTTTTCCCAGGAGAGTATAATGTAGTAGCCACTATATTTTTTTTTCTAATTAAAAACATTGATGCCAATTCATTTTTTGAAAAAATGTTTTCACTAACGGTTTTAAATTATTTATCATACTATTCAAAAATAAAATAAATTTATTTGCATGTTGATTTTCGGGGATTGGCGTCAATATTTCTTTCAATAATATTTTAAAAAATTAATATATTCATAAAGTTCCGACTAAATAAATCCAGAAGCCTTATAACAAATAAACAAAGGCTCCCTATCAACGAAACGAACAATAAAACAAGTCTAGAAATGCATTAAAAATTAGTAAGACAGAAAAAGTTCTTATTAAACAAATCTGAAGACAGACGGAAAAATAATTTAATATTTTGAAACAGAGTTCTTAAAGAGAGATGTCACTATAACGCTATTGTGGCTTTAAATCATTTCTCTTTGTTGGGTATTTACCTGTAGTTTTTCTCGATGAGGCGCGCATTTTGAATTGGAAATGATTTACATATAACACATTTAATGTAAGCAAATGGCCAGGGATCAATGGGGGGCCCCCGCCGTACTACACGTGTATATATTACAATTTGAAAAAAAATACAAGAGAAAAAATCTTTATAACAGCAATATTAAATGAGACCGCTAGGGAGTTTTCCTAATAAATTGACTTTGAGGGGGAGTATACAACAAATTAATAATATTCATATCCAATTTTTAAATTATATCACTTTTGTAGCCCATGATATGTTTTGGAAAATTGGTATTTTCCAGCTAGTTTTCCTTAATTTTAGGGGTTCTCACTGTAAAGCGGTAAGAGTATGACCTCTGAATTATCTAAAAAAAGAAACAAATATCGGAGTATATCTATATACATATTGTAAATAAATAAATAAAATATCATAGTGTGCGATGAGCAGCGGTCATAAACAATTGAGCTGGAGCTCGTAAATAAACCAATAAATTCAAACAAGACCCCGCCAATGAGATATGGCCAATGGCTATTCGATATGGGCTTTTTACATTACTAAATAAATAAAATACATGTCGTAGATGGCGTAGAAACCGTAGACAACGTAGGATCGCTACAGCGCGGGACGATTCAAAATAAATAAAAAACATATTTAAATTTCTGAAATATGACCTGATCCTACAGTGGAAATCATTAGCATATTATCGATTTTTTTCCTCAAATGTTTACTTAATTTAAATTTATATTTAGATCAAGTACTTTTTTATTAATATCAAAACATAAATGAATATTTTTCAAATTATTTACCAAAACAGTAAACGTTATGGATACAAATTTACTTAGATACCTAAATATTTTTCAATATTTCTAACCATCATAATATTATAGTAGAATTACGCCCTTGTCTCGTTATTATTAGATAAATATTTGCTTTCAGAAGCCATCACACTAATAACTAATAATTACCTACTACGGATAATTTTCAGTAATTTAAATGCATTTCTACTATGAATGGGGAAGGGATGTTATGCAATGATAAATATATATTCCTTTTGCTGTTTTTACCTCCCATTTGTATTTTATAATACCACACAATTTTTCTATTTTGAAATATTTGATTATATATTTATTATAATTTTTTTCATATTTCCCAACAATTTCAATCTTTGTTAATTCATATATTTTTAAAATTTAGTTATTATCATTGATGACTGAATCTTTGATGCAACACAATTCAAAATATCAAAATTTAACGAGTGTAAACATATTTTTAACTACCCTCTCAACATGAATCAGTGAAAATTGTATTAATTGAGTAAGTGAAGCTGTATTTAAGTACTTATAAATCAATGTGTTTCACAACGAATTAGTCAAATTTCACTAATTTACAATGACTACTCACTATAATGTACCTATATGATGTCCTAGCGTTGACAAAAAGTTAATACGCTCTTGTATTAATGAAAAATCACTGATTCATTTTAAGAAATGGTTCTACGTAAATCACTTGAATAAAAAATTATTTGTTGAGATCTAAATAAATTCTTGTAAGGTTTGGAAAAAAAAATACTAATAATTGTTAAGGCATTAATAAGATCTATGAAGAATCTTAATTTTAAATTAGTTGTTAAAAAAAAAATACTTTTTAATTTTAAGTACATGCACAAAAATAAGTGATCAAAAATTTATGTGGTTATATACACTTATATCATTGAAATACCTAAGACTTTTTTATACCATCGTGTATTTGAATTTTTTTGCTCGATGGTTTATTTAAAACCTCTTGAGCATATTGCAGACTAATTTTTTATATTCAAGTTTATGAAGACAATAGGCCGGAAATCAACGCTTACGCTTTTATTTAATTATGGAAATTTGTTACTGTCTACTAGTTGCGTTGGACTGAATTTTTCAAATACTTATAGTACGAATATTTAACAAAACTTTAAATGAACTTTAATTTGTTCTTGGTTACTGTTTAATCCAAAAAAGAAATATTAACTTTCTAATCCTAATAAAATAATAGGTAGATAATCATAAATAATTGTGTTTAGTATCTCAATAAAGTAAATAATTTTTTGGAACGCATTAATTAATTTGTTACCTTGTTGATTTCTTAGATGCCGTAAGAATGAAAGTATCTAAAAAAAACATATGATAACATATGACTGATTAATTGTTGTATAGGGAGGTCGATGTGGTACAAAATTAATCATTTTATTATAAAAGCCAGTATGGTATATGTCACTAATAAAAACACATAAATAATATTTCTTATAACATTATACTTAACTAAATAAAATTGTACTGTAAAGTTTTGAAAAGTATAATTATTATATTTTGAACGATAACTTTCATAGGCAATTTTATTAGTCTGAGTTATGCGTATAAAATTGATTATTTATACCATTTTAAAGAAAGTTTTGCAAATGTTGGTTGTAGGTACTGTATTTTACTTTTCTCAGTTAAAATTTATTTACTAAGTTAACGATTAGTTGTTGATTATCAGTTATTAATTGGTAAATGATCAATAAATAAATAATTAAGTAATTTATAATTCTCCTAGAGAGAAAAACTATTTCAATCATAACATTGCATGATACAAATATTGGACAATAAAAATCCGTGTTTTGATAAATTATTCCTCAAAAAAATCTTTCATTGAGCATTTGCTTAGTTTAAGTTAACGCTCTTTATTAAATTGAATACTTATTAAATTAATTACTGTCGTCAATGAAAATCTTCATTTGTAGTACCTATTTTGTACAAAAACTTTGTACAAAAATTATATACTACTTTAGATGGGGTTTTGCCTTTTGGGGAAATTATTTTCAAAGCTAGCAAAAAGTTAAGTTTACTAATAAACTCCTTATAACTCGATGCTCAAAACAGAAATGCTATAATAAAAGTTAAAAACTAACTTTTACAAGTACGTGTGTTGGGGTTCGTTACGAATCTCGTTGTGCTTGTACATTGTACATACTGACTGACAAGCGTGAGAGAAGTTTATATGCACTTCCTCAGGAAAGCGGCCATTATGCATTATCTTTTGACATTGGCTTCCAAAAGTTTTTGCATCCCTTTGTGATAAATTTAACGCGGCATTTGGCTGTAACAGAAGCTTGAATAAAAAGAAAATCAGTATTAATCTTTAATTACTTCATAATCAAACAAACAAAATAAAAAAATATTCTCTGAAGAAATTGTATACAATTATTTGAAAAACAAACTTTATATTACTTACATACCTTACATACCTATTGCACATAGATAGATAGCGATAGTAGATTTTAAAAACATAAAGCATAAAGACCATGTTTAAGATGACCAATTTTTCTAAACTATACCTACCTATATACATATGTAAAGTTCTCCTTTAATTATTGATCTTCCTTCTTATGACTTATTCATGTTACGTGATTTGAATGCAATTTGAATTGAATGCACATTCAAAATTTACATTTTCTCGCCATTGCTTCTTATTGCTAGTAAGTAAGCGACATAAAATCTAAAAGTATGTATCTATATGAAAGCACAATAAAATAACCATTATAATTATAAGTTATAGCCTTATCATTTATTTTACTTATTATTATTGCTTATGTTTTTATACCAAATTTTATTGTTAAGTGTATCAATATTTGCTGTATTAGGATTTTTTTTAAAATAATTTTGCTTAAACTAAAAGTGTTAATTAGACACTCAAAACATATCATGATGTTTATTTGCAATTACGTGCTTATATCACGTGTTAATTTATGTTGTTCCAACTAATGATAAGATTCAACGAAATTTAAGAAAACTTGACCAACGATAATAATGTATAACGTAATTCATCAAATTGGTTTCATTCCCTACAATTTTTGTATGTCGCCACATTTAAGCATATGTTTCTACGTCTTATACTTTTTAATTACTCTAAAAAACTTTTTATAAATAGTTTCAACTTTTTAGGTGCTATCCTATGAATGATGCAATGTGGAAAATAGATCTTTTTAACTATTACAGTTTATTAAAAACGTGTATTTTGGGTATTTTTATATAAAAAAGTATTTATCGGAGCATTTGATTTTAAAATTGCACACATATTTTAATTTCACGGATATTTAATTTAAATAGAGTGGTCTCTTAAAATAAAAATATTAAACTGAAATCATGCAAAACTTAATAAAGAAGTAAGGGAAGAATCAATAGTATGCATACTGATGTAGAATAACATAGGAGTAAAAAAAAATATTTTTTTATACTTCAATAATTTCCAGTTATAAATTGAAATTTATGATGTGCAATTTTTATGTTTCCTAAATTTAAAGAAATCTAATAGAGACAAATCCTTATTATTAAAATTTAATAGATAATTTCGTAATGAAAATTAGCTATCAATTGAAAATATTGTAACAAATATAAAATTGAAATTGTTGACCAATGAAAATCAAACCTTTTTATAACTACCATTAGTGGAATAATGTAACAATTTATTTTTTCGTAACATATATTTAATATGAATAATAGTTAGAAGTATAATTTGTTGTTCGAACTTGACGTTTTTCAAGTTAATTTTGCAAAAAAAACTTTATAATGCAATTTTTATTAGAAATTGTAGCAATGTTCTTGATTGTATACGACTTGTAAGGAACTCTAGAAAATTAATGACTGAATTACTTCTTCAAGAAAGATAGCTCATGGAAAACAAAATTGTATCAATAATAATTATTATTAAAACTTTTGATTTATTTACAAACCGCAGCATAAAAATACATTTGCTCATAATTTTTTTCAACGGTTATGTAACGACAGTATAATTACGAAAATAAAATAATTACCATTGTTAAAGATAATTTAGCAGCTAAAAAGCATCATGAATCCTTAAAACCTTTCAGACCTAATATTTTTAAAACTCCAAGACTGTGATCGTAAATGTCTCAGCTCAAAATCTTATCGATTACCCAATTCCACAGAAAAACTGCAACGTTACTGTCGCAAATATTTCAAAAGCAATTCATTTCCGGATGTATCAGCCTTTTCTTCTCAGACACTTACAAAAGCACTGGAGTGTGCGTTTGTATGCATGCGATCAGGAAATTCGTAGTGCCGCGAGTCCTTTCTTGTCGCAACTCTCGACCCGAGTGACGATTAAGAGATTTAAAAAACGTTATCATATAAAGTAATGACAAGATTTTCCAAATAAATACAGACACAGAAAACCCAAGAACACTACCTACCTACATAAAATTTTCAACCAAAAATTTTCTTTGAAAACAGTGTACAATTATTGCTTTGGTTTCGGGTAGTATAGATATTCTTGTAATTTTGCGTATATTTATTATTTTTTCTTAAAAAATAACTTGTAAATTTTGAACGATAAGACATATACTTACTTAACTAAAATTAAAATTGTAAAAAATCTATTTACAATTAAAATGTAACGTAATATAATGTAATTTCTTGTAATATAAATCATTGTAAACATTTCATATTACGTATGGCTTGTGCTATAAACGTACGATTTTATTTTCATCTGGAACAGCCATTGCCACTAAATGAACGGAGTTACAAATTAGCTGTAGAATCTTTTTGCCACCTTATGAAAACTGTGTGAAAGTAAAAATATGTAAAAAATGAACATGTAACTTTTAGTGTGTATAAAGAAATCTAGCTTAATTTTTTTTATTTTTAATCTAGAAAAACGTATTTTAAAAATACGTTTACGTGTGTAAACTTATTTACACATTCAACATGTAAATTTTATTAGCCGACAAATATAAAAATTAAGGAGCTTTCTAAAACATATAATATCCTCCTAATTGTTTAAGGTTTTGAGGAATCATACGGAAGTTTAAGAATAAAAACTGAACCGCCTCTCGTCATATATGACACAGCAGAAACATTTACATTAAAAGGAAAATTCCGTTGAAAAATCTGTGTTTATTTTTTTGAATTCTAATAATTATAATCGATCGTCTTTTAAATTAAAAATTCGTTTTGAATTTTTTTTGATAGTGAATTTTCTATAAAAAGTTTTATGCTGTCCTATAAAAATTAATTAAATGAAAATTCAAAATTCATTGACGATAATGTACCACATTTTAGGTTGTTAGTAAATCACTTTGAGCATAGTTTCAGGCAATGTGGAATACAACAAACAGCTGTACTTTTCTAAAAAAAAAAAAATTAAAAAGGTTTTAAATTATGTAATTTTCCTCATACTAATCTGGTTAAAAACCAAAAAGTTACCTCGAAAAGAAAAAAAAGTATCATTTTTCAAAGCACGTATGTAAATTTCTTTGTTATACATATGTCAATATTATGTTAAACATGTCGGGCTGCTAGGTAGTAATAATAATAATTAATCATCTCAACAAAAACTCGCTATATCTTCAAATTTATTATTGCAATAGTTATAAAACTACTCAGCGAGCAAAATTTAAAAAAGTCAAATTTTCAAAGCTCAAATACATTTTCTGAATGTTCTATATTTTCTAGAATATTAATTACTTGGATAGAACATTAGCTGACAAGATAAAATGAATCTAGTTGTAACAGTAGCTTTAGTTTGCATAGTTTGGTAAAGTAAATTTTCACTGAGTATTTATTTTCATTTCTTATCTATTGCTCTTTAAAGTCAGCTTTTCGATCTTAATGTAAATCTCGATATTTATTGGATTTACCTACCTATTTTTAACTTAATGTACAATTTGCAATGGTACTAACTAAACTATTGTTAAACTTAACTGTTGTTGAGTTATTAATACTTGCCAATTAAATTCATTACATTTTGACACCTACTGTATTAAACAAAAGTAAATTTTCATGTCACTAAAACCATAGGATTTGCCATTATTCATATCTAGACTCATACAATTAGCTGAAACTGGAGTTTGACTTCTAAAGTTAAAATGTCGAGATTTAAACGTTACTCAAAATTAAAATAAATCAATGTATGATAGGAATTCGAAGAAAAAAATCTTTTGCATCAGTTTCGTTGTGTGTGGCTTTCCATAATTAACATAACCAGTGAATAAAACTAAAATATATTTTTAATTACTCTAAAAATTGTTATTATGTAAATTATGACAATCATCAAAAAACCGAGTAGATGAAAAACAAAAGCTAGTTTGAACATTATTACGACATTCATATGAACAGACTAATTAATTTTATTAATCAAATAAATTTTATTGTCATTATTTATTTCTTTTGTCTGGCTTTTTGAAGAGGAACGGGAAACGGAGGGGATTTGTATGTGGTCTAGAATTTGATGAGAAGTAGGTACCTACCAATAGGTGTACGTTCGACTTAAGAAATCTCAATCGATTTTTCATAGAAAATTTTCGAAATTTAACGCGTAAATTTCAGTTTGGGAATATACATAAGGTTATTTATTTTTTCTCACGATGCCAATTTGAACTTTATTATCTATGCTTGTTGCATTCCATTGTTAAAGTGAGTGCAACGCCGGCTTGTAATTGCTAATCTCTTTTTTTTAAATAGTAACAAGTTCTGAGAAATTTAATTTTCAAAGCTGATTGCGATCATAATCATATTTCCAGAACCGGATTGGGGGCTTTTGGTAAATTTTCTTTAATGTCGTGGAAAGAGTTGAGATTTTCGTGATTTGAAACTGACTGTCTATGATTTTATCGAATTTTATTAGGTACTTGTTTAATTTACAACCAGGTGGTAAAAATGTCTTTTTTGTTGGAGGAAGTTGAGATGTTGACGTAAAAATTATTTTGTACTGAACTAGTCATATTCTCATCTCATAATTCAAACATTGACAGGCGACACCGCCAATTGCTCGCGGCCAGGGCCTTCATGACCTAATGAGGCGGAATTGAGAAAATGACAGAGGAAATTTAACATAGGGCGCTTCTAATTGTTACAATTCTTCTCTGTGTTGGCCGACTAATTATTCCAAAGTGTTTGTATTAATATAAATTTCAGAAAGCTGAGCCAAATGGTTGTAGTAATGCGTTTTTGATTTGAATTAGTTTTGAGGTTTTTTCTGACTTGGTCGAATGTTAGTGAATGTAATTGAAGTGGTTGTTGGCTGTTAAATAAAAATGTAGGTGCTACAAAATATAAATTGAGCGTTTACAACGGCGAGGCGAGCGACTAACGGCGGCGGCCCCGAAGCGGTCTATCTATTGGGATTGGATCGGATCGGATTGTTTTCTGGTTGGAGCCCTCGCGTCCTCGTCGAAGTCTATGAGAAGATGAACGGTCCCATCGAGAAAATAATGTTTCTTACACGACTTATCAACACATAAAATACGTGCAAGATCACCGGCATTAGCGACGGGGGGCGCAATCTCAACGGGTGTCCCATACACTCCTGAACCCGCATCGAAAAAATTACACAAACGCCATCGTCAGCATCGAACACACGGATTCTTTTAACTCATTTTTTTTCTTTTGGTTTTTGGTGGATCGATAAAAAATTTCGACTCTACACCTTCAAAATTTCAAATTAAGACTGAACAGTTTCAAACTATTGAAGCGGTTCTCCAATTGAGATCAAACCTATAACCACATATTCGTTCTAAACTCCGGCATTCTCATGACTGAAACCAAACTTGTACACCTAATTCGTTAACATTTATTTGACTACTGTTTTTTACAAACTTCCTTTTAGAAAGAAGACAAATTATCCAATGTTTACTAGTAAGTACTAGTTGTACTGTTGTTTAGGAGTAACTTTAAATAATATTATCTACTCGTTATACTATCTATATAAATCATTGAAAATTAGAAAACGTAATAATTACACATTACAGGTCAACATAAATTTTAAGTTTATGCCTTATTTATAACTTATTAAAAAATACCTTAATCTAAAAAAATTTGCTTTAATTTATAGTTGCTAAAATGGAAATTAAAATACTTAGCAAGAAAATTGCCCTACTAATTCTCACTCAAAATAAAAGTAAAAAAAAAACTTTAAGCTTACATTTAAATCCCTTTTATGTATGTAAGAAAAGAGTTCAAAATTAGATATCATTATATAATGCAAAATGTACTTCTATTATATGACAATATTTTATTCATCTTTTATGTAAGCATGAATTTACTCGTATCAACGCTTAAACTAACATATTAGGTATATCTACCCATTATACATATACCACTATACATACATACTTACCATTATTCCTATATTCCACAATATACATATATTAATGAAAACGTTTCACTTGCTTTCCTGAATAGACACCAATATTATTTTGGTTTAATCTAAACAAAAAAAAATTGGTTGTCTGTAAAGTCGGTTTACGGACGATAGTTTTACGTGATAACGTCATAAAGAACACCTAATTGATGAAAAATTGCGTACTTTTATGAATTGAATTATTATCACTGAATTATCATTATTTTGTATAATACAAAAGAGTTAATTGAAAATTAAGAATTGTTTCAAAATGAAATCAGACTGAAAATTATGAAGGAAAAAATCAATTAAATCTTATTAAGTAAATTGTAAAAAAAAACCACAAAACACGTTAATAAAAACTTAAATTTCGTTGACTTTGGCCTTAATTATTATATTTCACAAATACTATTGACTAAAATTCACAACACAAATCAGGTAAAAATTAAAGTGAAAATAAATTGATAAATGAATCAGCACGAAATTGTCCTCGAAGACACTTCAATTAGATCCACTGATGACAAACGCATGGCGTTTGAAATACGTAAATGGAGATACAAAATTAACAATTTGGATTTTTCGTTTTGTGATTTTTATATTTATTTTTACTTTAATTTACAATTTGTGTTGTGAATTTTAGTGAATAGTATTTGTGAAATATAACAAAACACGTTGTTTAGGATTCAACAATAATATCGTGCCTCTCTATTACTATTACGTTCTCGCTTGCACGCACAGGCTAAAATGGAACGTGACAAAACGGACGATCTTTTTCAGACTGGCTGTCGTAGTTCATCAATTTATAAGACAAAAGGATCATATACATCTTTAAGGACATGACACAGTCTATTAGTATGCTGTGATCAAGAATAATTTTAATGAAGTTTCATTAATTCTTTACTCTATTCGATTTCCGAAGATTGAATGCTTATAATAAGCTTCACAAAACCTGACATTTGTTATCAAAGCAGATTTTCTGTTTTTGATTTGATAAAATATTACTTATATCACTGCTCTTTTTACAACTTTTTAGCGTAATTTTTGACCTAAAGAGGACAATAGAAATGATAATTGTTGCTAATAATTAATATATATAAAGTGCATTCCAGTAAATAAACAAACGGTCCACTTCCATACATGAACAGTAAAATGGCGTTCCAGATAATCTGTGATCGTTTCTGGACGGGTGAGTTTGTGTTTTAGATGTACTTGTGTTTTTATATTCTACAAATCTGAACCAGTAATACCAGAAGGTACTTGGTCTCGGAAAAGTGTTTTTTAAAAATGCCATACCACGCTAAGACTAAACATGCGTCTCATTAAGTGGCTAATTGTGTCTTTAAGTCAAAAAAATTGTTTTTCTCGTTAGTCCACCCATTGATTGATAAAACAGTTTATTCTTTCTTCGTTCATTTCAAAACTTCATTTTTTTGTATTTATTATTGAAAAACGAGCAAAAGTAAATTTTTTTAGCAATATATTACGGGTTTGTGTATTAATTTATACAGGGAAATCAAATTCAGCCGTAAAATACATACATTGAAAGATATTTCATAAGCTGTGTTATTTTAAAAAGCAGTCTTCTTTAACGTATATATCCTTAGAATTAGGGATTCACTACAAGGTACCTATAGGTAAGTACTTGATTTTTACGATACTTGACTTGGTTTTTAAAATAACTGACCTAAAATTTAAAAGACATAAAGTCAAACTCATATTCAATTATGTTAAGCATTTGACTTCACAAGTTTTGTCATTTTCAAAATAATTTATCAAGTTAAATTCATTTCTTAAAAAATGCCCAGCTACTTGACTTGCTAAATACTTACTTAGAATCTATTGATATAAATGGCAATCAAAATTATTAACTTTTCGTTTTATTTTAATCGCCAACGAAAAAAGAAAATATACCTATCTCAAAACAATATACTTAGCAATTTTTAAAATTTCATTAAATACTAAAATTAAATATCTGAGTACCTACACTGAATCGTTATAACTTCAATATTTCTTTTATTATCTATTAGGTATATCGACTTTAATATCAATAGTCTTATATATATATATATATATACCTACACATTATATAATGCCTCAGAAAATTTGAAAAATTCAAAATTGAGAAAATCTCTAAGCTTTATGTTTTAATTTTTTTTCCAATTTTCTTTCTCACCGTCACATAATAATTGTATAAGAAACCTCATACTCAAAGAAATTAAAATAGCTGTAAGTTATGTAATAAGTTCACAATTCGGAAATTACTTAAGATTTTGGGAAAAAATCTGCTCTTATAAACCCTCATTTTAGTAGTTTGAATCCGGACAATTATTAGACTTTACCTGATCATATAAAAATTGAAGTTTCTAGGAGCCTTTAATTATATCCGTCCAAAAAGGAAATGAAATCGATACGATAGGGAATATAAGGGATCTTAGAACCGATGGAGGGCCGCTCAAAATCTCATCGTCGTCGTCGAATTTGGACGCCGACTATTCATTATAGATAGCTGTCAATCAAACTCTCTTAAGGTCTTTTTCTTGAATTTTAAATTACGTTTGTTCGTTAATTGGCCACTATTATCTCAAGTTTTTCATGATGATTGTACTTTTTTTCTCTCTTTCGTTCCCGACATTGGCGTTAGAGAGAAGAACAGATCGCTTTGGATTTCGTCTGAGACCTCCGGCCACAAATACAAATAATAATCATAATAATAATAATTTATAAAATACAATCTAACCAATCAGTAATTGAGGCAAAATCATTTTTGTCCGTTTGAATAACGGAAAAATTATCTAAGAAATTCATGCGTCTTCGTCGTTGTCTTCTATTTCTTCGTACGAAATCAAATAAGTCAGCTTTACCAATGTCGTGTCAGACTCCGCCACATAATTTGTTGTAATTATACTTATATACCTACCTACAAGTACCTACCTATATACATATATATATAAATATATATTTCTAGTTATAGCTGCACACACACCAAATATAAGTATAAAAAATAATTTATTTTTCATAATTACCTATTAAAATAAAAATAATAAGCACAAAAATTGTTTCACAATGGGAGGAGAATTAATAATTGGATTCCAATTTCAAAACGACTCTCGTTTATATGGAAAAGATCAACTTTGCCAATTTCGTTTTCAGCTTTGATTGATACCTATATACATTCGCTAAAATGAGTCTAAAATTAATTTTGACCATGGTCAAATAGTCTTATTATTATTCCTCGGTCACACAACATTAGTTCAGTGTGGTTCCGTTTGGAAACGCTTTTGTGTTCCCGGTTTATGTTTTGGTTTGGAGTTATTCGACCAGAACAATTTGTTAGTAAGTACAAAATGACACGCGTCACCTAAATCCGTTCAGGATACAAATCACGGGAGAATGCGGGAACGTAAAACGTTTTATATTGCAATTAAAACCAGTTGAATGAGTCAAGAGAAAACGAAGGGGCCTTACAGTAAATCTGTAACGTCACGTTTCATTTGAGTCTCATAAATATCATGTGAATGAGACTCAACTTAATGGAATTTAAGGATTTTCAAATATTTATTTGTTGAATTTCAAGAATTTCGATTATGTTTCTGATTAAATTCAATTTGATTCAATGATTCAAAATATTTTCATCAGAATTTTTAGGTCATATTTAACAAACCTACTCAAAATTAATTTTATGGATATTTTTCAGCAGGTCTGTTTTTTTTATAGACAAGTAAAGTGAAGTAGCAATTTCCAATTAATAAAAATCGTTCTTGTGGCATTTTTACAATTCTATCATTAACATTAGACACGTAACTTTAGTTGGGTACCTAAGGTTTTAAATATATTTTATTTATATCTTGAATGATATAAAAAGATCTTTACCAGTTTTAAGCATTGAGTGATATTTGTGATGAAAGTTATTATATATAGGATTAAGGAACCTTAAACTTTCCAATTTAAATGGTTTGATATTCTGGGAAAAACTAAGAATACCAGGCATAAACTTATATGGCCATTAGCTGTTTTTTTTTTATAACATTTTAAATAATTGATATTTTAACGTATTATTTTTCTCTCTAAGACAATAGAAATCAAACTGTGATAGAATTGATAGTTACTATTATTTAAAGCTATTTAGATCAACTATATTTTTGTATGGTGGCATTGCACAAATTTTATGACCTTCAATACAGGATAAAGCTGATAAATCATGGACTAATGGTTGTATAACTTAATTAGCAAACACTGTTCAATTTTTAATAGTCGTATCTTAATAAATTTTTTTATTGGCACTCTTATGAAAGTACTCATAATAAAATTAAACTTCGCATAGCACGAATATCCGTTATATTACGTGAATTGGAAAATATTGAATTACGAGCATAAAATTAAGACGAAAAGAGCAATAAATCCGCAAAGGGGCCTCTGAACAGCCGTTTATAACAGGACAAATTTGTTAGTGCCCATATATATATACATTTAAATTAAAAACATTTTAACTTTTAATAACAACCTCATTAATACAGTTGATGATTTTGATAGCACGTTGAAGGCATTAGAATTCACGCAATTTTCCAACTGTATTGGCTGTTACACGTTGCATTAATATATTTAAATATTGCTCTACATGTGTCAAGCTTCAGTGATCCAATAAGCAAAACTTTTTTTTTGTAATAACTTAAAACTTCATAAGTATATTTATGACAAAAATTTAAAAAAATAAAAAATCCTAAGAAAATAGATTTTTTCATTCCAACAAATATAATAGATATAATTATAGAATCACCATGAAATATTTGAAGAAAAATAATATATATCAAGGTTAATATTTAATGAACTTAAATAGTTAAAACTATATAGGTATACCTATAATAATTAATAGTGCAGTGCAATTAAAAATATTTAATGAATTTAATGTTAGGTAAATGCCACTTAGTATAGGTACGTGGTATTTTATTTATCATTTATTATCGCTATAAATATCGTTTACAGTTAAATTTATTATTATAAAATCAATTTTATATATTCAACACCAAATTTTGACAAAGTCGTTACTAATCTTTGAATATCTCTGAATAAATTATCGTGGAATTAATCTGAAGAACTATTCTATAAAATGTATGAATATATTTTTTTAATATATTTATACAAACATGAAGAAAAGTTAAAATAAAATCCTAATTGAATTATTCATTTTTTGTTGTTCACTGTAAATTAGAGATATTTATTATTCTTATGTAAAAATACTTAGTATATGCCATTCTAGTGTGAGCGATTAAAAGAATCAACACTTTTTCAGTGAGTATATTTTTCTTTATAAACTTTATTATATATAGGTACAAAAATAAACTAGCTACGAACATTGTAACATTAAAATTTGGAGTTATCATAACAATAGTTAGGTAATTGGAAAAATTAAATCAATAAAACTCTAAGTATTATTCAAAATAAATATAGACCTTACCTAAATAGAACCCAAAAAATACAAAATATTATTATTAAAACTTTATTTTTTCGTCTTTCTTCCTATTAACAAACTTGCAGTTCTTTTTTTTTAATTTAAGCTAGTGGTAAATCTTTATTAAAAACTTTTGAGACTTAAATTGAGATAAAATATACCTTCTCCTTCAATATACTTTGGTTCATACTTTTGATTATAAATTCAATACCTATAGGTAAGGGTTAGTAAAAATTTTAAGGTGAATATAATAAGGCTTAGTATGCTATGTAATGGCATATAGGCTATTAGCATTTAGCATAAGGCTAAACGAAATAATCAGAACACATCCATAGGCTGTTATCGTATTTATTGTTAAAGGCGCGTATATAACAATATACAAAAAAAAACCTACATAGACTTATATTATCAAGCCTTAAAAAATTGAAAAATATTAACTGAAATATTTCCCTACTCGTTGTAGGTACTTAAAGGTAGGTATGTGCCTACATTTTTAGATCATGCTAGCTGAAAAAAATTAAAACTGTTAAAAACATTTATGATTATTAAGTTTGCAAACCAAACATATTTTTAATTCCCTTGTAATAAGAATTTGTTATCGTAATTAGAAATAAATTTGTAATTTTTTTTTCTGCAGATAGGGATTTTTTTGTATGAAACACAACACCAAGTAAAAGTACTTAAACAAAATTATAGAAACAGTTCTAATATATTATAAAAGAATTAATAACTAAAAAATTGAAACATAATCGAAAGCTATTATGTAGTGATATTATATCGCTATGAGAATTTTATCACAATAAGAAATGAAACAATTGCTTAGATGAAAGACGATGTTTTTAACACAGAACAGCGTAAAACTTCCCGAGTCAAAATTTTAGACCTATTGTAGACCTCAAAATCTGGGGTTCAAGTAGATTGAAACATGACCATTTGCATTTGAATTTTAGACCTCTTTTAAACCTACAAGTGGCATTTTTCAATTGTTCGCATTTTTCAAAAAAAAAAAAAACCTTTTTATACTTCTCCTTTATCATAATGTATGAGTTATTTTGTTATCAAAAACAATTACGCTATAAGCTTTGGTAATTATATTACTAAATTAGACTTACAAAACTAGAATAAAAGTTATTGAATAATTAAGAAAACTATATTTTACTACTAAGGTATATTTTCTAAAAATTTTGATGAAACCTCCCGAGTCGACATTTTAGACCTATTTTAGACCTCAAAATCTGGGTTCAAGTAGATTGAAACATGACCATTTGCATTTGAATTTAAGACCTCTTTTGAACCTACAAGTGGCATTTATCGGACAAAATACCATGTTTAGGCCCAAAAGAGGTTGACAGAAAAAACTTCAAATGGACTTCTCTCTCTCTCTCTTTTCTCCACTCTTTCTTTGTCACTCTCTTTTATTGTTTAATTGGTAGGGGTTTTTTTCAAATAGAATAACATTTTTATTTTAATATTTTAATATTTTGTTTTTTTTTATTCATTAAATATACTTACAAGTTTCATTAATATAAGCGATAAATTTAAAAGTAGTAAGAATATAACAAATATCAGTTCTTAGTTCTTAATTTCCTTGTCCTTGTTTACCAGCTCCTTTATTGTCGCCATTGCCATCATTTTTTTCCAGGATTTCCTTTTATTATAATCCACAATATACCCAACCATGTGGATTTCTTTAGAAATTTTATTTAATTGTATAACATATCTCTGATTACTTTCAAGATAATAAATTAAAGCAAATTTCTTCACACTTTTTCTTTGAAACTCGGTTTTTTCACTTTTAAATTTTTTACATTTACACTTTTAGGTCTTTTGATATAGACAATATTGAAAAATAATCAAATAGTGAAATAAGTTTATTCAATTGTTGCATAAATACTCGTGTAGCACTCGAACGGTTAACAAGAGATTAAAGCTGAGTAAAATGAACCAGAGTGAACAGGATTAAGGGACAAACCGGTAATGGATACAAGAATACACAATATTATACTAAGCATCTAAGTATAGGAAAGAGAGAGATCAAAAATTTGGGTTATTAGTAAATAATATTTGCAATAATTATTATAAAAAAAGGAAATTTACAACCATATTTTATGTCTTATGATTTTTATGATCATAAACCTTTTTTTAGGATGAGACGATATGTTCACAAAATATAATAAAAATTTCAAGTAGGTTAAAATGAAGACGATGGAATTGTTTAGGTCTATATGAGGCTCATTTTACTCTTTTGAGGTCCAAAAGATGGTAAAAGTACCATTTTAGGGCCAAAAGAGGTCTGAAATTTCGACTCGGGTTATTAATTAGAACTTATTAAAAATATGATTTTTGTTTTTTTGGTTGTTCATTCTAAAAGTGTCTAGGTACTTAAATATCATTTTTTTTTTCACT
This sequence comes from Sisyra nigra, assembly GCA_958496155.1. Classification (NCBI taxonomy): domain Eukaryota; kingdom Metazoa; phylum Arthropoda; class Insecta; order Neuroptera; family Sisyridae; genus Sisyra; species Sisyra nigra. The sequence continues at coordinate 25,943,597 of OY292313.1, forward strand.
TGCTTCCATATTCGGAACTCATGACGGAAAGTTATGTTTCATAGAAAATCCTATAGGTATGTTTAGCAGATCTCTCGTGAATGTAGGTACACAGCTGTTGGTTTAGGAGAGGGTAAAATATAAAAGATTTATTTTGCAAAATTATACAAATTATATAAATTAAGACTTGTTTTTTTGTTTTAACTGGTAAAAATCTTATTATTAGTATCGGAATTTCGTCCCAAACACTAACAACTAACCACTCTGTTCGTCGTTCGTAAAATTTTTGAAATAGAATATTTTATTTGATAAAAACTTTCTTAAATACTACAGTTCTTGAAAAAAGAAAAATAATTAATCAGTTAAATAAATTGGCAATAGCCATAGTCCAAGGGGGGCAGTTATACCATTCTGAATTCTGAAGGAACCTTCCTTTGAGGATGTTTTTGATTTTTTATTGCAGTTTTTTAAACGTTAGAATTTTGGATATTTTCATTATGATCTATTAATGACATACTTTTTTTTTATTTCGTTTATGTAAAGTCGCATCAACTTCTAGGTTATTAGCGACTATTGATGAGGAATTTTAGATTATAGTTTTTATGTTATTTGTTAGTTAGTTCCTCGGTTTACCTTTTCACTTTTGATTAATGATATACTTAAATAAGTCAGGTTTCAGTAGACCAATTTAGCAATGTTTTTTTTATTTATTTCAATTTGCGAAGTTTCGTCGGTGTTATTCCGACTTCATCAGGCAGCTTGAAATATTTCAATAAAACACATGGTCCGTGAATGCAAAATTATCACGTCTCACATCTTACTAATATTATAAACGTGAAAGTTTGTATGGATGTTTGGATGTTTGTCGCTCTTTCACTCAAAAAGTACTGAATGGATCTGGATGAAATTTGGCATAGATATAGATTATAATCCGATTTAACATAGAGTATACTTTATATCCAGAAAAAATGTACGGTTCCCGTGGGATAGATATTTTTTTTGTTTTTTACAGAGCAAAAGATTACTTCCTTTTTTTGTAATGTGGTAGTTTAGGTGCCAGAAAATGATATAGATTACTTCTCATACCGGAATAATACACGGTTCCCATGGTATAGCAAAAAAGTATTTATTCTATAAGAACGTGTTTTTAAAACAAGTTTCAATAAAATCCACGAAATAGAGTCTTAACTCATTTTCCTGAAGAAGATTTGATCTACTTTTTACTCAGGAGAGATGTACTATTCCCATGGGATAGATATGTTTTTTGTTTACCACAAAGTTAAAGATTGATATGATTTTTGCAATGTGGTAGTTTGGGGGAGAATGATATAGCTTACTTTTAAGGCTAGATTAATGCATAGTTCCCATGGGATGGCAAAACAATTATATCCTACAGGAACCGTACATTTAAAAAGTTTCGGTAAAGTTTGTGAAATAGAATTTTAACTTATTTTCTTCCAATTTTACACAATAAGAAAAAAAATCTCTACAAAGTTGAAAGTAAAAAATTGACAATTTTTACTGGAAAATAAATATGAATTTCAATTTAACACCCAATAAAATTAATAATGAAACTGTTTAAAATACTTGAATTTTTTCATTGTTCATTGTCGAAGATATTAGTTAGAAATAAACGTATTCAAATAATAAACTAAAAATTTCAAAATTCAACAATTACTTAACGGAACTAATTTTAATGAAGTTTTGCTAAAGATCCTGTAGGATAGCTACTAATCTATTCTTTTAAGGGAACATCCATTAATTACGTGAGGCGTTCAGGGGCCGATGGGGTCGAGCCGAATCTCATCTAATCTTACTTTGGGGAAAAGGAAGGTCTCCCAAATATCACGTATTTTTTTGTTTTGAAAATTATCACATAAGATTGCGGGTTTGGGGAATGATATATTCCAAATCTCATGACATCTTACCAGAGGGGATGGGATTTAAAAATAAATACATAAGTAAGTAATATAATACTATGTTTACCAAATAAAAAAATAAATTTAAAAATTTTTGTTTTTTTACACCCCCCCCCTCTGACCGTATGCCTTGTTTTAAAAGTTACCGCACGCCACTGACGTTAACGTTTTGCCAAATTTTACGTAAACGAAGTAACGGGTATCCTGTAATCAGATATTAGTAGGTATAACCGTATAACAAATACACATGAAGCTAAATAAAAAAATATTTTTGTTTTGTTGAAATAATTCAAGATAATGGCTTCGTTCGCGGGATGCTTTTCTGTACCAATTCAGGACTATTTGCATGCGCGTTTTAAAAAAGAGCGTTCGCGGGTTAGTGAATCCTGAATTTTTAGGTTCACACGAAATGAGTTCGTTATCGATTCTATATTGATTCTAGCGATTTTCAGTGTTTTGTTAAGACGAAAAATTCTATTCTCATACTCATGCGCAGTTTGACAAATCGTGTCCTGGTTAAAGTCCCGTTTTGCTGTCAAAGTTCAACTCAATCAACAATTTTCGTGGGTTCTCGTTGTAATAATCTAATTCAGAACAATTCTAAAGTCGTTCGCGGAAAAAAAATTCTGAACTTGTTTAAAACTGAGCCTGCCATCTACGATAATCCTGGATCTATCATGAATTGATTCGTAATCGGTTCAGAGTGAGACACGCAAACGAAGCTAATATTAACCAGAATAGTTTGTTTTTTTATTTATGAAGTTAACATTTTACTATCGAGATATGAAAATTTTAGAGCATCTACTTATCTACTTACTTATCTACTATCTTATTTCTAACCGAGTAGTTAGTCAAAAGTCGTCTTTACGAAAACATGGTACGTTTGATGGGGATGTAAACGTCCACATTATATCGAAAGAAGTTGCTTAAGTACCTACCTATAAGAACGATTTATAGAAAGTCAAGTCACTACACTTACAATTAGATTTAAAATGAATATTCAAACTCTTTGTTCAAGTTCTGTGCAAGTTTAAAAAAGAAATTTAAATTCTATCTGAGAAATAATAATTAATTAATAAATAATTCGCTCGTTTTGAGCATGTGGTCAGTAATAAGAGCAATAACAATAAATGTTTTCAATAAATAAAATCGTCATTAAAATGTGCCAAAGACATTGTACGATATTCAAGTAGGTACGAGTAGAACAATAACAATTATGTTTAACTCGCGCAATTGCCTGTCCGAAAAGTCCGTCCACGTTCATTAAATTTATATTGAAATGTTGTTGTTTGCGTTGTTATGACCAGGTTAAGTAAAAGATAACTGAAAAACAATAAAAAAGAGCCCGACACTAACTATGTGTATGTGCACTGCATCAAACCCCAAATAAACACAGGACTGCACCTGCTGATGAGCCGATCGCCGTCACATTTCATGCGTAAACGTAACGTGAAGCGTGCACCATTCAACGATATTGTGTCGGACGTTTCAGAACACAACTTGTGCCGAATCTTAAAAATTCAAACGGCGAAAACAGCCAAGGCCTTGCCTCGCCTTACACAATTAAAAAAGAAATAATCAAAAGTGCAACGATGATTAAAAGGCTTTGAAGGCGATTGGAATGCAACGCGATAATAAACTCATGGTGTTAATCGGCCGTTAAATCTAGTTACTAATGGCCACATTTAACGGTTCCTCTAATTGATTGATTTATCAAAACGATCCACGAAAATTCGACATGAAATATGCTTTTCTTTGTTGCCTCGTCTCAGACATTGTAAATTGTAATCAAACATTTTAATAATTAACAGGGATAAATGGGACACGCATTTCAATCAAATAAATGCGTTGTTATTGTAACATAAACTGTTTCTGCTCAAATAGCCTCAGCAGGTGGCGATGGATTTAGTTTTTTGGATGATTTTATCAAAGGTCTTAATCATTGAGTATGTAAATAATTAATTAATAGGCTTTTAGTTTGACAAATATTTCCCAATTAAAAATGATCTAATTTGATTATAGTGTTAATTTAATCGGAACTGCAGCAAATAACAATCGATATTTAGGTACGATACCATCAAAACATGACAACATTTCTACAACGATCAAAGGAAAACTTGAAAATTGATTAAGAAAGTTCTATCTTAAATCCAATGAAACCGTTATTTTAATATTTCATTGTTAATACTATATATTACTATAATACTATACCTACTCCTTGACATTAAATATCTGGAACTCTTCAACTTTTTTGCTACACTTTGTTATGCTTATACTTACCTACTGTATAATAAATTGTACCTAGTAAAATAACTATAAGTGCACTTAGGTATATAGAGAATTTTATTTACCAACCTAATTGTATAGTGAGATAATATTTTCATTAACCTACTTTCATTTTGACGTTTAAAACTTAAAAAGCTTCTAACAGTAAATAATTTCTTAAAATGTGTTTTTCATTTTGGTTAGTTTTCCGGTAACTAAGTACCTACCTACCCAAAAAAAAACTACATAGACTGCAGCTTTTTCCTGAACAACTATAAATGTTGATTGAACAGGAAAGATGTAATCTCAAAGCAATATTCCAATTCATGTCTTGAAAAAAAAAATCTTTCAAGCTGAAGAACTAAATATGTAAATTTTCTCCCTTGTTTGCCATATAATAATATAATATTTCGATAATGGATTATGTTTAAAATGGAAGCTTTCCTTTAATTATCTCAACTTAACATCTGCCAAATATTTTTTGGCTGTGTGTAGAAAAAATGATGCACGACATCTGATAGTGCTACCTGTTAAAGTCTTCAAGTTAGACAAGTTAAACTCTAAATCCCTTCGAAAGCCAAGGCGATGCCCTTTCCCAATTTGATCCTTATCAAAAAAAAAAACAATGATCATTTAAACGATAGGGTAAATTCTTGAATATTATGAATAATTTTATTTCGTCTAATTGAAACCTTTCGTATTTACTTACGGTCCTAAACTTCCGAATTTTTTTATTTAATTTCGAGGATTAATTAAGATAATTATTGCCAGGTTGTGTTGTCAAATTGTTTTTACATAAGAGCGTTACATAAAACGATGAATTATTTATCAACCATATGCCCTTTTGCGAGGAACCCGAAGAATAATTAATTACTGAGCTTGTGCTCATCAAAAATACTATCCAATTAAGTGTAATTTTCAACAAATATATCCCTCTGCACAATTTAATTAAACCATAACCTCTAAATCACACGGATTTATATCAAAGCTCTAATACGTTCAACCCTTCTAATAAAGTTTTCACTAGACAAAATCTACTTACTTATCATACTGTAACTAAAAGGATTATATTAACTTTTAATAAATAATCCCAACCAGTCTTTTCCAAGACAAAAATCATAATTTTCAATTGAAATACTAGAAATCTACTTGTTTTTAAGCATTCACTTAAAAAGCTCTTTAACTTCTTTTTCTGAATGTTTTCACTTTTAGTTTCGCTACTCACCAATAAGAGGCGTTGCTCGCGGGAGAGAAATAATTCTCTGAATTATTTCATAGAATAGAACATTATTTAACAAAACATTAGTTTCAAATTTTTCATTAAAATGGTATTAAATGTTATTTATAATTATATAAACTATTTTAACATAAATAAATATTAGCAATCATTCTCAAAAGGCAAGAATTTTTGAAATAAGAGCTTTACGCTGGGTTCTTTTTCGCTTGAAAATAAACGGAGTTTATAGAATTACGGATTTTTGTTTAAAGCTTTTTGAGATGAAGTATGATTATAATAAAAAAAGACAACATTTATTTGTAACATTCATCAGATTGGCTCTGAATGCTTAAGAAATGTACAAGATTTCGAAAACACGCCCATTTTTATTGAGCGCGATATGGTTGGTTGTGGGGCGGAGTTTAGCTTTATATTGATGTAGTATTGTATACCGACTGGGTACCAAAAAAAGATAGCGTATATTAGTGTGTATAAAGTTAAAATAACACGGCAATAATCTGTGTACTAAAACAATAGTTTAATGTTCATATGTATGTTTTTATTATAAAAACTGTTTGATGAGGTTCAAGGGTGGGGGCTGTAATATTTTTTTATTATAGACAGTGATGAATGTAGAAGATGCTCGTGTAAGTGGAAGAGAGATGCTCATATCGCTATGTTGATTCTGTAGGAGTCGTTTCATTCTCGGGGTTTGGGTTGAAGGTAAAATTTCTCGTCGTGTGTTCGTAACTTTGAAAGCAGAAGGTTCGGGTAAGACAATGTGCGCATCGTAGCTACACGAAATGTACGATTGTTCAAGCAGTTTTGATTAAATTTTCTTCCTCAACAATGTGCAATGCAACAACAATAACAATGCGGAATATATTACAATAAATCCATGTTTGTGTGACAGTTCGGGCATATTTTTGTTTTAAATAAGATTTGTGATTGATTTTTTTTTTGATTAGTGAATAATTCGAACGAAACAGATCTCCTAATTAGCCTAGTGAGTGTTTTTCAGGGATATTATCCAAAAGGAAAATATGAGACAGCTGTGTTTTAGTGATCCTTTTCAGATTGTCAGTAAATAAACACGTGATTTGTAAATGCTTTGTTGAGTTTTGTAAGAAATTTATTTAAAATGGTGTAAGCGGACATTGAATATAGTAATTCGGGTTTTGATTTTACGATTTGCAAATGGTTGCAAAAATTACTATGTGCGTTGGAGATATAAGAATTTGTAAATGCTTGAGGGGTTTATGTTTTCGTGCTAACTAACGGTGGTGGTTAGTGCTCGTGGTTGGCGCTTTTGTTACTGGAAAACGCAATCAAAACGACCCCAAAACGGAATATTTAGCTAGCGGGGGCGCTTTGCCTTTGGCAAATAAATGCGCCCCGAGCTGCGGAGAAATTATTCACCCACACGCACAGCATCATCACCACCACCAGCAGCATCCCGCCATGTTGTCACATCCGGCTCTGGGAGGCGCCGGCGACCCGTCAACAATAAACGCACACGTTTTGCCGCAACACGGCACTACGGCGACGGTTACGGCGGCTACGCACCATGGACCTACGCAAAATACGGCGACAGTCACGGCTGCGGCGTTGAATCAACTGGGAACGGTTTACGCGACGAAACGAAGACGGCGAAACGGAAAAAGGTTCGTTTACACCCCGTGCTAAATTGCACCAATCCGTCGCTTAAAATCACCAACTTCTTTCAACCTTCAAAATCATTACACCTCAGACAACTATTGCATCGTGAAATTAGTGGAATAATAATTGTATTTCAAGCGTTAACTAACGTTAACCTACAATTGCGAATTAACGATACGTAACGTGTAAAATATACAAAAGATTTTGCATACCTACATATCTACATATGAATTATAAATGCCAATAGAAATAAATTCCTATTCTATGCCTTTCAAAGTGAGCAGCTTTATTGTTCTCGAACTTACATAAATCTACCTACCGATATTAAATTATAGTTCCCTATTATGAAAGATGTCCTTAATAGAAGTTATAAGCGTTTCTAAATATAAAATGCTTAATGTAGAAAACACATGTGCCTAATAAAGAAAACACTCCTTAGTAAGGGCAAATGTGGGCCTGCTTAAAAAAGCTCCCATGATAATTGCAAAGAAGGTCTTGTTATCATCCAATAGTTCTATGTGTAGCTAATAGGTAGGTACCTAAAGTGAAGTTTGAAATCCAAAATAAACAATTCAAGTTGTCTTTACTTCAGAAAGCTGTTTTCATTGGCTATTTTTATTGTTATAATATTCCTAGTTACGCTTAAGATATTGTTTAATAAGCCCTATCCAAGGTAGTCAACTATACTAATCTCCACAAATTTAGATTACGCCTTTGAAATATCACATTACTTATGTCATTCTGCAATATACCTATACTTACCTACCATTTAATTGTCACTTTTTTGGCCCATTAAATTTTTAGAAACAAAATAGTTTAAATATTTGTCTACTCAAGTGTCTAAAAACAATGTGGATAACTTAATTAATAATAACTTTACTTTAACTGGCCTTTAATATAACAGGTAGATTTATAAATATATTGTACGTTTATTTACAAATAAGCTGCTGAAGAAAATTTATTTTTCAAAGGTAAATTTTGAATTTAATTTAAACAAGACAAGGACAATTAACTCGGTTAAGAACTTTACTGAAACATAAGAATTATCACATAATTTGACCAGGACAAAAAAGTTTGGGAAACAATAAGCTAGAACAAAAACTGCAGATTTACTGGGATAAATTGATGAACTAGTTGTATCTTGAAATCATTGACACTTAACCGGTAGTTTTGAAAAAATAGGTATCATATATGGTGTCTTCTATGACTATACAGCTCAATGGAAACTATTGTTAAAATTTATTCTACGCTTAATGTAAAGCTTCACTAAAAACCACGAAAAAGAAGAGTTGAGTTTATATGAATACAAAAGTAGGGTTTTATATATTGTAGGTACATATTAAAAATATTAGGTATATAAGTTTGTAGATATACCTAGGTATAGGTACCTACCTGCTTATACATTTATACAAATGCAAGAAAGCTCAAAAGACTATCTAGAAAATCTTTTTGTTTTGAAAGCTAAAAAACTTAATTAGAGATATAAAAAATTAAATTAGCAAAAATAAGACAAATATAATTATCCATTAACTGCCTATTCTTAATATGGCAATATCATTTTTATATTGGAATAGAAAATATTAGATCTGTTAACATTATATAGGTACTACAAAAAATTTGAATTTGAAAATTTATTGAAAAAACTTATAAAACATGTACCTAGGTACCTACAAAGTTTGTGTTGTATTTAGGTTATAAACTTATTATTAACATAATGTTAACTTATAAACATAATGGATATTCCGTTTCCAAGTTAGGTACAAGTAGGTAGGTACTAGGTACCTATCTATATCTCAAAATATTAAAATCCTAAGTAAAAGAGATGTAGAAATAACAAAACAAAAAAAGTCAAACGCCATTGAGTACTTATTTGATTGAACACGCTCTGTTCTAAAACCAAAAAATTGAATGAACTTCTGATGCACTCACAATAATATCCTCACCAAACTCCTGTGCAAAGCGTACATCCATTAAACTCTTCTCGTACCCCTGGGGGTACGCGTAGGTACTGCACTTTGGGAAATACTAGACTATAGTAGGTATCTAAAAATTTTATTTGTACCAACCTCTTAATACTGATAGAAATATATATGGCGATACAGATAAGCTAATTTTATAAAATACCTAAACAATAATCAAATACAAAAATGTTTCTGTTTCAAATTTTCACTAAACAGAAAAGATCATATTTAATCTTGTTTCATAAATATACATATTGGTATCCAATATAGTAGCGGTCGGAGAACCGGGGTAAATTACCCCAAATGGGGTAAAAATAAAATTTTTGGGAGTAACAAGGGAACTTTTTCTACATTTCTATTTTATAAACGTTTTAAGTAGTATTTTTACAAACCATTCTTTAAACTTAAATCAAAAAGCCCCAATTTTGAAGTCATTATGTCAAACATGAAGCAACATCATTTCTCCTAAACCTGAAGAGGAAAGTATTCAATTAATTTTTGTTTTGTTTCTTCCAATATGACAATTTTATTTTATTTGTCTATTACATATATGTAGGTACTAGGTAGGTACCTACTTACTATTTTCATACAACTTTTTTATTTTTCCTGTAAATTAATGCAATAAATAATATTTAATTTACATTTACATTTACCTCCATTGATTGCCTCCTTTTAAAAATGAGGGGGTAATATCGACTAAGGCAAAATTATTTTGGGGTAATGGTTAAAAAAGTTCCCCGACCGCGGCAATATAGGATACCTATACTTATACCAATAAAATATATAACAATTATCTATCATTGATGCAATTTGCATAAATCTGCAGGCTATAAAATATTATAGGTTTTTATTACGTAAAAAGTAAACAATAGGTACCTATAAGTACGATATATTATAAATAAGTTTTTAGTATCTAGTTAAATAGGTTTAAAATTTAATTTTTGGCAAAACATAAAGAAACGTAAAGAAAACCCAAGAGATTAGAATTAAAAACTTAATGGCCAATACTTCAGGTATAACATTAATATTAAAAACAATTTGGTATTAAGTATTGGAAAAAGCATTTGAAAGAAAATATTTTTTTGTGTAAGCAGAGGAATGGAAAAAATGAGGTCAAAAAACCAAATTATCTCGTTCTGAGTACGCTTTTTGCGAATTATTTACGAATTTACTCTTCCGCTTACTTTTAAAATTCGAATTAATGTAAATAAAATATCTTGTTGTATGAAAAAAAAAAAACTTTAAGTAGGTAGATATAAATATGTTAAAAAGTAACAAGGTAAAAGAAAATAAACAAATTACAATTCAATTTCAAATAAATTTTAATTTGATCCACATAAATTGCACGTCAAATTTAAAATCAATTAGGGTTTCATCAATTTTATAAAATGTTGCCAAAATTTTATCAACTTTTTCTTTTTTTTCGCAAACTAATATTATCGAGTTATGTGTCTATTTAAAATCAAGGTGGTTGTGCCGTTTTAAGTCTGTAATATAAATAATATCGAATCTATAATTATTTATGACATCAAGAAAATAAATAATTTTATAACACGCATATGAGAGACAGTCGTAATTGTTATTATATTAGGTTAAAAGGGAAATTAAAAATTATTGTTGAAAAGGCTGAAATGTGTATTGTGAATTGAGAATTGGAATAAATTTTTGGAAAATATTATTTGGAAAAAAGGAAAATGGATTGAAAAATGGTGGATAAACAAACATGATGCGATCATGGTTTTTTTTACAAAGTAGGGGGTAAATAAAATAACATGTCTTAGGGTGGTCGTTGGGAAAACGTGGCCGAAAATCAATACAAAACTCCCTGTTTCATCCCCATTTCTATCATGGCTATGATCCCCATCGAGCCCCTTCTTGTTATATATGGGCCCCCAACCATTTGAATAGCGGGGTTTCATGGCAAAGGGTCGTACGGGGGCTGAAAGCAAGGAATGAGCGTTAAAGTCACCCTCCATCGACCGTTTTATATACAAAGTAACTTTATGTAGGAACCCATGACGTCACCACAGTTAACAGCCATATTGAGATAAAACAAAATCATGAAAAATTATATTGAATCCAAATGATTTCACATTAACCATTTAATTGTTTCGTTTTTTAATATAAATTTTACGTTATCTCTACAGATGTCTTATGCATTGCTTTATTTATATTTCTTGATCGGCTATCTGTTTTTCGATATTATCACGATTTCGTTGGACGTGTGTCCAATTAAATCGCAATGTTGTCGTTAGTGAAGTGAGAAATATGCGATATATGGGTGGAAAATTGTCCAACACAAAAGGTTAAGTCATAAAATAACCCGTCGAAAATGACGCGACTTCGAACTTCAACAAGTAATGAACGCCTGTACAACGCTACTTCACTAAAAGATTTTTTTAGATCTTCAAAAGAAGTTCTTTAATCATCAATCGGGTCCCATTAAATAAAGCGTAGGAGAGGAAAGTATGAGTCGTTCGATACACAGACACGTCAACGAAGATGAATTTCATTCAGAAACTGACGAGGAATTTTCCAATTTCTGTAATTAAAGATGGGAAAAATGAAAATGAAAATGACAGATATGAAGATGGATCGGTTACAATAAAAGAAATGTAAGGGAAATGATAAGAAATTATAAAGCTCTCCCTTTCTGATAATTATTTTTTTTTCAAATCATCAACTTTTTCTTATCCAAAAAAATGAGTTAAAATATTTTAAATACTCATTAATCATTTTTTAAATCGTTTCTTTTCTATTTCCTCCCACCTTCATATGTTTATCCTTCTTTTAAGTTCCCTTCGCTCAAATGTGTCAGCTGATCCATTTCGAAAATGGACCATTTTTGGACGATTATAACCAACCTATCTCAACATAATTACGTGAATAGAAACTAAGGGAACGTGAAGGAAATGAAAATAATGATCCTAGACCATAGTAATGATGAAGAAAGAATAAAAAACATAATTTGATTTCTATTTTTTTTTTTTGAAGAAGGTCAAATTTCGAATAGTTTTTCATTAATTAATTTTGTAATTAATAAAGTATGGAAATGATTGAGGGTTGTTGCTTTTGAGGGAAAGGTGCTGGATGAAATATTGTTGACCGTGAGATACTTGGTTCGTGTAATCCCTTATATCAACAATAAAAATGTAGTATTTGTTAATTTCATTACATTGCTCTCGTAATTGTGAATATATTGGTTTGTTCATCTAATTCAAAATTATTAGTTTCAATTGACTCTTTTTTAAATAAATTTTATTTCACCGCATAATCTTAATACCAATTGTTTTTTTTTTTGGTTTAAGATTCGCATTTATTTCTTGAAATATAATAATTATAGCTTTTATTAAGGAGAATCTATAAATTAAACTTTCCTGTCTCTTATTTATTCTAAAACTAGATAATCTACCCATAATTTATATAGATAGTAGATACCTATATACATACACATATTGTACATTGCACATATACATAATTAGGCCTTTTTAAATAACAATTTGCGTAAATTAGGTTTTCATTTTAGTTCATCGTTTCTTGGAAACCAGGAGTGTAGTATTACCAAATTTGAAACTGAAACTGAAATGAATATTCATCAAATTTAAGTAATTGTATAATTATTGCTGAGCTTAAATTGATTTACACAATTTTGATCAATCATTCAGATCATCAATATATATTACGCACAAGTGTACCCAGCTTTTGGTTTAAGAGAGAACTACTTATGAGAAATGCACCCTATAAATCCGATATTGTTAAATAAGATTTTTATTTTGTTCTCATGATTAAAGGACCTATAAATGTTCAATATATCGAAAAGCCGTCCTACATAGGTACCAATGCCTAACTACAAAATATTTTATAGTTCGTGAAATTGGTGCCTATAAAACTAACTTCATCTATAGGTATCTACTATTATACCTTATTTCATAAATACAGAAGTATTTTCACAGTAAAAAAAATGTTGGTGTGTAAACGACCCCCGCAAACTATGCACGGCCGTGTGAGTTGCGAAATAACGGTATGAAATTTCTATGGTGTAAAATTTGTTTTTCGTGTACTTTAACACAGTGTGATTACCTTTTTTACACCATTTCGTGTTACAAATATTTTTAAGTGTTTAATATTTTATCAATCCTGGTAAGTTTTCACTCATTACACGTCTGATAGTGTGAAATTTTGAATTTGCATCATTGAAAGTGGACACCACGCTTAATGTGATTTTTACACTGTAGGTACCTAAGTGTTAATTTTTTTTTTTTTTGTAGAAGAATATATTATAAAGAAGAATATTATTATCATCCTTTAAATCTTGAATTTACTTGGCTTTAAATCCCTTCTGAGCTCTAGATTCTAGAAGATATTATTTAAAAAATCTAAAAATCTCAATTCCTCCTATAGAGTGCTTTTTTTCTAGTAGTTCTCTCTAATTTAGTACTTATTCAGTCATAATAGTTCTAAAACTAATTTTGCTCAATATTGATGTTTAGTTGAAAATGTATTTAGGGAAAGTATGAACAGTTTCTAAAAGTATGAAAATACTATTCACTTTTTTGAGGAACTATCTTAAACTTTATATTTGGCGAAATATTTGAGAAAATTTAAGGACGAGGTATAGTCAGTGCAGGATTCACGTTTAATCTTCATAGCTATATATCTTATAGGGTCTCCACTTTTTTTGGAGACCCAAAAAATTGATTAATTGAGCAATTGTCATATTAACTTCTATATATATATATATATATTTTCCTAACTTTATTTGTATATGTATTTATTATAGCATTATTTCAATATGTAGCATTATTTATCCTAAACTCGTTACGCCCATTACGTCCGGAACGTTCCATATAATTTTAACCAAATTTTTACATAAACATAGAACATAGAACTTATAAAAGACTCTATATCTCAAATAGCAATTAGGGCTTTATCAAGTCTAAAACCAGCCCAGTAGATAATGTTAAAAAACTTAGAAGTTATACATTTTGTAGAAAAATTGAGATATAATCCATACTTTTTTTAAGAATACAATTTTTCGTATGATTAATATTTGAATTCCAAACACGATGCAATTTTAGCCAATAGATATTAATTTACATATCTATACTATCTAAAACTGTAATGCATTTCATCTACGTTATTTAAATGAGTGAAAAAAAAAATATGTACGTACGTAAATACTTATCATGCATATAAATAGGACCAAAAGTTTTGTTAACAAACCTAATATTTATATTAAAACTTATAATTAATTATTGGATATGGATTCATTTTTTGGCAGAAAATTAATTTTGCTGCGTGTTTATAACACTCTTATTAAATGTTTTGAATAAAATATACTTACAAACACCTATCTCATAACTTCAACTTCATATGAGTACATCATAATTAATAAAAATTTGTTTTGTAAAAGATAAACTTAAAGAATCTATTCAAAGAAACAGAGGGAGTGAAAAGTTGAACTGGACTTTATAAACATTTTATTTTTATATTTTTAATTATCATAGGTATTTATCCATATAAAAATTGTACAAGAAATTTCATATTTGAGTGAATCTGAGGAACGAACCTACATCACTACCTACCATAGTAATTAATACAGAGGAATATGTTAAAAATAATTGTACAATTTAATTATAATGAAGCATAAAATAATAATCACAATAATAACAAGAGAGAAAAAATTATATAAAAATTTATAAGAATAATATATGCAAATTAAAATTGCATTTTTTATGCATTTTTCTACTTATTTGCACTGACAACGAGTATATTGGAGCAAAACGTGGAAAAAAGGGGAACTAATTTTTATAGTTTATCAGCTAAATAATTAAATAAACATAAAAAAGACATGACAAAATTAAAACAGCAGGGATCATCATGGAATTACGTATGTCACATTAAAATAAGACACGATTACATGCAGAATATCAATTCGAAAAAATAAATTCTCAAAACTCATTTTATACTTTTTGAGCAGTTCTCAAAACTTAAAAGTTTATGTGCTTACAAAGGATTAAAAAATATGTAGAAATAAATTGTAATTAAAGATTATAACTTTCATGATAATCGTAAAATATAGAAAATTTGTATGCAATCTACACGGGCAAAAAGGGTGTTTGCCTGCGGCTCTCACTATCAGGGAGGTTTCAAACCTATGTACATTTATAAAATCAGCGTTTTAAAGATATTGAAATTTAGCTACGCTTTTCTTCAATAATTATTGTGCTAGTAACCTTTAATTTTAACCTACTTGAAGATCGAAGAAACTTCAGTTACAAGTTCAAAAATTTCTATTTGATTTCATATGATTGGAAAAATATTGCCTACAGAATTTGAATTAAAAAAAATATCGACAAATTGATACGTAGCTCTGTTTAAAAATTTTTATATTTGTATTAGTTTATTATATTGTAAATACCAACGGTATGAGGAAAATAGATTTTCTCCATTTGTATTGTACTAGGAACGAGCAGTTACAGACATAGAGACGGACTGGGACACGGCCGAGACAGACAGACAAGCGGCTGAAAAACTAGGGAAATGAGGGTTGTGCAGAAAGGGGGTTTTGTAACAGGATGTCTAATAATAAGGAGGTAACCAATCGTAATGCCATATTGCAGAACCAACCCCTGGATATTTGTATTGTATCCCGGGGGACGAATAACAGAGGGGAACAAGCGGCCGTGGACGGATCGGGAACGATGCTGGACGAAGAGCCAATCCCCTAAAACCGTTTTATTTTCATCCCTTCCAACGTGGCCGTGTCCCGTTTCTTTATAGTCCTGTCTGTCCCAGGTGAAAGTATAATGATAATAACAAAAATAATAGTAATAATAATCTTTGCGCAGTGCAGCAGACACTGAATGTTCCGCCAACAAAGACTTAACGCCATTTCGAGGTTTCAACTTTTTTTGCACAAAACAATAGTTCCTTAATCAATCATTAAAAAATCAAACACCTAATGACAATAATAAACCCTTACCCAAACCATAAACTCCACGTCTCTCTAATTTAATGATGCAATTTTCTGCAATAAAAACTGAAATTGTCATTGAGAAATTGAGGCCGAACTAATGATACATGCAGCAGAGGTATATACATATATACGAAAGGAAAAATTTTTTTCTTGTAATTTTTTACGATGCCAATAATTGAAGGCACACACAATTATTATCAATATTGCACTTTATTGACGTCATTATCAATGAAGAAAAAGTTAAACTTTACAATATTTTAATTTCTTTGATAGCCAAAAAAATAGACTTTCAAAAGAACCCTAATGTTTTATTTTATTTTAAACGACTGATTGAAGATTATAAATAAATAAATAATTTTGGTCAGTTTTCTTTAAAAATGTAACTACCTACCTATTTATATACTTTTAAGTAACAAATATTATATTACACCGAAATTTGAATGTAGTAATTACTGAATAGCAAACATACAAGTAAATAATAATTAACTAATGTAATTATTCATCTAGGAAAATCCATCTTCTAATCTGCAATCTTCGTGTTTCATTTTTTACTAAGAATAATATAAAATTATCTAAATTCTAAACTACCTAATGATTTCATAATAAAATAGTAAAGTTAGGGGTGTTTTTATAATGAGTATTAATGTTACTTGTTTTTTAAAATCTTACTTAAGTAGGTAGAAATTCAAACTAATTTATTAATGCTATAAAATTATTTTAACATAAAGATATTGGGCTTTTAGACCTCTAAATATAAATGTATCTACATCTCTTCAAGAAAACCATTCAAGGTAACATTCTCTCTTCTTTTAAATAAAAAGCTTCAGGTACCCGATTTTCTTAAGCTAAGACAGACAAATATTTTAATAAACTTCATTAAATGTTTACAAGATCAAGATCAAAAATAGATACAAAGAGATTTCAATACATAATTCTTACGTCCTCCTCGTTCCATTTTTTGCAGATGTCCTACAGAGTTCAACATTCTTTAAAGTTTTTCCGGTTCATGTATTCTTAGTTTCGGACCTCTGAATAATAAAAAAAATGCATAGAATTTAAATAATTGGTTTGATGCAAATTTATTTTCAATTCCAATGCAGAATTCTTAATTAATTATTTAAATACGCAGTAAACAAAGATCTAAAATTATTTAATCAATTAAGTTTTCATATTACATGTAGTTATACTTGTAAGTTGTAGATGTAAATATTTAATTAAATTTTGAAAGTTGTATTATCGTCAAAATGTTAGTCGTTCACCTTAGTACCACAAATATTGCACATTCATATATAAAAGTATTTCAATACGTGTATCTTCAATCCATTTATAAAATACCGTTTATTTTGATTGTCCGGAAATTCGCGAGAATCGATCAAACAGACCTTAAATCCGGGGCACGTAACATTCCAATTTCAGGATTTGAAAAGGAATCGAAACGCATTTCCGGGGACTAGCCAATTTCAACCTCAAGCAAATAATCGTTTTTTTTTTTTACTACTGCCATACACCTTAGTAACCAGAAGGAGAAAATATACGAAGTTAAATAGTGCATTCGAGTGAACAATTACTTTAAAAAAATGCATCAGATATAATGCAAAAAATGCAACGAAATGCATAGAAATCAGAGCGAAAAATATGATTATCAATTTTTAATAACGCTCTGGTTCTTGTGAATAATTTTCGCAAAATTGGAACAATTAGTATTGAGTATTTAAAAATCCTTCGTTTAATAAAAGAAAATCGTAAGAGTTCTCGAGTGAAAATTATTTATTTTTTATCATCCGGCAGCTTCAACAACCTCTTTAACATAAGTTAAATTCTACAATCTACTCATCGTATTCTCTTATTGTTCATATAAAATTATAAAAGTCGTAATAATTATAAAACTTCCGTTTTCACATACATATGTAAAAATCCATTTGAGCCATATTCCATCTACCTAAGCCAACGTTTATCGGTAAATTCATCAAAGGTTACTTGAAAGAAATAGCTACTCGAGTAATTAAATTCAGTTATAGCTCTGAAAAAATAAATTGAATAATAATTTTTCACAAACTGTTGAAATGATAATTAAAAATCGAAAGAGGAATTGACTGACTGTTAGGTAAGTTATAAGTACGAGTATATTGTATAATAATTACGTTGGAGTATAATGACATTATTGCATTGATGACATTTATAATAAATAAATAATCATTATTGGGAAATATATTACTTATACTCAATAACGAATGGGGGGATGAAAGGGTTTGATAATGCATTTTAAAACATTAATATTTTTCTACTAAAAACGACGTTTTCATTTCTATTTAAACCTCACATTAATCACTGTTGAAGAATTTCACTAAATTGAAATAGTAAAATTTAAATAATATATATCACATTTTTACTTTCGTCTTATTATCGATTTTACTAAAAAAATTAAGTTTTAAAATATTTGGTTTAAACAGTACCTATATGTATGTTTCAAATGTTCAAATTGCTAAACTTTTTTCATTCGTATAAGTACCTCATAATTTAAGGTTGATAATATAAATATTTATCGCTGACTCATATGATTGATTAAAATAAGCTTGTCAGAGCCTTAACCAATCGAATTTGATTCTCGTTCTACCAATTTGGTTGGTCTTAATATAAGTTTATTTATTTATTTTTTTATCGTACAGTCTGAAAAACTTTTTTTGCAGTTTTTTAAATATATTTTTAACATTTGACTGGATATTAGGTGACGAGAAAAATTGATATTGGTCTTGTAACATTGATCAACACCGAAATCATAAGTACCTACACAAGCAAGACCAATAAAGACTAGTAGGTAATAATAATAAGTCCAAAACTAAGATTGACTACAGAAGTACACAAATCCAAGACTAAATTAAAAATTATAACTAACATAAGACATAAGTACGTATTTAAAAAAAAAATTCAAACTTTAAATTTTGACATTTTTAAGGGATAAAAGTTTCAATTAAGAAAGAGATACCAATGGATTAAAATATTTGAAACCTATAATACCTACGCAGTTTATTATTAGACCGTCAACAGATTACTTCTCCATTATTACTTATAATAATAGTAATATAATAAAATAAGTTTTATTGAATTTTTTGTATATATTTTTTTCAAAATCTTTTTTTTACATTTTTCTTAAATAATAGATGTTCCAAAAATAAAATCCACCTTCCAGGTTAAGACTTGCTTACTTAGAAATGAAGTTCTTTTTAAAGAAAAGTAGTATTTTAAAGCTATTTATGTAAGAAAGATTTTGCAAATATATGCCTTAAACATTCACATTAGTAAAGTAATAAAGGAGATATGATGTTGTTTCAAAAATCACCCTTGAGAATTAAAATAGCGCTATCACTGGGTGCAATATAATATAGTGATATATCTTAAAAAATGCTCCTTTTTAGTTCATCATACCAAAACCTCACAAATTAAAGTTTTGCAAACCAACAATATTAGCATATTTTTCACTCTATCCAGGAAAATTATATTTGAAAAGAGGTTAATAATGGTATATATACCTAAATAATATACCTAAATAAATCTGCATATCCACTATCCGTTTCACCAAGATCAACATTGAATATAAGCAAGATTATCTCAGTTTTGACCTTTCTTTGCTCAACAATGCTTTTGTGTCTCCATAAAAGTACTTATATAACTTTTTTGATTTAAAATACAAGTATTTAAAAATACCAAACTATAAGAACAAAGGTAGTATTTAGAATTTAGATACTACGCTCATACTTAAGGATTATTTTTTTTATTTTTTTAGATTTAGATTTTTAGATTTTATTTATTTATAGTCGCTTTAACAACATGGTCATTAGCGACTTATGGAATATTATAGGATCTCAACACTTTAGTTTTTGCGGCAAAAGTATTGCGAAACTTGACACAATTTTTTACAGAAATATTTTTGATAGTACTATATAATATATTTATCGATACAGTAACGTTTTAACAGGTTTCCTTTCTTTTTTTATAGAAGTTTAAAACTAAACAAATATGTTTTTTAAATAAAATGTTTCTTTTGATCCATTAAACACTCTTTTTAAATAAAAAAAATGCTTTATAAATTTTTTAACATTTAATTAACTAAATTAGCGATTTAAGGACCATTCTACCTGTATTTTATTACCTATAAAATTTAATAGCTAAATCTTGCTGAACTGGTGTTCGTCTATTGCTTACTAAAAACAAAAGATAAATTGAGCATTTATGTTCAGTATCAATATACTTCCATAAATTAAAGAGCACATGTTGTTATGTATAGAAATCTATCTACATAATTCTATTTTATACGTTAAACACTATTTTAAAAAAGCATAAGAAAAAATTTGTAGGCATAATTTAGGTGTTATCATGTTATTCCTAGTTAGTAGTTACCTATTACGTACAATATATAAATATTTACCTAGTTATGATAGTTTTATTTTTGTTAACAACAATATACATTTACAACCTAGTAGCTATAATCGTAAATTACCTAAATATTAGGTCTTTCATAATAGGGTTAGAAGACTTAAAGTTGTTCCCAATATAACTAAGCCTTATAGTTAGAGTTTTTTTTTTTAAGAAAATAAACAGACAAAGCAATATTATTGTTAAGAACATAATCCTAAATTTTTGCGAATGAAGAATGGGTTTACCCACGCCCACATTTTTTCTGGGGGGGTGGCTCCAGTTTGTCCGACTTGTGGAGGGCTTATTGATGTTCCCCACTTGGTAAAGTCCGACCCTGGTTGTCCTTCTACTTCCGCTCAACAGGATCTTGGAAATATGCTGGACCCGGAAGTCTCTGGCCTCAAACAAAGATGGAAGTTAATGAAAAAATTACCGTACTATCTACATATTTGACACACAACAGACAATATACCAACTAACAAAGAACGAACGCGAAATGACCCCGTAGTCGAAGCGACAATAATTTTAAATTAAAAAAAAAGGATGGATATTTCTGAAATAAGATATAAGTAATTGAAACCGTATCTTAGAAGTTAATATGCGTTCTTATGAAAAAATGGAAATATCTGATAGAAAGAAGAAATTGACAAAATTGACAAATGTCGCAGTGTAATACATAAAATAAAAAAAAACTGTCTCAGTATTTAATAAATAAAATATTCTTCAAATACTATAAAGACTATACGACGAGAGAGAAGAGTGGAGAAAATGAGTGAAAAAGAAGGAGCGGGCTTTGATCTAGTAAAAATTAATAAAGGTGACGTCTAAATACGATGCGCAATGTGTATAAACTCTCTTAAAACTATAAACGATTTGAGTAATAATAATAGCCTGCAAAAAAATTAAAACTATCAATTCGAAAACTTTCAAGTTGAGTGTAAAAGAATAAAAGGATCGAGTTGAATTTATAACATGTTTTGATAAAATAAAGGGCCAACTGTAGTGTTAATATGTGGTGCAAGGTTAAAGCTCTCAAAGTTCTATAGCGTATTGCCACGCTAAACTATAATATATTTATTACAGATATCTAATGAGGAAAAAATTAATAATAATGGTTGGTGTTTAACGTGTGAAGACGTGTAAATTGGCTTGGTAAATCGATCAGAGAGCTTATTCTTGCCTTTATGACTGATTATGGAATTGTTTTCGATTTTAGAGAACGGTTATGAACAATTAGACACTCTTTCGTGATTTGACAGAGCTGACAGACACGCGACCATGACCTACGCGTTCGTGTTTTTATCTCCATCCAATTCAAGTATAGATATAGAAAACGTAAAGAAACTCCAATAAATTTCCTACGCACGTTTTTTTCTTTGGCGAAAATCTCAAAAACTCGATCCGCTGCTGATTTATTAAATAAATTTTAAAACGATCAAACGATAGCAATTTGATAAAATTTTAATTAAAAAAACTATATATAGCTAAAGCTGGAAGTCATGCAACAACGCCATCTGATTGAAATGCTCATAATTTGTATTGAAGGAAATTAAAAAAGAAAAAAATACGAGCTGAGTAAAATTAATGAAGTTGTCGCCGTTTGTTAGTGGTCGATTCAACCTAATGTGTTAATCATTCCTTCGATCCAAAACCAAACGAGAAAATAATTCAATCAGACAAAAATCGAATGCGGGAAATTCAAATTCAGGTTTGAGTTGCAACAAGAATCCATCCATGACATAAATTTAAATCGAAAAAAACGAGAAGAAATGATTAAAAATACTTTAAGAGACTCGGAGAGCTGGTCGGGGATGATATAGATGTACACACATGCGGACAAAACAAATAATTAATCAGAAGGGGCGCAATCGATAAATGAATCAATTCTTGCGGTCAATTAACATTTTTTATGCGTCCACTTCATTTACATACGGCTATGGCTTATAGAACGAGCCAAGAAGGAGACGATAAAGATTTCATTCTCACTTCATCCGATCCTACTGCACTTTATTTCTCATTTTCGAATAGAATTAATTGATATGATGATGGCAATTGGAATGAGCGAGGAAGGGACAGAAGTAAGGCACACGCGGTTAATTGAAAAAGTAGAAATTGCAGAATTGAGACGGCGACACCTTCGTATTGGCAACATGTTGGTTTTTTTTCTTTAGAGAAAAAAAAATGGATTGTTTCTGGTCGAACCCAAGACGGCTACTTGTTTCAGTTTGTATCTTTCGGGTGATGTCTTTATTTAGCCTTCGATCGATTTTTTTGATTTTGCCATAAACTATGAGGCAAGCAGAGCTTGGATTCTAAAATATACATATTTACTAAGGACATTTTTATTTTGCAACACAACGAATGAGGAAACAGTCTTAATTTTACATTTTTTACCTATTTTTAAGTATTTTTTTTATTAATAAATAGATCAGGTTGGGCACCAACCACCGCCACCCGTCTTGAAAATTTTTGTGAGCCACAAGATCTATCACATTTTTACAAAATATATTTATTTTTAATAGCCAAAGTAATCAAGTAACATCATTGTTACCATATTATGTTTGTTCCAAATGAACATAAAACCGTACATTATGCGTTACCAATTGTTTTATATTGCGTATGACTTGTACCATACGTTTTTTATACGCACAATAATAACTCATTTATTTCAGTATTTTACTACAAAAAAAGTATATATATATGCATATGTATCGAAATCTAATATTGATATAGGTATACATAATTTTATGTGCGTCTTGCGGAGTAATTATGCACTTTAAAAAGGGTCCGTGAATTTATTTGTTTTGGCCACCCCTGAAATAGATAAGGAAATGGCCTTATTTCGAAAGTATATATTGAAATGCTGTTAACAGAGTTTTTGAATCTTGGTACTATTGAGCTCTTTAAGATGCTTTTTGTTAAAATTTCAATTTACATATTCAATT
Source organism: Sisyra nigra (assembly GCA_958496155.1). Classification (NCBI taxonomy): domain Eukaryota; kingdom Metazoa; phylum Arthropoda; class Insecta; order Neuroptera; family Sisyridae; genus Sisyra; species Sisyra nigra. The sequence continues at coordinate 25,966,933 of OY292313.1, forward strand.
AAAAAAGAAGCTTAACAAATTATGTAAAATGGTGTGTTTTCTTAGTCCACGCTTATCTACTAGCAATAGGTTTGATAACACTTTATGTAAATGTCTAGATTACGTTGAAAAACTTCTAAATTCATATGATTAATGTGCTCGAAGTTTGCTGTATCAGCTACATGCGTCAGTGGTACTGGGTTCGATCCCCGTCAATCTCTAGATATAAGATTTAAGATCTAAGATTTATATGACCTACAGTAATTGTCTGTGTTTAGACAATCGTGATATCGTGACCTTAGATGTCACAGCGACTTAAAACACCAAAAAAAATGTGCTTTAAATCTTGACGATACAATTGAATGCCTAACTGAAAAGTAATTTTTTTAACTATTTTTTTATTTTTATTTTTATGTAAATCTAAACTTGAATTTATATAATGATCCACAAAATGTATCTCATGTATCTACAATTTTTTATGCATATACATATTTGCATTATGTATATTCTTAATTCTCATTAAAAACTAAGAAAATTTACAAACTGTTGGTTTGCTTAAGGAAATTACTAAATTACCAAAACTAAAATTTTATTTCCTTCTAGTTTTAATCTAGGTACTAATATGATTTATGATGATCTAAGTGATTACTATAAATCATTTTTAAGTGATTTATAGCAAATGCTACTTTTAATTTACAAGTTAACACTTTTTTTTATGATTCAAACTATGAATGTATTATTTTTAATTTCTGAAATTAGCCTTTGTATTTTTGCTTAACCTTATATGAAATCAATTAAGGTAAATTTATTTTTTATTATTTCACGAAATTTCACGAAAATTTACATCTTGGCAAATTGAAATTTTGAATTATCGCCGTCAAAAATTGTAAATTAATGTTTTTTTATTTCCTTTTTTGTCCAGCGAATATTTTAATAGTGAATATATGACATGGAAATTAACAAAACGAAATGTAAAGTTGGGTTTAAAAAAAGTTAATTACTTATAGAAAAAACGAGTGAAAAATGTTAATAATTTGGGCTCAGAAACAGTAGCGATTCGAGTGCATTATAAATGCATTGTAGCGCGTGTCTGTCTGTCCATTTTACTATCAATGCACTTTGTCACAAACGGCTCCAACAATTCCAAGAGCCCATAAAAAGCAACTTAATCCACGTGAAGATTTTTGAGAATGTGTTAAATGCCATTCGTCGCCTGTCTCAACATTTGTCTTGTTCGGTTTGTGAATCAGAACGAAATGTTCTTGGGTAAATGAATAAAAGATGAGAACTTTTTTCGGTCCAAATTTAATCAATTTTATATGTATGAAACGTATAGAAGTTAAGTCATACTCGAAGCACATACGATTTATTTTATAATTATTGTGTGAAACTCTCCCAAGTCCATTACGAAATCTGGTGGGAATTTTCCGTCCCGACAGAAGGACAGATTTCAAATGAGAATGATACAAATAAAATATTATTTCTATTTTAATTAATCAACAAATAAATACATAATTGCCCCTTCCACTAGCGAATTGCATCATAAGATTCGTTACCTTTTAACGATATCGCTATACTAAAAAATTTAACGTTCGGCCAACTATGAAAAATACATTAATTGTTTCCTGAATTCATTAAGAAATTTCTGCAATAATTATTTTTAGATTAATTAAAACAGATAGTCCATGTTAAAAGATTTAAAAGGCGAGGATTTCTTTTTATACAAACGGAAAATAAATGCAAATCGCAATTAAAACCCTTACAAAACTTTAATATTTCATCAGGTCGAAATCTTTTTTTTTCTTGCCTGCTACAAATCCGGCCGTCCCACATCGAAAATTCTGCAGATAAAACAAGAGCTACTGTAATTTTTTTAAACAAGCCCCCTATTTGATGTTTGATTACACGTTTCAATAATTTTATTCAGCCGTGGATTAAAAATCCGACGATTTAATATGAAATTTAATATCTATATATTGGCGAGTGTGTAGTGAGCTCTCTAAGGGTGAGAGATGTAGACGTGATTTTTTCTCAAAAACCATCTCACAAAGGCGTATTGGAAATATTTTTATGGAAATAATTTGATCGAGAAAGCGTCTCTAGAACTGAAAGTGATTTAAAGTCATATTTTTCTCTTAAAAGAAGCATAAAAGCTGTAATTTCACCGTTTATAATTGCCTTGAGAACAGTTAAAACATTTCTTGCGGTTATTTAATTTTAAGATAAATTTTTTGGGGCTTAAGTAGCTTTAAAAATGTATTCTATTTTTAATACAAGTTGTAATAAATAAATTCTAAAATGTTACGTGAATATACAGTATGTAAACACTAATTAATAATTAAGAACACTACTTATATATACATAAGTACATACATTTTTTAGAGCTTGCAATGATACCGAATGTGTTAAAAATACTTAACTAATTTAAAGCTAACACAATCTATTTATCAAGGTAAACCTATGATGTAATGATCTTACTTAGGTCCTGATATTACTATATTAGACTTTTTATAGGTTATTAATGACTGTAAGTTCGTTAACTTGCCCAATTTTAATCCACCAATATCGTGTAGTTACTAAAATTCAGTACAATCGGAAGTACACTAGGTAAGCAAAAAAAAAAAAAAAAAATACTTCGCGTTCGCAAGTCTAACTTTTGAACAGAACAAATTTTCAAAATACCCACTTGATGGCGCAGTGGTTAGAGCAACTGCTCTCTCTGCTACATGCGCCAGTGGTTCTGGGTTCGATCCTCATCGAATCCCTAGATATAAGATTAAAAATTAAGATTCAAGACCTACAGAATATTTCTGTGTGTAAGAGAGTCGTGATATGACCATAGATGTTAAAACGACTATAAACACCCAAAAGAAAAAAAAAATAAATAAATTAAAAAAAAATAAATAAAAAAATTTTTTTTTCAAAATGACGACTTAGTGGTGTGGTGATTAAATTACTGCTCTATGCGCAAGCAGTTCTAGGTTTAAATATAAGCTCAGAAATGTTTCTAATGTTTTAGTATTTGATGGTTGCTAATAACCTTAGTAGTTTAACTGACTTGGAAAAAATGGAAAAAATTCCGCGTTCATAAAAATGCACAGGTCTCAATTAGGGTTAAGGTACCTACACACTAAATATTTACTTTTTTTTGAAAACTAAGCAGTTAAGAAATATTTTATGAATAACAATATCTTAAAAATTTGATTTATTGTTTCAATAAATTAACAATATTTCGTTACAGCTTCATTAGTGCAGTTTTCGTTTTTTTTTTTGTGATATATTTTTTTGAATTAGTTTCTCTGTCTTTTGGTTTCATTTATCTATAGTTATATAGTATAAGCGAAAATTTATTCAGTGGTACCTATATTGCAAAGTTCAAACGGTGTTTTGGTTGGGTTTACTCATAGATACTAGAACAAAATGTTCTTAGAACGCAATTGGAATTTCAAAGCAATTTTTTTTTCATGAAATATTTTAGGCCAAATTCTAATTTGAATAATGAACATTTTAGGTTCACCCAAAATTGTAGTAAATATTGTGATGATTCGTGAATTATAATTTTCTAAAAATCAAAAATTTTACTCCAAAAACTTTTCATTACGTGTACAGTATTTTCGATCATTATTTTTATAATTGGGATTTTCTTCAAAAACTGATTCATACTTGGAAATTTGCAAATGCGTATTTTCTTGTTACACAATTATTTTTGATTCATTAATCAAGCTTATATCTGTGTACATTTAAAGGTAACCTTTAATTATAATAAATGAATGATAGATTTTAGAAATATTGTTGAGATTCATAGAAACTTGAATAATCATGGTTAAATAAATAATTTAATAACAAGAATCTGTAATTTTGTAAATATCTTTTAATTAAAATCTTTTTTTTTTATTAAAAATAGTGTGATATTTTTTTAGGCTTACGTATTTTAAAGGTTATTCTTTAATAGATATCTAAAATGGGCAAAAAAATGTATCAGTTAAAAACAAATATATACAATCTAATTGTAAAAGGATCTCAATAGTAAAGGTATTGATTAAAACGTGTGTCATTGTTGAAACATTGGTACTTATAGAATTATTTTGTGACTACTTTTTCAAAAATTCAATTAACATTAAACTAAAAGCAACGCTAGCGAAAAAATAAAAGTAACTTCTTCTAGCTATTTAAGATGGATATCTCCTAAATTATTCACATTTGAAAAATTTCCTTAACTATTGCAAAAGAAACCACTTTATTTTAATTAACAAGATTTTCATTAAATAAAATATTTCGTTTTATGAATTAAACTCTTCTGATTGTTTTATCTCTTAAATAGATCGTTACAAACAAAAAGAATTTTTCTGTTCATTTCCGTAAATTTTAAATTAATTTATGCATTAAATACTTCTCTCGGATTCCTTTAACCAACAAAATCTTCACTTACCTAATAAAAATAGTATTTTCCTAGGCAAGATAAAGATGAATGTATTTATAATATTTTTTGTTGAAAAATAAATTCAACACAAGGTTGAATTTCACTTTTGAAACTAACGAACCGTTAATTTGTAATATCAATGTTAGAATAAATTTTAATTCATTCACATATGTTGAAACAATAGTTTTAGTTAACTTATGGCCTGTATTATGTATTATATAGCGATTCCTATATTGAAATCATATAGCATTATTATTATTAGATTTTTTAATATTTTATTTTTTATCAACCAAGTCTCTAACAATATACATACATAGGTACTTACACTATAATATGTTTTATTCGTATAACTTTATATTCTACCTATATATTAATATTAATATTTTTCCCACAAAACTATAGAAACAAGTTTACTACTCATATGCAATAATAACTGCATATGTTTCCAAATAATTAATATTAATAACAAGAATAATATTTGACGAGAAAAATACAGTGATTGCATTACGAAAAAAAAAATGTTCATATAGTACTTATGAGTAATAATTATGGCCGCGGATAAAAGTAACATTTTTCCTATAGATCTCCCCGATTCCCGCTAGCCCCGCAATTCTCTGACAACTAGTATGTATTTTTCTGCATTTCTCTTCCCAACTCTATGTAATGTGTGTCATTATTGTATTGCTACGTATTGTTGCTTCTGTCTCTTATTGTATAAGAATTTTTTCAATTATGTGTTATTGTTGTCTAATACAAGAGTAATATTTTTTTGAAATTGTTAACTACACTGCCATTAAATTGAAAATAAAAAAAAATAGTTTTAGTTTCAGAAATAGTAAAATTATTTAAATTAATAAGACTTACAAATATTAATATACTGGATATGTACCTACATTATTAGTAATAATAAATAACAGTTATATGAAAATTTGTTTTAAGAAAATGAAAGTATACCTACATCTAATGAAAAGTTATAAAATAATTAACTATTTTATTTTTTGTGGAAACAGAATTTCTCTAAAAATGGCTATTTTAAAACAACAATTCCTTTTATAATTAACGACTTTAATGCCTCAAAGTGGATAATCAATTAGTGAAATTGCTATATGCATTTGAAGTTATGCCTCAAATCGTATCGGGATATGTTTTCTGTGGATTATTAAGCGAAAAACGAGAATATAGGCCAGTTCACAAAATAACTTTAAAAAACCACTACAAATTAAAAAAGTCGTTTTAAAGCAATGTTCCAAGTGCACACTGTACACTAAGTACAGTACCTACGTTCTAAGTAATGTTTCAAAGTTGTTATTTCTTGTATTCCATAAATTATTCATAGATTAAAAAAGGATTTGGCTTCAATTATTAATTGGTACTCTATTACAAGTCAATTTTATTTCTGAATTATAAATGCAAAATTACACAAACTCTTGCAACTAGTTTTTATTGATTTGAATAAAACGAAAAATAAATTATTAGTAAAATTCATTATTTACATTGAAATAATTTGCATTGTATAAATCTTTTTGCTAAAAACAATTCCAATTTAAAATATAATTACGCGAATGATGTTTTGTACCTTAATATTATTTTAATGTTTTACGTATTTTATATGCTAGCTTGTATCTGCAATTTCGTTTGCGTGCAAATATTTTTGTTAATAGCATCTTTAATTTTCAACTAATTGGTACGAGACAAACAATGTTATTTTAAATAAGTGAATATAAGCGGTTATATTTGTGTATTTGAATGTGAATATTTTAAGTTAAAAAAATCAAATTGCCAAAAAGTTGTATGTATACAACATGTAGTTCATTTTTATCGAATATAAGTTATTAACGAGCTTTTTAACAGCAAAATTAGCAAAGGCGCACAATACATTTCTTATACCTACATATTTTAAAGAATTTCTACTGGTTCTACTAATAAGTTGAAATCATTAAGAATTTTTTTCATGCTTTCATAATAGATATAAAAGCATTCTAACTATACGTCTTGGCGCCCATATAGATCTCACTGCATTGCAGTATAAAAATGTTCTCGTAAAAGTTTATCGTCAAAGGATTGGTTTTTAATTTTCAACTTTATGTTGAAAAGTTTTTTGATTTGAATCGTAATTTTTATAAGTTATGATAAAAAGGTTGTTAAATTTGTTCTGTTTTTAAATTTCTCATCAATCATGTACTCTCTTAAATCGAAATAGTGACTTCAGTGACTATTCACTATTTTTTCAGTGCAGAGTATACCACTAAATTCAAATAGTGGTATACTTTTCACTACAAAATAGTGAATAGTCACTATTTGATAGTCGAAAGTCACTATTTCGATTTAAGAGAGTATGAGAGGTTCTATAATATTATCGGAATTATTTGATTTTAAAACACATATAAGTAGAGTGTAAAATCACAGGAAATTTTTATGATTCTAATTTATGATTTCGTGTTGGTCAAGTTTGAAATATGGAAAAGCTAAACCATAAAAAAAAGGAAATCTCTTAAAATATATCTTTGAAATTTAGCCTCTCTTACTTATATATTAAAAGTGAAATACCTAATATTCAATTGTCACAAAACTTAAACTTAGCTATTTTTTCAGTTAGGTAATTATAGTGGTTTTTATATCTATGATATTTAGCGATCACCTAAATCCCAATGTGTAATTTCTCAAAGTTACGTATACGGGGTTTGAATTGATTCCACTGGCGCATTTAATATTGGTCAGAACCGCTGCAGCTGCATGTTGTTAGGTACTTATTTATTTATTTTTTGATGTTTTAAATCGTTTTAACATCTTAGGTCATATCACGATTGTCTAAACTAAAAATTTATGTAGTTCACAAATCTAGAAATATCTAGGATTCATCGGGAATCGAACCGAGTACCACTGAGACATGAAGCAGAGGCTTAAAAGATCTAACTGCTGTGTCACTAATTGGAATGTTTTAGTTTTATTTTAAAAATCTTATGATAGAATTGATATAAGTTTTATTCTGGAGCAAAAATGAGTTAGGGTATTAATAAAAAAAAATTACTACAAACCACGTTCCCCAGTCTCGCTCTCACATACCAACACGCAAAGCAGTTGTTCACTCTTTTATTGTAGCCCTTTTTATGAGTGTCTTTGTTACTCGTAGAATCAATTGAACAAAAAAGTAACAAATTTTTTTCTATAACACTTTATTTCAATAAAATAACAGTGTATTTTGTTTAGATTCGGGTCTTGTCTACATTATTATTACTATCTGAATCAAATACAATTTATAATATGTATCAGAAATGCAAATGTTGACTTGAATGCCGTTCTATAACTTAAGAATGCATTTACTTTGAGGACGTGCTAGGTTTTCAAAAGGGACATAAGAAATTATTAATCTCGGAAAAATGCATAGTTCTATGCCCCCATACTTGTAAATGTGAAAGTTTGACCATTGGTTTGCACTTCTAGAACATACCCGAGTCGAAATTTTATACCTATTTTAGACCTCAAAATCTGGGTTCAAGTAGATTGAAACATGACCATTTGCATTAGAATTTAAGACCTCTTTTGAACCAACAAGTGGTATTTATCGGACAAAATACCATGTTTAGGCCCAAAAGAGGTTGACAGAAAAAACTTCAAATGGACCTCTCTCTCTCTCTCTCTCTCTCTCTCTCTCTCTCTCTCTCTCTCTTCTTCACTCTTTCTTTGTCACTCTCTTTTATTATTTTATTGGTAGGGTTGTTTTCAAAAAGAATAAGATTTTTATTTTAATATTATGTTTTTTTTATTCATTAAATATACAAGTTTCATTAATATAAGCGATAAATTTAAAAGTAATAAGAATATTACAAATATCAGTTCTTAGTTCTTAATTTCCTTGTCCTTGTTTACCAGCTCCTTTATTGTTGCCATTGCCATCATTTTTTTTCCAGGATTTCCTTTTATTATAATCCACAATATACCCAACCATGTGGATTTCTTTAGAAATTTTATTTAATTGTATAACATCTCTTTGATTACTTTCAATATAATAAATTAAAGCAAATTTTTTCACACTTTTTCTTTGAAACTCGGTTTTTTAACTTTTAAATTTTTTACATTTACACTTTTAGGCCTTTTGATATAGACAATGTTGAAAAATAATCAAATAGTGAAATAAGTTTATTCAATTGTTGTATTATAACTCGTGTAGCACTCGAACGGTTAACAAGAGACTGAGTAAAATTACAAGAGTGAACAGGATTCAGGACCAAACCAGTAATGGATACCAGAATACACAATATTATATTAAGCATCTAAGTATAGGAAAGAGAGAGATCAAAAATTTGGGTTATTAGTAAATAATATTTGCAATAGGTATTGTACAAAAAAAGAAATTTACAACCATATTTTATGTTTTATGATCATTAAATTTTTTTTAGGACAAAACGATGTTCACAAAATATAATAAAAATTTCATGTAGGTTTTTATGAAAACGATGGAATATCGTTTTGGTCGAGATGAGGTTCATTTTACTCTTTGTAGTCCCAAAAGAGGGTAAAATTACCATTTTAGGGCCAAAGGAGGTCTGAAATTTCGACTCGGGTAGGGATGGTGATTTGATTGACAATAATTTATCATAGAGAAATTGTTTATAAAACAATGGGAGCGTTACATGATCAAGTATAATTGTTAAATTAACTTTTAAATTTTTTTAAAACTGACTTAACTTTAAACAAAAATTTTAAAAAAAATATTGAAAAGTATAAAATTTTCTTATACTTAGTTAAAATACAGCTTAGTTTAGGTTTGCCGAGCAAGGTATTAGTTAATTTAGTATTTATTGTGAATCACACTCTGCCCAAACACATTGGCATGTTTGAATTCATCAGATTAAATCACTATCTACATTTATATGTATAATAATGTATAAGTTTCAGCTAGAAATAAGCACTCTTACTTAACCATTATAACCACAATTGTGACCAAATTCGTTACAGGTTTCATCAAAATTTTTAGAAAATATACCTTAGTAGTAAAATATAGTTTTCTTAATTATTCAACAACTTTTATTCTAGTTTTGTAAGTCTAATTTAGTAATATAAGCTTAACGTAATTGTTTTTGATAACAAAATAACTCATATATCATGATAAAAGAGAAGTATAAAAAGGTTTTTTTTTTAACTTTTCTTGACATCTAATCTATTTTTTAAGTAAAAACTCATGTGTAAATTTGTTAAATCTTGGTTAAATAATAATAAAACTAATTTGATTAAAATATTTGGTATTTTAAACAAACATAATCTTCTTATTTGAATTAATGTATTAAAATATACGAAATATAATTTCAGCTTTGCTCATTTAAAGAAAATTATGGAATTGTTCTTTGAACTTTATGTATATATATATTTAATTAAAATTCATTTGCACATAAACCCGCGAATTCTATTTTTAACTTTGTTTTAATAAAAACCAAAAAAAAATTACCAATGTACTCGTATTTCAAATTATTTTTGGTACGTTTATAATGTTGACCATTTTATTAACCATATTTGTTAAATAATGTTATTTGCATTTTTAGAAATAACAAAACTACTTTCTATCAATGAAGTTCAAAAAACTAATTAATAAATTCACTCGAGGACAATTAAAATATGATAATACGGCATCTAACACCTACTTGTGCCATACATTTTTACCTTAAAGTAAAAAGATTAATTTTCTTTTCAGTATATAGGATACATTATTATTAATAAAAACCTAGGATAGAATATTTCAGATGCTTTAGAAGTGGAAGCAAATACAATATAGCCAAATTTTCAATAATATTAGTAGACATCTGTTTCTTTATATAATTTATTTAGAACGTATACTCGTATATGAATGTTTTGAATATAATTTACATAATTTATTGTACCAAGATAAATTGAGTATTTTAATTTATTATTCTACTTTTTATGATGATCTTAGTTATTTATATACGAGTACATTGTATATTTTGATAAAATAAAGAAAACCTCATTTCAACAGTTTTTTATTTATACTAATCTTAAACAATCAAGTTGAAAAATTCGATTAAAAATTTTAAAAATATTGAGATAAAGTTTTGATTTTTATTATAAAATGAACACACTCAGTCTTCTACATGTTACTTCATTGTGTTATACCTAGCTTGGTATGCTATAAATTAAAAATCGATTAGAGACAAAGTGAACTCCATATGCCGCAGTAACCAAAAAAACGACGTTCACAAAAACCGAAACCCCGAACTAAAAACTATTTTTAAAATGCATCCAAACATAACGGTGCATTCCAAAAAAACTGCATTCTAAACCTAATGCATCATTTTGAGGCGAAAATAAAAAAAATATATTCGTCTTAAATTAATAGGTTTACGTCGCTATAAATCGAAACCCGCCAATTATTTTCAAATGCATTTTTAGCACATGCATTTTAAATAAATTTCAGCACTACTTGATTTGGGAATACAGAAAAAAATCAGGAACATAAAATCGCCAACCGCCCATTTTATTCGAGTTTAAATATGCAAAATATAGGAAAAGGTACAGAAAATTATTGGATCAACGACTTTAAGATAAAAAGCTTGCTGTTTAATAATTGTAGTTAAAAATTTGAAAGTAAGATTTTTGAAAATTTTATTTTGAAACTTGGATTTGTAAGGGATTTAAGGTTGAAAAAAATAAGGCTGTGAGGGAGGATTGAGCTGGGTTGGTTAGACTTCATCAAATCGGACCCCTTCATTACAAAACAGTTAACGGATTTGAACTTTAAGAGAGAAAATAAATACAAGAGATATCTGTGTGTTACAAATTCATTTATAATTTTACTTCATCATCAAAACGATTCCTCCGTCCTCCTCAACATTTCGTCTTCGTCCGACTTGAGTTCATCCGCGAAGGGAGCAAATAAAGCGTCTTTGGATAGACCCGATTTCGATTCTTCTCTCTCAAAACTGTAATCATGCGGTACAACAGCAATAATCATTTATATAAATTTTACTCTTCTTTTCGTTCTTTTTTAAAGTCGCTGTCTCGTTTTTTTAAACTTTTTTTCTGTACGTAATTCATCTCGACTCAATCTCAATTTATCCATCGTTTCTGTAGAATTTCTCAAGTTTTCAGTCTTCAGTCCACATCAATGTCAGATATAAACCATCACATACGAAACAGACCATTTGAAAATTATTATTACTGTCTTCAGAAAAGGTCGGCCAGATCCATCGTGAAACGTTTTGTAAATGAGAGGAAAAGTCCAAAATGGATTTAATTGCATTTAATTCGAACCTAACAAAATAAATTAATGGTTAAAACGTGCTATACGATAAATAAATTTTTAAACGTTTTGTGATCGTTTAGAGGTTTTTGACGAAACTTTTTGTGAAATTCTCACAATTTTCTGAATGCAAAGAATGAATGAGAATGTTTTATATCAATGTGTGTCTCCGATATAAATCTAACAACTAAACATTTTTAAATTAAAACACGTTAGATGTAGTTCTTATTCGATAATTTCTTTCAGTAAGTTTAGACCATTTATTAAAGAAAGTTATTTTATTATATTGTATACCTACATCTAAAAACAATAACTTTCAAGTATTTCTTCAGGCCTTATTTACTTCTTTCGCCATTTTCATAGTAAACAGTAGAACAACTTAACAAATTGTAATAAAAAAAATAATTTTGCTGACTTTGGACTTAATTATTATATTTCACAAATACCACTCACTAAAATTCACAACACAAGTTATAAATTAAAGTAAAATAAATGTAAAAATCACAAAACGAAAAATCCAAATTGTTAATTTTATATCTCCAGATACGTATTTCAAACGCCATGCGTTTGTCATCAGTGGATCAAATGTGAAGTGTCTTCGAGGACAATTTAATTATAGCTAGGAAATTATCAAATAAAGTTATTGAACTTTTTTGAAAATAAATTGTGATTTAAATAAATTGATATTGTGACTTGTAATTTATATAACTTACAATGTTAATGAATGACTTAATTCTACATTTAAATAATAATATTTGACTAAAGTTTGACTTGATTTCAAATCAAATTTAAGCCAAGTTGCTTGAAAATCGTTATCTTATCTAGAACAGTAAATCATTCAATAATACTAAACAATATATTGCAAATCTCTTGAAGTTTGCTCTTGATGAATTGAAATTATTTTCCAATGCTGGATAGAAAGCAGTCAAGAGAAAAATATGAAACTGTTGTAAGTTTGTAGGTTCAAACAAAATATTTCAAAATGATTTTATTTGTTTTTTAAAAATAGTTACCTACTTACTATGTTATTAAAAGAGTAAAAGTAAAAAAAAATTATAAATCAATTTAATGTGACCTGTCATATTTTGTTGAAACACATTATTCAGTATCCATATTGACAAGCATTCTCGTCGAATAACGTTTTCGATAGCGTTATAAATAAGTGTCATACCTAGAAATGAAAACCCGGTATTCTTATCCTAAAGTTAGTGCCATAAACTAATTTTAAGAACCCAAAGAGTACAGGTTTATTTTCGGTTCATAAAAATTTGGAAGTTAATGCCAAGTTTTGACTCCAGTTCAAAAACTTGTAAATCCGGTATTCATTGTTAATATATAGATGCAACTTCTGTTAGAAATGTTACTAAAACTGCTACTAAATTTGATAAGTTTTAATCCATTTCCAGGTAGTTCGATTAGTCGATGTACAGTGTGTACTGTACATCAATATGATTCATGAACGAATACTGATAACTGATAACAGCTAGTTTCGCTTAGTTGCGGGTACTTTTACATTGGCACTCTTATATTATCAAGTACAGAAAAAAGAGCTTTAATTTGATATATAAATCATGAATCTACATTATGAGTGTACTAATCATGCGGTTGGATCTTAGGCTAAGTTTTTTGGTGTTCTAACTAGTTACCTTTACTTTTGTATTTTACTCCAAAAGGTTAGTATTTTTTTAATTTCCTGTCTCAAGCTCTCAATGATCTCAACATAAAAGTCTCCCAATTTGTTCAATGCACACTGTCCAGCTTTGCGGTAAACTTGATAGTGAGCCATGTTTCATATTTTAATAAACATGTTTTCGTTCAAAAAAATTTATTAAGTATAATCTTTAAATAGGTATGAAATTTTTTTATTTCATGTCATCCTTAGTTTTTTTTTTTGGATTTTAAAGAATTTTTACATAGTTTTTCTGCAAATATGCTCAAAAAGACTAAACTGTACATATTCACACCATTCGTGGCGTTTTGATAACAGATTGCGTGCGTTTTGAGAGAGAGACATTTTCATTCATCGGACTGCATTTATTTCTTTACGTGCGCCAAAGCACCACCCACACTTAAATAGTCTCCCACCCTCAAAACCCCTTATTTCACACCCTTGACACTCGACGTGAGAATATCGTATTAATTCGAGATAAATTTGTCGCCTTTCTATACACGCATCAAGTCATTTTTGATTTAAGTTTCAGTTACCAAAAAATCTTAATCAGTTTCCATTTAAAATTTTTCATTTTTCTTAGCAACGAAATGTTAATTTATTTCTCGATAAGTTTGAGCGAGAAGCTGAAAAATAAATTCTTTTAGTTTTATAGTCTGATATAAAGGTATTAGTACAAAATAATGATACGTTTTGATTATAAGTTCTTTGAAATTAAAAGAAAATAATAATAATAATAAATCATAATAAAAAATCCTTCCAAAGATTAAACGCTCTATTATTATCAAATAGCATTGTCTGGAGTAAATCAAACGAAACCCATTTTTAAAAAGCTGAAAAAGTAAAGTTGACAAAACTGGAAAATCTTAATATATTTAAATCAGCTCGTTTATTCCACCTTTTTCTTGTACGCACTCTTAATTTTCTTTGCTTTCCCTTCAACTGTTCATCGGGAATATATATTTTTTTAATTTTGTTCTAGTTTGAAACCACCGCCAAAGGATGGCGTGACGAAAAGCAACCCTAGTAAACGCCATCGTGAACGACTGAATGCCGAATTAGACACTCTCGCAAGTCTTCTACCCTTCGAACAGAATATTTTATCAAAACTGGATCGTCTTTCCATATTACGGCTGTCTGTTAGCTATTTACGAACGAAAAGTTATTTCCAGGGTAAGTTCAATACAAAATATATTCTTTTTTAATTTTATACTTTTTATCTGGAAATCTGGAAATTCTGAATAAAGATTCAAAAAAATTAAAATGTTATCGAAAAAAGTTTTCAAATATAACTAAGGGAAAATATTTTTGATACGTAAAACATTCTTAATAACTTTTCAATATTTTCACAAACTTTAGCAAAAGAACTAAACCCAAATGATTTTTTAATCTTATTTTAAAAAATCTGTAAAAAGAGTTATTTTTAAGTAATTTCGTGTTATAAAACTAAACCCCGCTTTACAATAATTATTTAAACTATAAAAAGAGCTTTTTTTATGAAAATGTTTTGAAAATTCAAAGTTGCAAGAGCGGTTGAGGCTTCATAAATAAAAGCTTAGTTTATTCTCTTAAATTAAAGCAATAATTATTTTATTCTGTATTTAATCAATAATTTATGCACATATATTAATCATATATTTCCTCGTAATTTTTTCTAGAAATTAATTATTTCGGGGTCAATTTTAGAAAATATTGAAAGTAAAATTATTATTTTACACTCAATTTAAAAAATTACCATTTATAAGAGGTGAAAAAATAAATAATGAAATCACATATTTTCAGATTTTTTTTTTCTAAATTTTATTACTGACCTTTTATTAGTGATAAGCGAGCAAGACCCGGGGGTGTACAGTCTTATCAGAAACCCCAACTCCTGTTAAACACCTCTAGTTTTCATAATAAATTGTCAGAAATATAGCTGTGAACCCCTTATTGCTCAGCTAACCCCCATTTTTTTATATTTTTAATACAAATTTTATGATAAAAATTGAATTATAAAACAGTTTAAGAAGGTCATTGGCTAGACGGAGAATTCAATCTGATAACGTTATTTATATGAGCTATAAAATATGGGGAAACGAGGTTGATTTAATAAAAGAGGGAGGTTTTCTTTTCTCACATTAGAGGAAAATTAAAAAAATGCATTGAAGAAAAATTTTTGGATGAAAATTTTTTTAATTTTTTTTAGTTATAAAACAGTTTTAAAAACTATTTAGGTATATTTTTTGATAAAAATGAACTATATTAAATAGATATTAACTTAAATATATATTCAAATTAAGGTAGAACTTAACAAATTGAAATTTGTTTTAATTATGGATGATTAAAAAGAGTTGTAAATTTTTACTTTACATAGTAATATAAAGGTTATAAAATATATATGTAGATTTTGTATTGTTTTTGGAACTAGAAAAATATTTTATCATTTATAAACATTTTTTATCTGTTATAGAGTTGAATTGTGAATCGCTGCTTGATTTGATTTTTAAGGTACTCGATTTGATTCTCAAACTACTCGATTTAAATGTTACTTGATATCAACTCAAATTTAAGTCAAATCTGAATATTTGAATATCAAGAGGCAATAGTCAAACATCGACATCATAAGTCATTTCATTGTAAAATTATAATATATCATGCTTAATTCATTTTCAATAGAGCAAGATTGACTTGATACTGACTGATGATATTGACTTGATACATCACTAAACGATTTTTAACAAATTCGACATTAATATTTTATATATTATATTACGAATCACTTTGTTATCACATGCTATTATGCGTACTTAATTAATTCATAAGAAAATTATACAAATAAAAATAATTGTTCGTTCGCTACATTTATTTTGAATCCGTTTTACTAATAACTAACACAATATATTCAAAACAATATAAGTTTATGTTAAAATGTTTTGTTTTTAAATTGTACTTTTTGTAAAAAATCTAATACAGATACAGAAGACTGAAGCTAAAACGCATAAATCATCTTCTCTTGTATTATCTTGTGTGCTAAAAATTAAAAACATAAATTTACAAAATGTAAATCTTGTGGTACATTCAAATTTCAGACCTAAACAAAAATGTAAAATCCAAAGCAGGACAAATTATTTCAAGTGAAAGGGCACAGAATTTTATCCTTCATTGAACTATAACTGTGATCAAAGTTTGGATGCTAAATGTGGAATTACTCTAAAATAATACTTCTAAGCTTTGAATTTCAATTATCTTTAACGACCTTATCCTTTGTGTACATAAATGTTTACTTTTGGTAAATTTTATTTGCTCTTTATTTTCAAGTCATTGTAAAATTTAATGGAACCATTTTTTTTTCGCTTTTGAAACTCTTAGCAAACAAGGCATTTAAAAATAGCTCGTTAAAAATATCATCGAAATGATCATATAAGAAACTCGAAGCAATAATATCCGTAATTTGCATTTCCCTTAATTAACCTCGTTGGCCCCAAAGAGAGCCTACGGAAAAATAAATATTTACCAAAGCACCTTCGGTTTATAGCGCCATATTCAAAATTTGAAATAAAACAATCTTTCCATATAATAATACGAGTCGTATATCCTTACTCCCTCAAACACCTATTTTAGGCATATTACCAATCTCTCATCCCCTAACTGGACTGTATCCCTTCCTTATTCGAAAACGGCTGTAATTATTATTTGAAAATGACATTAAAGATAATTTACGATTAGACCAAGAGGCCGTCATTAATTTCTCTCTTTGGCAAGCCAGGCGCGTATTTATAATAATATTCCAGTCCCTAAAGTCCGGCATCAGATAAGAGGTGTGTGCGCGGTCAAACCGGGGGGGCCGTCGACATATTTTTCCCTATAAGAATACGATTAGTCATATTATCGTTAACCTTCTATTATATTTTTATATGAAAATATTTTTATTAAAACACCACAATATTTTGCATACAAATTGCCCGAAAATGAGGTAAAACTCAACCTACTTATTTAACAATTTCATATTAAGCACTCAACGTTTTTTTTTTTTTTTTTAATTCGACGATAAATATTAAACGAGATTTAGAGCAAGCCAACCCCCAAGCACTTTCCCCACTTTCTGTATAGAGAAAACTTGAAAATTTATATTTTTTATGAAATAAAACTCAAAATGATAAAAGAACAGATGGCATCATTGAGAGCAACAAAAATTCTCTCTTCTCAATCATCCCTTATCTTCGCTTGGTAAGCATTTTTCCTGCATTTTATAATGGCTAGGTTGCGTGCCAATTTTCTGTGGTAATGATAGCCAGAAAACCTCTGTTTCTACACCCCCACTCCACAAAGCTATCATTTTCATCTCTCGATCTCTCGGTCGTTCCTGGTTTCACTTTGAATCCGTCCATTTGTTCAACATCACCGGAATCGGTCGCGTCTTATCGTCGTCTTATCCCCGGAACTAGGATAATGGACTTGGGAAAAGGATCAAAAAGGCCTGTCTTTTTATTGAAACGTCTGTCTTTGGGCTAGTAATAAACCTGAATTAGATACATATTCTCGTTTTTGTTTTCTTCGAAACACAATGCAATTTTTTTCATTTTTCAATACCACTGCTTTCTTATATGGTTAAAGAAAATTAAAAAAATAATATTTCTTTAGTGATTTAAAATAAAAGTTTATCTACAATTTAGTCATATATTTTATTCAGTTATAAAAAAGGGTTTTAGTATAAAATGATTAAAAATAATTATTATAATAACCTATCTTGATAATACAGTTATTAAAATCAAGTTTACATTTACTTTTAAAACCCGCATTATATAGCAAAAAGCATTAGCATAAACATGCGTTATTTAAACTAATGATTTCAAAATTAAAGATTTAAATTTGATTTATGTTTACTACTTTGTAATGATAAGGATAACGTTTCTGTATAAATTTTATGTTTGGAAAAAATATTTGCAAAATTTTGAGAATATTAATATTTAATAACATGTTGTAATCTATAGTTTAAACATCGTAACGAAAAGATTGATTTAAAAGTAAATAGTTTTAATTATACCTAAAAGTTAAAGTATGGGTATATTCATGGATGGATTTTTAAGATAAGTATATAGCTTCGAAAAAAATCAGAGATTATCATTAATTTGGAAAAATTAACAAACTAAAATTAGCATTGTTTTGCGTATATTATTATGGTAGTTTTGGTACTTTTAGAACGCTCAATAAGTAAATTTTACAAAACAAATTGTGTGTTTCATAATATACATATCGTACAGCTAAAATGTTTAAGTAAAATGATTCGTAAATACATTTTTTTAAATCATAACTATTTATTACACAGTGAGTACCTAAAGTGCAATATTGCATTTGCCTACAATAGTTTAACATGTCATCTTTACTTTTATTAACATTTAACATTGAAAATAATAATTTGATTGAATTTTCAAAAAATTTGATTTTCTTCTGCTATGTACCTATACCTAGTTACTCTAGTTACTAAAAAAAAGAAGACAAGAAATAGACAAAAGTAACAAAGAGGTGATAAATCGCCTTACAACACGGGATCATAATATAATGCAAGTTTTAATACCAATATTTTGTGAACAGGTTAGTATTTATCTTTTTGTTTTGAAATTCAAATAAGTAATTTAAAATTCACACAAAGTAATAAATCTTCTTTTTTATCAAGAATTTAAGACTATCAATGATTAAACAAAATAATTTAAACAAACCATTAAAAACTGATTTTTTAGAATTTCATTTGCCCATATCCCAATAAAAATTAATTATAATTTATATCGTATAAATTGTAATTATAAACGTTTCAAGCTTGATTCAAAATACTTAAAATAAATTTTCCTAGGTCTGTATTTGTCAATTTATAGGGGTTGCTTTCCATTTATTAACAACGAGCGACTCTGCGTTACATTGCGAAACACTGCCAAAATGAAACAGAGTTATCTCAAAATAATACTAGAGCAAATACTAGAGTGCATTTTTTTATTTTTTAATACCAACCTGAAGAACCTGAATAATTAATAAGCATAGAGAACCATAGGCAGAGAAGAGATTTCTTCTCTTTTGTGTTGGTAATCCTGGGCAAAACACGGTGAAACATTGCCAAACACGGCTTTTTCGAGTGTCGCGCAGTGTACAGCCGTGTTCAACATTGTAATAAATGGAAAGCACTCTTTCGAACACTGCGTTACACAGAGGTCGTTTTTGGTGTAAATGGAAAGCAACCAGGATATTTTGTTTTGTATGTGTTTAATTTGAACCAGTGGATTTCAAACTATGTTGACTGCATATGTTTTTTTGTCTATATATAAAAGAGTAGCTGATTAACTGACCAATACGCTGGAGGTTAAACCATTGACCATAGAAACATTAATTATTAAAGTGTTTTATTCTGAGTGATCTGTGGTCCGGAATTAAAGAAGGATTTTCCGAAATTTGTCCCCCAAATAGTTCAAAAAGGGATTGAAAATGTTGTACTTATGTCTTAATTTTTCCTTCTAATATTTTAATTTCTTTAAATTCTTTTCTTGGAATTATCAATTTACGTGTAAATGTAAAGAATCTTTGCTTTTGTAGTTTCTTAAGTTTTTAATTTAAGAGTTGAAAACAAGATTTTATAATTTCAAGAAAATTTCTAAGGAAATCGCCTCACTTACCCTTTATTAATATTTATTTCATTTTATTTACAATTAGTGTATTTTTATTGTTTAGTTTTTATAATGAAGTTTTTGAAAAGAATGGTTTTGTTGCTGAGGATTGTGGTGAAGGTGATTTTGGTGTTGTTCTCTTTATACACAGAGGTTTACTATTTTAAGCTTACTGTGTTTACTTTTTTTAACGAGAACGAAGTCATGGGTAGCCGCTAGTTTGCTTATAAAAATATTTTTGAAATGCATTTAACAAACGCAATAAGTTGTTATATATGCGAAGTTTAGGTAGAAACCTACCTATATAAATCGTATATAAGGATGCATATCTCTTATACAACAATAATTCAGAAACTGGTTAAATGTTGAGGCCAGGAATTAGTTCTAGAATAGTAACCATAGATCATTCAATACGTAGATACTAAAGAATTAGACTATTCTCAGACAGGTTCAAATTTACATCAGAATTAAAGTTTTGTAGTTAAAATAAACGTCATACTATGATATTATATGAATATGATAATTGAATATGAATCAGAGTAATTTACCTTTATATATATTTTTTTTTTAAAAGAAATTATATAATTCTGATATTTTTCCGTCTCAATATAGCCTTGTATATTTTGTAATTTTCTTCTTTGAGAACTATATGTTATTTAATCAACGTAGATAAGATAGATTAGATATTATTAATAGCAGAGAAGTCTACTAGAAGTTTTATTATGGAAATTCAATATCTATTTATATCAAAATTATTTTTAGAAAAAAGTTCGATTATTTATTCAAATATTAATAAAAATCGATAACTTTATTTTAGTTTATAAATACTATATTATATAATAAGATATGTTTTATACTCCTACATCAATGTGCAAATAAAATATATGCTCGTTCAATTATAGCGATGTTTAACCTATATTAGACCAACCACATTTCGATTCACTAATGATAAGAACACCGCATTAAAATTCGTCGAATTCAATACTAACTAAACCAAAAATTGCAAACTGATATCAAATAATGAAGGTTTAACTCTCGAAACAATTAAAATACCCGATTTTACACGAACAAAGTAGATGCGTGTTTAACAACTTCAACGATGCAGAAAACCTTTTCACAATCTTGCTATTGAATGTTTTTCGCACAAACAAGTGTAAAGAAATTTGACAGATCTTATAATATACTATATAAATATCATAAGTGAAAAATATCATGATCATATAAATGCTTGCAAACATAATTGTAGTATTTTTAAAAATTTCATTTAGAAGTCGCAATAGCAGAAAGAATTCGTAAAATTTGAGAAAATTTACATTTAATGGATGACTCAATGTTAGTAGCTCAGAAAAAATTGCACAATGATTTATTATGGTATGACAAAATGAATATGTAACAAGTTCTTATTAAATTCAAGTTTGCTTTTTTAAAATCATTTTACTCTTATGATTTTACTCTCTAACAGAATACCACGAAGGAGTTCAAACAATAAATATTTTATTTCATAATAATCCTTAGTATATAGTTATTAATTGTTTTTTTGCCTTTTCAATACGTTAGTATAAAATTTTCGACTGTTTAAATTCAAAAAATTTCTATACGCGTAACTCGGATTTGTATTGAATCGACTTAAAGGCCACTAACGCATGTGTAGTTGTAACTTTATCGCTGCATCGTTAAGCGAACTTTATAAAGCTGTTACTTTATAAATAAACATTGAAAAGAAACATTTTACTAACTAATTTTATACTGTTGTAGCTTACTATGGTTCACAGTATATCTTCGAATCATTAGACAAAAAATATTTGATGGAAAATGTACTTTACCAACAGCTTAGAATATGTTTATGTGTTATAGATCTATAAGTTATAATCAATTCTTTGATAAATTTCAAATCACATAACTATGATTAATATAAAGGTAAATTATGTAACCAACCCAGCAATTTAAAAAATTGTCCTCCAATACCTTAGATTAAATTCTGTGTCATGATTCCCATGTGGAGTTTGTCAAAAACCGGATTTGACAAAGGTCTGATTTTCGAGTCTTGATTTTAAAAAAATCGTGGTTTTCATTTTTTTTTTAAATTAAAAAGTGAAGTTCAACTGATTTTTTAAATATTAAATTTTGAACCTATTTCTTCATTAAATTATGGAATGTTAGAGAAAACAAAGGCATTTAAAGATTTAGTAGATAATATCTTCGCCGAATTTTTGTACAAAAAAACAAATAAAATGCTGAAAACTCTCTCAATATCAGTAGAAATTTGGTTTGATGCACAACAATGCATCATGTAATCTTTGCAAGTTTCCATTAAGTTTAACCAGCATTTCTAAATTGTGCAAACTCTTGCTTAACCCATTTAAATTATTTATAGATTTTACTGCTATTGATGATAATTTAGGCTGTGAAAATATCTGTAACAACATAATATTCAAATTGGGCAGCGATGATTCTCTACCTTAACTTTGTTTTTCTTCAACCGATGATGTGCCGAAGAAATGAGAAACCAGAGTCAACAATTAATGACTACTGGAAAATAGTTTTAAACCAAAAACCAATTAAATAAAACCGAATTTTCGGTTGTTATATCTTTGCAAAAAAATCACGGTTTTCGGTTAACCGCGCTGACAAACTCTACTCCTAAGGTAATAGTAAAAATATTTGCTGTATCACAGAATACTTAGTCCTTCTAAGTAAATTTTCCCCTTGCCTATTAAATATAACATATTATGCTTTTCTACATCTTAAATGAATTCATCGGTTAATCTTTTGAAAAATTTGTATGATCAGTAATTTTGAGATGCACTGTTTTAAATTAAAACATTAGTAGACATTACTATAGTTAATATTAAACCCTCTAGTTTTTTCTCAAATAAGTAATGCTTTAACTTTGCTAATAGTTACTTATATTAAAGTAATATTGCTGTGTTTGACAGCATCTTTCTTCAAGTTGGTATTAACTTTACTTTATTGATGATTTTTACTTTATTATTATTTTATTTAAGTGTAGTAAATCGCCTTAACATCTAACTAAGGTCATATCACGATTATCTTACACAAAATTTATGTAGGTTATAAGTCCTATATCTACAATTCAATGGGGATTCAACCCAGTATCACTGATGCATAGATCGGAGATCAACTGCTCTAACCACTGCGCCATTAAGTGGACTATTCGTGCTATTATCAAATTAAATAAAAGTGTAAATTAACTTTTGATAAAAAGGTGACCATTTTTTGAATTAAGGACCTACATATTTATTTTTTGGTTAATTAAGGTTAACAAAGATAATTTCATATTATGCTCGATTAAAAGGTTAACTCTATCAAATTAAAATCAACGGTCTATTCTCTCAACTCTAAATCTATTCTCTGAAGGGTCAACCTAAAGAGAAGCATCTAAATTACTTTTTACTTTATGGAAAACCTAACTAAAACAAATTAGCAAGAATAAAATAAAAAATTGAATAAACGTTGTTTGTGAATTTTTGAGTTTTTAACGGTAGTTATTATCACAAAAATGAAACTTAAGCGTTGCATACTTTTGTGTTTCTTGCAGCATTGAAATTGGATCCAAAAAATTTTTTAAAAAACCTCGAAAATGAGCGCACATAGAGGTGCATCGTTGTCCTTTTATTCGTCGTCGTGTACGTTTACATTTCAAGTCTGATTAAAAATGACAGCGTAAAAGATCAATGGATAAGAGAATTGTGGCCTAAGATTTTATTGGGCCTCTTCTTCTTCTTAACTTTTTTCACAAACTTGTCTTACAACTTAACGATACTCTTTCGCTCCTTGTTTGCTCCTTATTCTCTTTTTTTTTGGCTGCTGCTTCTGCTGCAAAATCTCCTCTCGGCCGTGATTATTCATTTTGATAAACTACTGGATTTACGTATCCTAAAAAATTTAACCATACACATACAGACTCTCTCACACATTTTTTTTCGAGTTCTTTGTGTCAAATGTTACAAGACTGCACCCGAATTTTGTGTAAATCTCGTCTTATAAAAAATCTTTACATTACATTAATTTCTACTTAACGAAAACATCCTCCGCTTATAAACTTATTCGCGGTTTTTTATTTCAACTTACAATCTCTTGTTCTCATGAAATATTTCACGTTTCAAATCAATTATCAACGCTCTTAACTTATTGATAATTTCCAATTATTAACAAAACTCGCTCAGCATGTTGTCTGAAATAATGTAGGATTTATTTTTTTTATTATTAATAGATTGAGAGGGACTTACGAGCATTGAATTGAATAGATAGACATTTAACTGAGACAGTTCGTCATGGTTTAGTGATTTGCAGCCAATTTTTCACCTGGACAAGGGGTGGCTGCTTTTGATGATGATGATAGACGTAATGATTAAGTAAAATAAGGGAAAGTGTAGTGGGCGCAAGCCAGAATGAGAGGGTAAACGACAAGGTCTACGTTTTGAAAAATTGTAAAATTCAACGGGGAGTTATGGACGGGCTAGAAGGGGATGTTATTTGTTGTCGTTAGATCTTATAATTCATTCATTTATGATACAATTATTGAGTCACCACACCATAAAAAAGAGTTTATGAGTTTTTATTTTACTTCCCATTAATTTTTTTGCAATCTATCCAGAATAACAAATATGTTTTAATTAGGCTTAAGGACATTTAAGAGACAAATATAAAAAAATTACAAACGAAAATTCACTAGAATATTTCTTAGTTAATCTACTGTTAAAATTTAAAAATGATTGACTTCGCCGTTCAAAGTTATAACAAGTTAAAAATTTGTATATTACGTAAGTTATCTTAAATGAAGATTTATTCACTCAATAGTTGAAATAGTTGAAATTTATTTAAACTCGTGTAAAAAATATGGCAATTATTTCTAGTTTTTAATTTATATTATAGTAGAAGATCCCAACCTACATCGATCTTCACCAAGTTGATAATAAAATGAAACATATGTTATCATGAATTTAGGAAATTAGAAAATATATAAAAAATAGGTTGCCTAAAAAAATCCTGGGCAGACTGTATTAAATTATTTAAAAAAAAATGATTTTTAATAAAATATTGCAACATCAAGATAATAGAAAAAAATTCATATCATCACAGGGGTGACTGCGATGTTGGGCCCTTTATTATTACACAGTATATATATTACTTACCTTGGATCTCTCTGTCACACATTTCCAAGCGCATTAAAATTTAAATCTTTAAAATTTGCTAATCCCTAAAAGAACCGAACTTTTGCAGACAAACCTATATCAACGTTTTCGCAATAAAACAGCGCTTATCATGATAAAAAAAATTTCTATTATCTTGATGTTGCAATATTTTATTAAAAATATATTTTTTTAAATAGTTAAAAATAGTTTGTCCAGAATTTTTTTAGGTAAACCATATTTAATATATTTTCTAATTTCCTAAATTCATGATAAAATATGTTTCATTTTAGTATCAACTCGGCGAAGGTCGATGTAGGTTCGGATCTTAGACTATTATTTGAACTTTATAAAACAATTTTGCAAAATTTGATAAGCAATTTTAAAAAAATAGGAGTAAATGAAAACAAATAGCAAACTTGATATTACTGGTTAATAATGTAAATTAATAATAATGTAAATTAAAATATATTCACAGTCAAAAGTTAAGGATATTTTCGTTTTATGTATTTTTTCTTATTTAAATAAAAATTAATGAATTATATTTAATTTAATTTATTTTATTTTTTTTTATTATTTTTTAATGAAACTATTTATTTTCTGCTTGCCAAGCTATAAACAGTAGATATTCAAGAATTATTCGTGTTTTGTACTTTTGTTACCGATTGTATATCTTATAGATGCATCTTTTAAAAAATCCTGCTATAGGATCCAATATACGAAAAAATATTTTCTCTTTAAATTCAAGATAGATACTAGAATTTGGTCGCTTATCCAAACATAACCTTTCAAAATTATTTTGTCAAAGTGAGTTTGAAATCATTCTGTAGTCATGCATTGTCTGAGTTCTATTGCAAAATATAGAAAGAAATTTTTGGCGTATAAAAGTTTATGTTTTCTTCTTGTATCCTTCCAAGTGTAACTCTGACTTTTTTCTTTCACTGCTACATACTATAGGAAGTATTCTATTCTTATCGAATTTTCAATTTTGAATTTTCACCGGAAATACAAATTTAACATCCTTACAAAAACAATGTTCTTAAATGTGTATGATTTGTCATCATCATTGTCATCATTGTCAAACATCCTAAAAAAAAAAAAAAAATTAACGACATCGAAAATGAAAATCACAACGATTAAGAGTTTATGGAAAAATTGTAGTAGAAATGTAACATAGCTCTATCGAATTTCAAGATTATTTAGTTTTTTGTTAAACGATTTTTGGTTTGTGCCATTAAACAATATTAGGAAATTTGGGGAAAACTTTTTTTTTAATTATTAAAACAATGTGAAATTTAAGTACAATCTCTTGGGAGAACGTGGTTAAATTATCAGATTGTCCAAAATGAAATGGGAATAAGTTGATTAGACGAATGCTATTAGGGAACAATATGTTTGATATTAATAATGGGCACGTTACAGCAGCTGTTTTTCCCCCGCGATTGCTTCCATATGGACATTAATACTACCTATAAAGGTATCGTTTGGTCGACGCTCCGAATTGTGAGAGAAACGGGGATATTGCGAGCAGGAACCAAACGAGGAAGTTTGTTTATAGGCCCGGGTGAATTACAACCCCAAGCATCATTTCACTGTCAGTGTTCAACCCCCGACTACGCGGTGCCCCCCTTATAATTCCATATACACCCTCGTAAATTGTAAATTACCTGTCGGAAGGACATACGCATAAAGTATGAGACGTAAATCTATCTCTTTTTTACAATGAGATCATTTGATCAATGACCGAAGAATGACGTCATAATTTCCAAAAAAAAAAAACTCTTTGATCTAATTAGCTTTGATTCTAAATAATGATTTTATTTTACTTGTTGAAAATGAAACTTCTTCTTCGGATGATTTACGCTCATTGATTTTAAATTTCGCGCTCGCTATTTCGAAAATCGCAGTTTGTTCAATCTGCAGACCACAGGGGCGTGTTAAGGACATAACTTTTCAGAGCCGCGATAATTATTATTTATTTTATACATTTATTGTTTTCGTAACGTTTTGTTTATGTGTTTTAATTTATATTGCAAACGAAGGGGGTCGGTGTCCAGGCCCGGGCTTGGCCATCTGCAACCGCAAAATTTAATTAAACCATAAATTTGTGCCCAACATTAAAAACGTAATTTTTTTAATGTCTTAATCATATTTGATATGTACCTAGATTTTTTCTACGTTTCATGGTGAAGCGAAATGAAAAGCGTGGCCGACGTGAATGTTAAAAAGAAACAGACGGGCAGGTGAATAAAAAAGTTTTCTCGTCTTGATGAAGACTTTTAAGAATTTATTTGCTTTCTTAATGAATCTCAGGTTAAAAGTAATTAGTCGATCGATACACACCGATGCAAGAAAGAGAGAAATACAATCTCCCGAACCCATCTTTTTATTACCCGACATGCGCAACGATCGAAACGAAGAAACTCGAAGGTGAAAATCGAAAAGCTCTCTTCTTATCCATCTAATATTGAGCTTCGTTAGGCGGCTACGATTTAACGATTAAATTATTAAAATTGAACGAAATTCGTGGAATAGAAACGAGTCAGCGACAGAACAAGACAAAACGACCTCAACCCTTTTATTCGGAACTACAATTAAAAATTTCGAACTAATAATTTTTTCGACTATCATAAAATATTACTGTAATTAATTGCTTAAACGAACGACTATTAAAATCTATATGGCTCTTTTTGTAACTATTATAATAACAAAAGATCTTAATTTCTTCTTAAACCTTGACAGAAATGAAACTTAATATTATTATAATTGGAACAAAGAAATAATATAACTTTCAATTATCTTTCTAAAAATTGACAAAAATTTATTTCCTACTTTCAAATTGCTTTTGAATGCGAATTATTAACGAAATATACTGAACGAAAGTTTGGTTGATACAAATAGGTTTTTATACTTAATCGCTAGTTATTGAAAGAAGATGAAAATTTTAACTAAATATCTTATTGGTAGCTGCTCAAAATTTGTACCAATTTAGTAGTACTTTTACATAGTAAAGTACTTATAGGTAATTACTATACGTAATCATATTTATTGAAGCATCTTATTGTGAGACCTCCTGCGGTCGCAAAAATACGAGATGGAAATGCCCTTTTTAGTAATGATTTCTTACAATTTTTAGAAGATATCGTTTGCCTATGTATAACATTTAACTATATAATGAATTTAGCTACAACTATACGATAGATCAGGTAAAATTTATCTGTCAAACAAATTTAAAAAATGAACATAAGCATAAGAGTTTTTTAAACATTTTTCTGTTTAAAGAATATGAATAATGAAAAAAAGATAATGGTTATGGTTGGTCGCTAAGAACAGTTGATGTTGCTGCGACTCTAAAAAAAATTTATTATAACCATATACGTACATACGTATGTATTTTGACAACCATAGCAACTTTTTAAATTGTATCTTCATGATTCAAATTATTCTTCAAACACAATTTTGTGGTTTCTTAAAAATCACGTAAATCCATTTTGAAGTTTTTGAGATAGCTGGTATCGCAATTTTGAATACTACAGACATATATGGAAATGAACTTAGGCTGTATTTTCATATTCTGATTTCTGACACATAAAGCTGAAATAGGTACCTACTTTACTTGTGACAGTTGATGGCGGGTTTAATAGAGATTAAAATTCCTCCATTATCTATTTTTTTCGAAAAAGTAGACTTAAGTGGTTTTACCAAAGAGCAACTTAATTATTAACTGAGTTAGTAATTTGTTCCGTAAGTTTTGTAATAATTATCTAATTTTAATTTCCTTAAAAGTTTGATAACATTTATATTTATCTAAAAGTATTTATGTGTTCTTATTTAGGGATTATTTGTGCATGTACAATGTACATGTGTAGGTATGTACTTATATCTTACAATTTACATAAACACTAGAAAGAAAGAAACGTGCAGCTCAAATTAACGTCCAACTTGATTTTTAAACATTTCTCAACATTTTGCAGAAAAAATTATCCATTGATCAAAATGGACCACTTGGTGCTACCTCAAAAAAAAGCAATTTATATATATAGGTACAATCAAATAAAATTTTTTGCTGACTTTGAACAGTTATCTTGTTTATTTAATATATAAAATATATTGTGGTCTTATTTATGCAATATAATTTACAGAAAAAAATCATAAACATAATATAAAGAACAAACGTTCAAACGTATTACTTTCTTTGACTACTATATAGTAAATGAAGTAGGTATTGTAATCGGGGTTGAATTTTCGAATTCGAGCTTTCACCGGAAATACATGTTTTGAGGTCCCCCGAGTCTAAAAAAGTGGTTTTCAGAAATATGTCTGTGTATATATGTATGGGTGTCGGTCTGTGTGTGACTTGGAATTAAGCCTGCATATTAGATCTAGTTGTGTCGCGAGGCTTTTGGTTGAAATCGGTTGACCGGAACCTCCACTTTATTCTAGGAGTTTTTGAGCTTTTTAAATTTTTTTCGAAAACGGCTCCAACGATTTTTTTAGACTTGCTATAGTTCTTAGACGCATGCCTAAAACTTTATTTGAAACTTTATCCTGGGAAAATTTAAATTAGGAGGGTTCTGGGCTTAAGGAACGGGGCTCGTATATACATAGAAGCTGTATGCATATAGTTCTGTTTATAAAGTTACTAGCTGACCCGCGCAACTCCGTCTGCGTCAGATAAGAGTGAGAGAGGGTTAAAAGTGGAGAACCTATGGCACAATTCTAAAAGATTTGAAACTTTCTTTGTTTTATCCACAAATCACTTAAGAACCATTGAAGAGATAAAATTTGGTACCTATAATAATAATTTAAAACCACGCGGACGAAACCAAGAAAAACATTGTATGTCTGTAACGTTAAAAGTATAACATGACTCATGAGCTATCTTAGGTACATCACATTATGATCAGTAAGAGTGGAACTATAGTAGAAAATGTCACGGGAACGGGAATAATAAAGGAACGCTGCATAACACTACTGGAGTGTTTTATTATTAAAATTTACGTATGTAAACTTAAAATATAATGAAGAACAAAGAATATATGAAACTTAAACAAAGAGTAACGTAAAAAAAATTAAAATGTTATTTGATTATTGCAACGCCTGTAACCGTTGTAACAAATAATATATTTTAAACTTGTACTTCTGTATTTGATATAATATATTGCAAGGAGCTGAATGCCTGAATGTCTAATGATCTATGAATCAGCTCAGTACTGACTACTGAAAAAAAATTAGAAGTACACAAATATTGAGAAGGAAAAGCGCAAGCGCTCACATACGAGGCCTAATATATTTTAAAGAGTGGGGAGTTTTGAAAAGAAAAGTTGAAAATTTAATTGTTAATTTTTTAAATGTAATTTAACACGCTAAATTCTAAATATGTATTCGAAAATTAACAATGAAAGAAATTTCAACGTTTCAAAAATTTTCATTATTTTTCGGATGTTAAATAAAAAATCATATCTTCAAGTGAAAATTGTAATTTTTATTTTAATCCTAAAGAGAAAATGTGTTAAAACGCTATTTCACGAACTTTAAAGATCTATTTCACGACCTTATTTTTAAACACACGGTTCCCGCAGGAGACAATTATCATGCTATCCTTTGAGCACCGTGCATTATTCTGACATAAGAAATAATCTATATTATTATCTGATCCCTCAACTATCATATTGCAAACAATCATGTCTATCTTTTACTCTGTGAAAAACAAAAACATATCTATCCTACGGGAGTAGAACATTTTTCCTGGATAAAAAAGAGATCAAGCTTTCCTGAGCAAAATTCGTTAAAACTCTTATTCATAAACTTTTAGAAAACTCTTTTGAAATACTCAGTTCCTGAAAGATTCTATTTTTAGCCTATCCTACGGGAACCGTACAATATTCTAACATAAAAAGTAACCCATATCATTCACTGTCTCTTAAACCACCATATTGCAAGAAATTATGGTAATCTTTTGTTCTGTGAAAAACAAAAACGTATCTATCCTACGGGAACATACATTTTTCCTGGATAAAAAGTGGACTGTATGAAAAGAAAAATTATGATTTTGCCTTGAGGACCTTATGAGTTATTACTTAACTCTTAGCTAATAAATGAGTTATTAAAATGTTTGGTTTCAGCATGATTTTTCTTCAAACCAGTTTTTCTCTATTTTCCCGATGAAATAAGAAATTTTTCCGAAATAAAACGTGTTTTAGATAATGATTCGCATATTTATCATACTTAAATATCACCAAAATCCATTTTCAACTAAAAATAGAGTTTATGAATAATTTTTTTCTCCAACCCGTTTTTCAATTTCCCGGGTAAATGAGACATTTTCCCTTAATAAAAAGAATTCTATTTAATGACTCAGATTGTCATTTATTATCACAACAAATTTTATTAAAAGTCATATTTATTTGGGTAAGAATTAATAATATGTTTCTAAAAACAATTTCGCAAATAATGAATTATTTTTGAAACAACCTTAACAACCATTAAAAAGGTTATAGCGGGCTAACCGTAAAAGATAGACATATGCCGTCGCGGACTTTTTTGTAGAACTTTTTAAGAGGAACAATTTTGCTGCAGATAATTTTTGCGTAACTTTAACCGTTTACGCAGGGCAGGCCACGAACGCTCTCAAAAGGAAAAATTTTTCCTGATTTTTGCAACATTTTCCATCCATGCTCTGCTCCTATTAGTCGTAGCGTAATGTTATATAGCCTAAAGCCTCCCCCGATAATTAGGCTATCCAACATTAAAAGAATTTTTCAATTCGAATCAGTAGTTCCTGAGATTAGCCCGTTCAACCAATCAAACAAACAAACAAACAAACAAACAAACAAACAAACAAACAAACTCTTCAATTTTATATATTAGTATAGATAAAGTGCTTATAGTTTTTTTAACCAACAGCGAATTTCATATAAGAAAGTACTGTGACGCCACGCAGCAAATATTTTATAAATATGACGAGTCACTCGTCATATGGCAGCTACGGAGCGATCCAATACTACTTGATGATCTCTGATGAAGATTGCTTGGGAACCGAAATACCTATCTGGGCAATACGTCAAAAAACACGTTTGAACTTTTGTTCAAAGTTATGTTTATGGTTTGCTTCTGTAAATTATACTGCATAAATAAGACCACAATATATTGTTTATATTGTATAAATACTACGTTTTACAGGTTTTTTGATATTGAGCTGGTTATAAAAAATGATTATCGAATTGTTGAAAAAAAGCATATACATATACCTAGGTATATCCAAATACCCGGGTTGTTCCGTTAGCATCTCAAAAAGTTTTAAAATTAGTAAGTTTATAACAATCTCATTGCCAAAAATGTTCTATATTAAGTATCCGTTTGAAACTCTTGCATTTGGACTTTCGTAATAAACGTTTTTCCTATTGCATTAATTAAAAATTATCGTGTATTTAATTTCATATTGTAAATTATACATAAATAGTACCTATATACAATAGACATGTAGTACAAATATTTTATCACCTGCATAATTCAATCAAGTTATATTTCTTTATACATTTTTATACTATATGTATTCTAAATAGTCGTTTATTAAGTAGTATTTTGTACAAATAAGTTTAAATTTTATCATTACAGACCAATTGTTATTTAAAAGCAACAGTTTTCAAATCCTCTTGAATTAAATTGATTTACTTTATAATTTTAATTTTATTTATTTGTTTCTACATTTTGTTGTATTTTTGAGAATGTTTTAGTAATAAATTTTAAGAGAATTTTAACTAGTTATGAAAGTTAAAAATTTATAAAGAGGAAGAAATTTACTAATCGGAAATTTAAATGACCTATCGTGTTTACAAGTCGTAAGGACGCATTAATTCTGAAAACATTCATTGATACCAGGATGGTTGGCAAATTTAATTTGAGAAGAAAAACGACGTGAAACTTACAAAAATGAACAGTATTATTCGCAGCACCTCAAAATTATCACCTGACACCCCCCATACCCCGCGTTTTTTCCAATATATCTTAATAATAGATCTGAGGTACGCAGTTTCCGTTCGTAGAAAAAAGTTGGAAACCTTTTAGAGAGTTATATAATTTAAGTCTTCGTAAGGCCCCTTATATTCTTCTTTAGTCCTCTCTCTGGTCAATAATTTGAGCGCACTTCCTGCAGGAGAGCAGCTACCTCGACCCCTAAAACTCCTTCGTCTCCCTTTTAAAAAAAATGGGAAAAAAGAAGAAAAATACGTATGTACAACTGGAAGCACCCTCTCTTTTCGTATTCACCTTCCACCAACAGCGCCAAATGTAATAATCCAGTTCCGTCGGAAACGAGCGTCGTAGATGAAATTAAATGTGGCACATTCGGAAAAGAGACGTCGCGACGCGCGGGCATCGCACTGTCCCTGTTCATCGTAAACATAAACAGCACCCATTTAACGAAACTCTGGTGCCTCGAAACAACGATGTGGAGTAAATTCCCTCCGGTGGGAATGGACTGCACGCACGCGACGTCAATGATATCCACCTAAAGCCTCCTTCACCCCCATCAAAGCTCCACAACAACCCCACTTTCTCCACATATACATACATCCTCAATTTACCCTGAAAACTATACGAGTATATCTAATTTTCTTTCTCACTTACAAGACACATTTGTTGATTTTCTAGGAAAAGAAAAATATTTGATTTTAAGAAGAATGCATAAGACGGTATGAATCTTGTTTTCTTTTTCGAAAAAAAACTGTTGACAAATGCAATGGCGACAATAATGTAAACTGGGGGATGAGGGTATATGATGGGGATCGCGTTGGCAATATTATCAATGCGCACGTTGCTGTAGAGACGCCGCCTCCGTGGCGTCTCGACGCCCCGTCAAATATGGCTGCCTCTTTACATCCGAGACAAGAGTCATGGCCAATTTCATACTACTTAAATGCACACCGGCAATCCCCAAAAAAAATCAATTTTTTCCTCAAAATAAACAGACATTTCTATACTATCCTGCCCTGTAACTAGTACAAATAGAATCTTCAAACTTCAACTAAAAACTTGAAACAATCAAACAAATTAAGATAAATCTATTAGATTGATATTTTTCGTGACTTAATTTTGCATTCTATATAATAAAAAATGAAACAACTTAATTCCCATGCTTTTTTTAAATCCACTTTTAACGTTAATAACTTCTAGATATGTTATGGTGTTTTGTTTAAGATTTTAATTTTTTTCACTTTATTCTGCGTTATGAAAAATTGACAGTTTGCGTTTATTCGTAAAAAATGTATTTGGTGTTCCATTTGAGTAAAATAGTTGAAAAAGCTAATTGAATTTTAGCATAATCTTCCACGTTCACAGATTGAGCGGAATTGTAAAGTGATCATTTAAATTGCAGCTATTGAGAACATAATAAATTTTACTATTTCTAATCAGGTTGTGTCAGATGTGTTTTAATGGAGTGCAGAACGTATGCAGACACGTGCACTACGATTATAAAAGTTTGTCGACGACGACGGTCCATATGTTTGGATTGAGCACCTTTGCACACCCCGTCAGGGTGAAGGGGTGTCGTCGTTGCGTGATTACGACCCAAACACGCGACCTGTGACTTTCAACTCAAGTCTATCTGTTTATAAGCTTAACTAGGAAAGTTCATTGGGAAAAATATTAGGACGAAGACGAAATCATGGAAAAGATCTATCGTCAGTTCTTATCCTTGCAAGCTCTTCTAGTTTAAGCTCAAAAAAGCTAACTCTAATTACTCACTGTTTAAATTGCTTGTATAGAGTGGTTTTACAGTTTCGGTCATTAGCCTCATTACTATGTGCATTTGATTCGTATATCTACGCGTCTAATTATGAAGGCTGAAATTAGGGTGGTTTTACAATTCTGAATAATTTAAATGATTTGAATTATAAACTTTTTATTACTTTATATACTATAGGTACCTAAATCACAGCTTTAAACCATAAACAAGTTTCATCGTTAAGATAAATGGTTCCCCATGTATTTCAAAATCATTTTCTACCTTTCAATTTTTCATGTACCTATACCTACTGTGAAATGATTTTTAGGATAATACGTTTAATATTTATCTCTTTATCTCTTAATATTATCTGTTATTTAATTTGTTTTTTTTTTCGATATTTTAGGTCGCTTTAACATCTAGGGTTATATTACGACTGTCTAAAAATAAAAAAATTACTGTAATAGATTTAACCGCTATGCGTCTCTAAGTGAACTAACTTAGAGTTTACATATTGAAATTCATCCTACATTAAGTTATACAATGTATATTTGAAAAAAAATTATAATCTGTACCATCTTCCAACAGTTATTAACCCTTTGGGTACCGATTTATTTAAGGATTTTTTTACATATAAAACGTATCGCTAAATATTGTTTAAAAAATGTTTGATACAAGCAAGGTTATAGCGTCGTGCAGTACTGACAATTGATAACTGACAAAAAAACAATAACCACGAATTAAGCTTGCTTTAAATAAAATGACGAGTCGGACTCGTCAATTGTTACTACGCCAAAACATGCGCATGACGAGAATCAGCCGTCAAATGTACCCAAAGGGTTAAAAATGTATATTTCAAGGAAATGACTTATTAATAAATTAAGAATGCCTTCAGTTAAATTTTTGTACGTCCACTTTTAAGCGATTTTTTATTTGATGTTAAATTTAAGCAACTAGGTCTTTACCCGAGTCGAAATTTTAGACCTCTTTTGGCCCTAAAATGGATCTTTTACCCTTATTTGAACCTACAAAGAGTAAAATGAACCTCATCTCAACCAAAACGATATTTTATCGTCTTCATAGAAACCTACATGAAATTTTTATTATTTTTTGTGAACATCGTTTTGTCCTAAAAAAGAATTTAATGATCATAAAACATAAAATATGGTTGTAAATTTTCTTTTTTGTACAATACCTATTGCAAATATTATTTACTTATAACCCAAATTTTTGGTCTCTCTCTTTCCTATACTTAGATGCTCAATATAATATTGTGTATTCTGGTATCCATTACTGGTTTGATCCTTAATCCTGTTCACTCTTGTTAATTTTTACTCAGTCTCTTGTTAACCGTTCGAGTGCTACACGAGTTATAATACAACAATTAAATAAACTTATTTCACTATTTGATTATTTTTCAACATTGTCTATATCAAAAGGCCTAAAAGTGTAAATGTAAAAAATTGAAAAAACCGAGTTTAAAAGAAAAAGTGTGAAGAAATCTGCTTTAATTAATTATCTTGGAAGTAATCAGAGAGATGTTATACAATTAAATAAAATTTCTAAAGAAATCCACATGGTTGGGTATATTGTGGATTATAATAAAAGGAAATCCTATAAAAAAATTATGGCAATGGCGAGAATAAAGGAGCTGGTACACAAGGACAATGAAATTAAGAATTAAGAACTGATATTTGTAATATTCTTATTACTTTTAAATGTATCGTTAATATTAATGAAACTTGTATATTTAATGAATAAAAAAAACAAAATATTAAAATAAAAATGTTATTCTTTTTGAAAAAAACCATACCAATAAAACAATAAAAAAGAGTGACAAAGAAAAAGTGGAGAAAAAAGAGAGAGAGTGGCTCATTTGAATTTTTTGCTGTAGACCTCTTTTGAGCCTAAACATGGTATTTTGTCCGATAAATGCCACTTGTAGGTTCAAAAGAGGTCTAAAATTTCGACTCGAGATACCTATGCCTAACGGTGTTTTTAAGTAATACATAATAATAATTCTTTTTATAAATTTCAATAAACAATAATGGCAAAACTTATTTTACCATGACAAGGTTACGTATACCTACCACTTTTATGTCTCCAATTAACGCAGTTAAGTATTGCAATATCGCAATATATAGGTAAATACAATTTTTTCAATTCAATGTTTATTTTTTAGCTATAAAATTTAGCTCATTTGAAATCAGAACTATAAAATAATATGAGATTTAAATTATAAAAATACCTTAGCTTTAGGAATAATATTCCTCTCTCGTAAATATATGCGTTAGTCATAATCCAAAAACGTCCCCATTCCTTTCCATTGTTATCTTCATCCTTCAAGTACTTAATGTATTTTTACGTTGGTCAGTTAATTATTTTAATGTGACATTTTTTTACGGTCTAATATTTTTTATTAGCAAACCAACCCCTCCCTGTTTCTGCATAGCGGACATTTTTCAATGTTTTCCAACTACCTTTTAATGAAATTAAAATGCAGACAATGTACAAAGGGGATAGTTCCACACAGAAAGCTTTTATAGAAAAAAAACATCTAAACTTACAAAAACTTCACAACAACTTGAATATACAAATGAAGACTTATATAATCTGTTATACTATGATATTATTTTTACATTAATTTGTGACAAAGTTCCTTATTATCGGTTATTTAAAATGTAATTATTTTTTATTTTCGTTAATTATGAGGTAAATTTTGCTTCTAGCCTGGGGATTGTCGCAGAAATGAATAGTAATTACACGTTGCCAAATGTTTTTTTCCTTCTTGTTACTCTTCCTATAGTCAGTGTGTGACTGGTTTTCGTTAACCCCAATCAGACTCTTGTTTAAAAACCAAAAGTTTTATTTATTATTATTTTTTTTAATTTAACAACAGCTGTTCAGATAAAAGTGTTGTTGGTGACGATATCGGCGCTGAATCAACGCGCTTGGACGACTACCGAAAAATACGAGTATAGTAACTGAAAGTGAGAAAAATAAGAGAAACCCCCTTTAACAACTGCAAGTTGTCGTCTTATCAATTCTCTCGTGGATTTCGAAAAATAACTAAATAATTAATTACCCGACAAACGCTACAGATGGTTATTATCGTATTAAAATAAAATAATTAACGGGTTACAATATGGTCAGCTAGGAATTTAAACTTGATGATTTAGAATTTTGATACTGGTCAATGTGGTTTCGTCTTTTGGTAGAAATACATATATGTACTTATAAGTGTAGTAACTCCAAGTGCCATCCTTCTTGCTTTATTTGTAACAAAAATTAAATTAGTTTTTAAAATCTTTATAAATCCCAAATAGATTTGAGATCACATAATATTATGCTTGTAATTAAACTTAGTTTTGAATAACAAGCAATACGTTCTTTTCCTCTTAATACATAATAACTTAAATGAAGTTGCATGTTAGCATATCTGACGTCATTATTGGGCATTATATATTAGCATAGTATTTATTAATATATACTATGATTGAATTAAAATACTAAGATATTTGAAATACGCGATAGATGTATGATGTATAATGACATGTCCATAATCTTGACACTTACTTTTTTTTTGTAAACAACAAATTAACATAATATGAAATAAATATATTTAGAAACACTAAGCTCAAAGTTTATAAAAAAATATTTTTTTATTACAAAAACTGTCGTACAAAAAATATGTACCTAAATGTATATTATGAATTATGTAATACTTTCCTTTTTTTGTAATTTTATTTGATTTCAATTGAGTAACTAGAAAAAAGTAAATGACAAATTAGGAATCAAAATAATTCAAAAATTGTATCTGATCTTTTTTTTTGTGCAAAATCGATGATATAAACCTTCTGAAAAATATTAATTGTTTGTCTATGTATATAAAATAATTGGTTTGAAATTTCATTAAACTAAGTGGAGGACAGAACATAAAAAAATGTGACTACAAATATTGACTAAACTAAGAAAACAATAAGAAAAACTAATAAGCTTACAATAGAATGTTGATTGATTTAGAGATTGATTTAGATAGAACTGATTTTTTGTATTATCATGTTACGATAATACTTTTTCTGATAATATAACAAGTAGGTACTTACATAGTCTTCATAATATATATAACAAATATTTTATGACTATATTATGATAAACTTTTTATAGTTGTTAAAAATACTTTTTTTATAAAAACTAACAACAAATTAAGATAAGATTTGTCGCTACTTTCGACTGTACTTCATAAATATATTTAGACAATAGTACACTACACTAAAACGAAAACTAATTGAGTCATTGCTAAGGAATAATATGGATCAAACCCGATTAACTCCTTTATTAAGCTAAAAACTAAAAATGATAGAATGTATTTTGTATACAAATGATACAAAAAAATACATAAATAGGAATTAAGTAATGTAGGTATTAATCGGGAATAGGTACATCATGTTTTTTTTAACACAGCACCCCCATGTCAAAATTTCATGAGCCGCCACCGATTTGTATCGTAAGTGTACGGTTTTATTTTCACTAGGAACCGATCTAATATGAACAAATATTTCTTTACTTAATATTTTTCTATAACCAAATAATGTTCTTTTATTTTAAATAAATTGAATTGAAATTGATTATAATTTGAATATGCTAATACATGATCTGTATAATTATTAACAACTAGGTAGTAGGTGTACCTCGTTAAAAATTACAGAAGACAATTATCCACTGAATTTTTTCTTCATAAAATTTTTTATCAAAATCTTTAAAACGTAACTTTATTCAAATGAAAACCTATAACCATAACAGTTTATTGATTTCAACAAATAAAGAAGAATTTATCAGGATGGGAATCTAAATAAACCGCTTTGGTTCTGCCAAAATCACTGCAGTCATACTAACCAAATATTGAAAACCATACATACTATTGCAAAGCCAACCTTTTAAATACTAAGTATTTAAATTATCATTAGATAATTGAAATAATGTTTAAAAATCCAACTTTTATGATTATGATATTTTATACTCCTAAGATTTATCTTTCTTACTAAACAGGTTCACTTACACACATCTTTATAACATAAAAGGACTTTTCATTAACTAGATTTTCAAGCTGTGATGATTTCATTCAGCGGGTTGCCACAACCTGCCCCTTCCACTTTCTTATTTGACATCAGTGCAGTGGCAATACTTCAACAACAACAACAAATTTTTAAGCAAATTGGTTTATTATTGGTTAAATCAGGTTAAATTTAATTTAAATTGGTTTACTTGTCAATATGCATAAATGCAGAAACTCAAGAAACGCATTCGCATTCAAGAAGCTTGATCAGGTTTCAAAAAACAAATACGTTCATAGCAAACATAAATATTAGTGATGCACCTAATTTACTCATTATATTTAAATATATATTTATTCTGTTTGATAAAATAAACTCCTTATCAGGTTAAAAATATTAATTATTTCAAAAGCCACCGCTTGAGCCTTCACAGCATTGTGAAATAAAATCTTACATTCGGTAATCTGATTATCTTAACAATTATTTCTTTTTACACGATTTAATCTAGAACAAGATTTCTGAAGCACCTGCCCAATAATTCGATGGGCAAATTTAAATTTTACACGTCATTAAACAAGTTAGATCTTCTCCCGATTAACTTATTGCTTTGTCGTACTAATCGCAGATATTTTTTCTTAACACATCCAATATGCAAATAATCAGCACGTCTTATCTGCACAACTGCGCTGTGCAGACCAAATCTATGTATGTTGTGCATATAATAAGTACAAGATTTAAAACAAGCGCAACTTGAACGTAATACTAAACAGAGCTATTTAATGCAAAAATAATTTGCATTTTTGAATCTTATTATTAATATCTATCATACAATATTGTGAGGCTAACTATATTTTTCTATATAACTATTATGCAGATTGGCCTTTGTTGTTGTTTATGTTATTTAATTAATACAATTGGTATTTAATTAAGCATAATTAACGTATTATATTTTCCAACATAAGACTGGTATGTACGAACATAACGTATCGTATCGTAACGTAGCGTAGATTCAGTTAAAACCGGCATTTAAATTGTTACAGTGGACTGTACGAGAAAATTAGCACCTTTAACACAACTACAGACACAACAAATTAATAATAATTATTATTTGAAACAAGAGCTAATTTCGATCAAAGATTTTTTTCTTCTATACGCAACGACCATATTGATGTAAAATCGAGGGTTATAATATGATTTTAATGTCTCAAACAGTTGCATAGTAGACTTGTGTTTAGATTGGTTTCTCACTCACTGTTTAACCCTAATCGGATATCCGGTCAAATAATGGACGAGGACAATAATAAATGGACCAATGCATAGTTGAAAGTGCTATTTGTGTCCAATCACAATGGGATTTTGAATGAACGGAGAATTATTTTTCTTTCATTTGGACATAATGGTTCATTGATTACTCGAAATCATCGTTTTATTATAAAAACAGAGAATTAACGCACAATTTCATGCAAGCAATGGTTGACTACGTTTGATATCGATTGAAATATTATTTGGATGACGTTATAGTATCAGTAGACTTAATAAATATGCACTTACAATAGGTTATTCAATAGGCAATAGGTTATTCAAACTATTTAGCTCGCAATATAATTATTAAAAATTTGTTCATTGTACCACAGAAGCAAAGACAGAAGGTAGTGCATAGTTGGTATATTATCAATTATGGTAGAAATTCGTTTAACTATAGAAGTAAAGTGAAAAAAAAAAATTGTTACTATTTTCTAACGTTAGGTCTTTAACCAAAAAATGTAAATCAATTATTTTCCTCTGCGCTAATTTTGCTTTTAATTTCAACACCCAACAAAAGCCAAGTCCACTTTTCCCCTTCCCTTTCAATAATTGTTTCTTACTTTTCCTTATTTTCATATTATTATCAAAATATTTACGACCTGATTATGAAGTTGATTTGC
Source organism: Sisyra nigra (assembly GCA_958496155.1). Lineage (NCBI taxonomy): Eukaryota > Metazoa > Arthropoda > Insecta > Neuroptera > Sisyridae > Sisyra > Sisyra nigra. The sequence goes on from OY292313.1 coordinate 26,008,741, forward strand.
ATAAAAAGCATACCGTCCCTCTATTTAGTTCTGTGATGAGGTATAATGCGACTGATTTTTCTTTTCGATATAAGCGAAAGGAAAACCTTGCATTTTCTCATTGTTGTTATTTTTCAAGATTAAATCCTTATTCTTTTTGTCCCCTCATTTGCCCCCTACTAATACTAGATCGTATCACAACCGTTAATTCTAGACGTTACGTTAAAAAGAAAGTTAAATAGTTATGTAATTTTCTTGGTCGCCTCCCTAAACCATTCTCAGTGAAATTCTCCTGAGTGCACCTTCGCCCTGTAGTCTTGTATGTTTTTTATTATTATTATTATTATTAATAATATGCACTGCTACAGGTAGTTATATGTAAAATAAAGAAAAAACTTCGGCTTACGGTGGAAAATTAAAATAATTTCTAAATAAGCTATAAATACGAGTTTGAAAAGAAAAGAGCAAGAAAATGCTTACATTGTTTTCTCAACATATTTTCGTTTTTTCTTTGCTGAAATTGTCTTTGATTGTTGTTTGTTGTTCTCCTTTTGGTATATGTTTCTTGTCGTTTTCTTTTTTCATTTTATAATTGTGGTGCATTTGTATTTGCTACGAACACTAATGAGCGCAAATTGCACTCTGATTGCACTGGCGTATACTTAATAGAAGAAATAGCGTTGTGAAGGAGGAGATCTTATGTTATACAATGCATAAAACAAACTCCCCTTTGTTTCTTCAGAAAACACATTTTCAACTTCTTCTTTTGTAAAAGCGTTCTTTTGTGTTATATTCCTGTTTGGTTTATCCTCAAAACAAACCTTAATATATTACATAGTCGAATTCAACATCTTAATTTTTTTTTTTGGAAAATTATTGACCTAATTACTTAAGTGCATGTAGCTTTCTATACTTAAATCAATTGAATTTAAAATAAACTTTACAAAATTAAATAAAGCTTAAAACATATTGTAATCGATATTTTTTATTTGAAAAGGATTTTTTTTTAATTATCACTTGATTTTGTAAATTTGAAAACAGCGTTCTTTTCAATCAGTATCAAAACTGAATACATTAACTTCGTTACTTCTCGTAGAGGAAATTAATAGCTGAAGAGTAACAATAAGACAAGAGGTGGACTTATAGGAGATTAATGGGAAATTTGAACTGATATCTAGTGAGTATATCGCGAATCAAAATCTTGATAAGCACTAAAATATAACAAACAGATGATTTATATCGTAGGTAATTATAAATCACTGTAATCGGACCTCTTGAATTTTATTAATTTACAATTCTCAATCAAAAGTAGCCTAAAATTATAATTTTGGAAAACTAAAACTCGCTAGTTCTTTATTTCACGTTGATTTTCTTGATATTAAAATCATAATTTTATTTAACTAAACAAATTTTATATGAAATTTTAATTTTGGTTTATTATTTATAAATTAATAAATAATAATTTACATTTAATTAAAAAGGTACTCATTTACTTAAAATAATACAGATCTTATTTAAGTTTAGAAAAAAAATATTTTTTTAATTTTTGAATTTAAAACCTTTTTAGATCATAAATCATGGGAAAATCATCTCACAATCAGTCAACATTATTTTCTGTTAACATCAAAAGAAAATACTTATTCTATCGGTATTTAGACAAAATTTCGATGTTGGTTTACACGTTAATAAATTGAACACAACGAATGTGGTTTTTCTTGCTCAAAATTATATAATAATATAAAAATAAGCTCAAAAAATGACAGAGTTTAATTGTTTGTATTGATGATTAAAAGAAGATTCAATTATGATACCGGATAATCAAAAATACATTGACTTTGCTTTTATGTGTTCTAAATTGAATATATTTGGTTTTTATGCCGACTCCTAGGCAGCAGTGGTTTATGTCTATTACGCTAAGTTAATCGCAATGTTAATTCATATAAACTGACAAATACAGAAATAACTTAGATTTACAACTACTAGTACATGTTACCTTTATTGATACTATACGTGCCGAAGTCTCTACATAATAAGCGCATAGAAAAGTAAAGAGTCTAGTGGTGGCTCGTCCATTAGTTGAAAAATGTTCCTTTTATATTTATTCATTTTATGATCTATAATAATTTCTTATAATAAGCACCCCATTTCATAAAAAGGATGCGATTTATTCTAGTGTAAAGTTAAATTAAAATACCAAATTACAACAAAAACAGTGCCATTACGAATTTACACAGCCCGCAGAGCTTGTATTTAAATACTTATTATATATACCTACTCTAAAATAAATTCGATTTGAATTCTTAGTTTTGACTTTATAAAAAACAATAACTTAATATGTCCCCAAAATGATATCAGAATTACGAAGCCTTTAACTTTTCATAAATTGAATATCTTAAAAATAGTCATCTCAAGAATTTGTAAAACGATTTTTATAGTAGAAGATAAAAAATACTTTGTGGGGATTTCATTCTGGGTTGGATGCTGTTTTAGTTATCACTTTAATGAATATTTCAACAAAAATATTGTACATTTGAAATAGAGACATCTTAAAAGCTACTCCTATTATTTAAGACAAGGGTGATAGCTGATATGAAACAATCTTTTAGATAATATTCGTAATTTATTTAAGGGTAGAAATAATATTTCACAAAGAAATTAATAAAGCTATCAAATTGATTGATTTACTTAATAATAATTGACAGGTCATTTCTTCTAAAAACAAGTGCAGAGTAAACGTTAAAGTTGAATATTGGTTAAAATCATAAACGAATTGGACAATAACAAGCGTTAAAATTATAATAACACGGGGGATAATGGAGAAGACAAAGCATCTAAAGATAAAAAGCGCCCATTATTTATAGTCTTGTCAATTTTTGCCGAATCATTTCTGGTTTCGGGTTCATCTTCCAGTTATTATTATGTTAGCGGGCTTGTTAAAGAGGGAAATCAATCGTCCACCGATAATTTTATTATTTGCACGTGTTTCGTATTCAATCAATCAGACAATGCAGCAAATCAAATGATCATTAATCATTTTCTATAAAATAATTTATGGGAGGTACGTTTCTTGTTTGATATCTTGATCGTGTCCATTTTCCTTTGATTAATTTCCCAAAGGTAAATCCGTCAACGCACGAAAATCTCCCATTCAGATTATTAAACAATTAAAAACGATGTATGTCTTAATTTTTAAATGTAATACAAATGAAAGATAACGCAACAGAGAAACAAAATGGTTTTCTTTTTCAGTTGGTTTGTTTTAAATATATAAATGATTGTCGCATTTGATAATCTTTTGTATTTTCTTTCGTAAGTTTTTCCTTTTACAATTGCATTTAATTATAATTAATTGTTGTGTAATTAATTTATTAGAAGAAGTCGGGTTTTCTAATTATGTTTTAATTTATATTTTTGTTTTTTTTTCAGTGGTTATGCACAAAGATAAGGACGATGGAAATTTGCATCGAGGCCGGGATTTGACTGCTTTCGATCATACTTTATTAGATGGAGAAATGTTTTTACAGGTAAATATTTTATTCTATGGACTATATTATTATTATTATATTATATAGAACCAAAATAAACTTTACTTTTATTCTCTGAGTTTTCATTTGAAAACTGGCACTTTTCTGCATATACAAATAAAAATACACTGAAAAAAAGTTTCAGATAAAAAACAATAAACAATAGGCTAAGAATTGATTTAAATTATTACATTTGATTAAGTAATACTTCAATCAGTTGAGTAAGCACAAAACAATTAAAAAATATGCAAAGAAACCATACCTATACTTACCTACATTTTAATGTGGCCTGAAACTAAAAATTTTGATTCTTAAATTTATTTACTCCTGCTACCAAATTTGATTGTAGGAGATGAGTTCTGATGACCAAATAAATCAATAAAATTAAAAAATTAAATAAGTTCTCATCAAAACTTAAAACTTAAATTTTCTACATACTATATATTAATAAGCGAGTTTTATTCATTAGAAGTTCGTAGAATTCAAAACTCTAAAATAATTAAGTATGGCTTCTATTTTCTATGAAAATAAAGTTTCCAGAACATTTTATTATTTTTATTAACAATAATTGAAATTAATGATTTTAAATTCTTGATTTTTTAAATTCCACTCTTAACGCGTTTAATAAGAAATATTAAAACTAGCAAATTGTTAGATTTGTAATTTTTTACTAGCAATATTTCTTATTTATTCACTTGAAAACTAAAAATTTAAAACAAAAATATTAGCTTAAATTTCAACATGTATTTTACAGTAATTTTAATAAGCCATCAATGCCTTGAGCTTATTAATATTTAAATTAAATATACGAGTAGGTATTTTTGCCAAACGCCGGTTTCACAATACCTTAGTAGATAAGTGCTGGTCCACTTGGTCCGTTATCTAACAAAAACTTGTTAGACATAAGCGCACCAACAAAAACGCGACGCCAAAACATTGCTACAGAAAATCACAGAATTCTTTTACTAAGGTGCGTTCAAAAATTTTCTCAAATAAATTACTAGAGTAAGAATTAAAAATTATGTTTCATTTTAATTTTCACGGTATGCAGATAACTTCTTAAGATCACACACTTCATATATATGAAGAACGTATTTAGATTTGCTGACTGCATTCTTAGCCGTTTTCCAATTACCGCATGTAGCATAAAATGATAATGATAATGATAATTCTACCTTTGTTTAGCATGGAAAATTAGTGTCCTAAGTTGGCGCGCATTTGTCGGAAATCAATAAGCAATTTGTCTGTGTTTATGTATCAATGGGGATTACTTCGGTGTACGTGCATCCATCATACTGATCAACATAAACAAGTTGTTCTGAACAACTTGAAACGTTTAAGAGTCACTTTAAAGACTTTAAGCGTGAATAAATTAGTAATTTTATCTTTTATTTATTAATACTGAAAGTAACCCCCTGTCTGATCTGGGAATTCAAATAAAAATCAAGTTTAACTCATGTCAAATGTTAATATTTAAATATCAAGTCAAGTATTAATTTACAATTACAAGTCCCAAGTCAAGTATTTCATTTCTTCATTTCAAAATGTAACTTTTAAGCTCAGCTTATTGCGCTAAATATCCAATTGCTTCACTTGATGAATTCCTACTCTCTTAAATCGAAATAGTGACTTTCGACTATCAAATAGTGACTATTCACTATTTTGTAGTGAAAAGTATACCACTATTTGAATTAAGTGGTATACTCTGCACTGAAAAAATAGTGAAATAGTGAGTAAAAGTGCACTAAAAAAAAATAGTGAGTAGTCACTAAAGTCACTATTTCGACTTAAAAGAGTAGTCTAATTCGTAACAGATTAATACTATGAATACTGATTTTTATGAATGTACTAAATACGGATACTGATTTCATCTACTGAATTATCTGAAACATCAGATTAACAATGTGATTCGTTTATCGTCAATAAATAGCAATAATCGATATTCGGATGCATTTTTAAGATTCCATTGAAATAAATACTCGATATGAGTACATCACTTGAACTTTTTTTGTAATCGTTAAGTTCAAAGATTATTTATATAATGAAGACAGCTCTCGCGCTGTGTCTTCAATTTTAAAATTTATTTGTAATATTTTATAAGTGGAATACATATAAAAAGAAGTTTATGGACTTCTCAAGGGATGTAGTGGGGATGGAGAATAGAGTGCGGGTGAGAAGACGCACGAGCCAACAATTTCTTCTTCGATTCTTTCGTTTAAACCGCACGGATATGTGTTGATGATGACTTCATAGAATTGTATATTACACGAATAAATATTACTTTATGGCCATTAGGGCCGTAATAAATATTATATTTATTATATCCCCTTATAGAGGTACAGAAGAAAGAAGAAGAATTGTGGCCATCATCATCAGCATTAACACCATCGCCAACAACCCGAAGAAAAGCTAAGAGATAGAAGATACCGACAAATCAGCATTAATAAAAAAAGATAAGAAGTCTGTGGAGCAAGTAAACCTATATTCTGTCTTTACCAATCGACATTTCATTTATATTTATTCTTTGGAGGAAAAAGATTTATACTAAGAATAAATTTTGAAAAAAAAAATTATTTCTCGAGTGTTGATTAATAATAAGAAATTTATACTAGAGGCAGACCTCATCATCTCCTTCTATATCTTCTTTATAAATCTATAATGCCTTTATGGCTCGAATAAAATAAATAATTAATACGTAAAATATTTGAATGAATAATATTTTATGTTTTTGGTTCATAAACTATTTTATTTTTATAAATAAAAATAATAATAATAATAAAAATAATGAATTGACGACGCGTTCAATTCCTCATCAAAAATCTGATTAAGCGTGAGAATTTCGTTTGAAAATATTTAATTAATTTTTGGTCGTATGTGTATTTGCCTACTATTGAATAACATTCACAAAAGGCATTGACTTTTTTAAAATGTTTAAATCTTCATGTTAAATGAATTAAATGTCTTAATTATCTTGTCATTGTTTTCTTTTGTAAAGTAAGATTTTGATAGCGTTGGACTTCCTTTTAAAACAAATAGAAATATTTAGTTGTCATTAGTTTACTAATTTTCTTCCCAAGAAATTTGTATAAATCAAAAGTTATTAATTACTAAATCTTTCTTAGTAAAAATGTATCAAACATAAATTAAATGTCTTAAATTTTTATTTTGTCTTATGCCAGTAGGAATTAAATGTTAAAATTTCAGTAATTCAATGTAAAATAATGAAAGGGGGTCCGGAGGCGGAAAACACCAGTTAAACGTCTGATTTCTCTCGCAACATGTTAAATATTGTGTCCGTTGCATTATCGTATGTCTAACAACAGTAGCAACAGGCGTGAAAAACGTAATCAATTTATTTTAATATTCATTTTGATTGTAAATTAGTTGGACGTTAACATGCGAAAACATACATCATGTGTATGATATACACATTTAAATCACTCTGGTCTCAGTTAAATATCTTTTATATTGGTAAATATTAATTCACTTTCAAAAATTTATTTACACCTTTATTAAATGAGAGAATAATAAATGATTCCTTTTTTTTTCAAAAAATTAAGTTCTTAAACGTTGATCTCTTTGATAAATGTGCACACTATTCATTATACATAAGTGTATTGCGTTTTGCCTAACTCTTATGTTAACACGCAACGAGAAGGATGAGGGGTTTTGTGACGTCACATGAATTGAAAGCTGCGTGATGACAGTGCCTCGTCCGTCCCTGATTCAGCGGATTCAGCCTTGTATCATACATTTTTTATTTTTATTAAAATCGTATTATAATAATCATTAAAGTCCCGTTTATCACTGCATTAATGATTTATTCATGATTTATTCACATGCATATATGTATAAGACTTATTTACAATTGCAACGCAACTAAATTGCTGATACTTAACGATAAATCCAATAAACTTAAATAAACCTTTTTTATTATATGAATAAACCAAGTTTTTTTTATTTTTTATTTCAACCACTTAATTGCATTTATTTTTATTCAAATAAAACAAAGATAAAAAATATTAACAAACACAGTATAAAAAATAAATCAGTCTAAACTAATATTAAACGAAAAGTCAATACAAAAAAATGGGGGATTATTCAAAATCTTTAAAAACTAATTCAAATCAATTCGCATAAAAAAGCCAATATAATGCAAAAAAAAATTCACAAATAATATTATATGTTTAGCATTTTTAATGTTTGTCTTGTTAAGTTTTTCTTGAAATGCTATATGTAATATATTTGTTAAGACAAAGGTGTTACGAAAATAATTCGTCCAAGACTTTGGGACAGCTGTTTTGTCGTTTCTGTTTCAAACCTAATGATTATATTTTTAAGACATGTTACATTTTGCTGAAAAGTATCACGTATAAAATGGTAAGCTATCAAAGAATGTCATTGTTAGCCTGTCCCTATTTTGACACTTTTGATAATTTCAAAACAAAATCTTGTAATATCGCTTCTCGTATATATAGGTATTGCATTACTCTCTTAAATCGAAATAGTGACTTTCTACTACAAATAGTGAATAGTCACTATTTGTAGTCAAAAGTCACTATTTCCACTATTTGAATTTGATGGTATACTTTTCACTACAAAATAGTGCATAGTCACTATTTTGATTTAAGAAAGTAGCTATACGTGTACATATTAACTAAGAGTTCCTTTGTAATTTATACACTATTAATTATGTATGTATAAATAAGAGTGTGTCATAATCAATTGAACCCTAACAGCCTTAATTTTTTTTTTTATATATTCTATTTAGAGATTTACATTGTGTATGCATTGGTACATATTTTCATATGATAATATACGAAATAAACAGTTAGATGTATTAAAATAATAAACGAAAGAATATTTGATTTTTCGAAATTAAAGAAATTTATATATTTCAAATATGAATTGCCTTAAAAAATTAAAATACATTTAAAACGAAAATACTTAAATAAATTATTTTCTTGGAACAAAACATATTTGTTTTTTTAAATTTCCAGTTTTCTTTACTATAGATCTTGATCTTAATAATTCGAAAATGCAAGACCTATAACAAGACTGGGACAGCCTCGTTCTTGATCTTGTTTTTCTCATCACTGATAAGCCTATTAGATTGAATTATAGGTATTATGTTTCACCATTTTATTTAATTATTTTACATTTATCAAAACAATACCTATAAGTACTCCGTATTATCAAAGCTATGTATTGGATTCCATAACTAACATACCCTTAATATAAAATACATTCTTTAGTCGTCGAACTCTTTTTTTCATTTTTGCTTTATCTCGATAATAGTTAATTTTACAAAAATCTGTGAACAACTAAATTTGTAGACCAATTCATACATTACAACTCGTCTACAGTAAAACAAGACAAACAAACATTAATAAAAACCAATAAAACTACAAAAGCTCGATTTTTGTAAGCTTTTGAGCTTAAAAATTACTAAATATGGCTTGCTTAAATATGACTAGTATATACTGAATTTTATGAAATTTTTAAGTCAATTCATATAATATCAAAAATCATTTTAAAATTGAAGCTTATTATCATTCATTTCGAAGTAAAATCTTTGTATATTGTCTTGCCTTTTAAAATATTTATTTATGTTATTATCGTGGAAAACTTTGAGATCAAGGTGGGACATGTTTCTATTATTCTAGCCTTAGTTGGTTTTAGCTATACAAAAAAATTCACTGCTTGTGACTTGGTTCATGTAAAATTTCACTAAATAATGATAGGTACAATTTTGGTTAAAGAAAATAAATCTTTTTTATTAAGAGAAATAGGTAGGTACTACAAAATCATTTTATTGGGCGCGACAAAACAATTTCCAAAAAGTTCATTACAAAAACCATACATATTAAATACGTTAGGCAAAAAATTTAACTCAATTAAAGATATTGGTCGTAAGATAAATTTAATATTTATTTTCAACCATTAGGTATATGTATGTATGAATTTTAAAAATATAAAAGCAGAAATTGTTTACATTCATCTAGTAGTCTTCGTAGACCATAAAAATTATTATTCCAATAGTATTTACACAATTACTATTGGAGAATCTCAATAATTTAGAAAAAAGCCTCAAAAATTCATAAATTTCAACCCTTCTCAACTTTGAGCCACTTAATAGAGTAGAATTTCACAAAATGTTTCTTACTCAAAATGACAGTCCTTTCAGGATTAACAATTTCAAATTTCATTTTTTTATCTTCAGTAGTTATCTTCCAATATATCTATAGGTCAATCACGTAGATACTGTTTTATACCATACATTAGATTAAACCTTAAAAAAATTGCGAGTATGCATTTCTAAACTATAAAAAAAAAATCTTATCATACCATGTGACACCTTAATGTATACTTTAAAGAAGGTATGTCATAAAGAAATAAGAACGTATGCCTTTTTTTTACTACTTATATATTATTTTAAACCCACTGGATTATAGATAATACAACCCACTTTATCAGATAAAGTGGGTTGCATCGTTAACAAAGCTATAACACATTTTTTAAACATACCTACCATATCTTTAAGGTTATAATAAAAAATCTCCTTAGCCCAGGAGTCGGCAACCTACGACCCGCCGGTCATTAAGTGACCCGTACTTTAGTTCTAAAATTAAATTATAGGTAATATATATAAAATAAATAAAAAAGTATAAAAAAAATTGTTAAAAAGCGTATTGTAATTATTTTCTTGATATAAATTATAAATTAAAAATTAAAATACCACTGACCCAAACGTCTATTTAATACTCACATATAAGTTGAAAAAGGTTGCCAACTCCTACCTTAGCCAATACGAATAAAAAACTTCAAGTTTCGATAGATATGTCTGTCTGGAAATTACTGTTTGTGCTAGTCTTAAAATCAACCTAGGTTTTAAACGCAATCCTAGTTGTCCTAGTCTTCAACCATATTAAAATGTACACTTATTTTCTTTGAATTTAAAATCACATGCCTCCCATTATTGGGAATTATTTAAATATTTTAATTAAATTTTATTTTGCTTAAAGCATATAGCAACTTTAGAAGCTAAAACTTTCATTGATATATTCCACACTTTAATTTGTCTTATATGTAAAAAACGTTAAAACTAAAAATTTGAGCAAAATTATTATTTTAGTAATAGCATTGATTAGTAATAGGTACATATATGTACCTACATTACATAATATTAACAATTATATTTAGTTAAGAGTTATGCAGCCCACATTGAGTATATGAATATTGTAATATCTAACCTTATAAATAACCAATGTAGAAGTATAGTTGGTTATAAACTAGTTAAAGTCGTAAAGTTTCTTATAGAAATGAGAAAGATCATTTACCTGTTATACATATAATGTTCATTAATAAATAATAAATTAATGACTTGAACTACCTATATGCTATTGAGGATTATAATGTTGTATTTTCAAATTAATAACGACGTTTATTTAGTTTAAGTCTATAAGAAGTAATAATAAACTTGGATAATTCTGTTTAACGACTTAACTTTATAAGAAGGTTTACTAAAATGAAATTGTAATCAACTAAATAAATTTTCAAAATTAAATTCAGTATTAGATTATTAGAAACCTTAAGTAAATAGTTCTAATCTATATATATATATAACCGAAAAACGATCACTGACTTATCACGAGATCTCTGAAACTATAGGTCCAATCGACTTGAAATTCAACATAGTTACTCCTCTTACCATGTAGACGCGTACTAAGAACGGATTTTACGCAAATCCTATCCAAAATAAAATTTTCATCTACCCATCTTTACAAAATTTACTATTGTTTTACGTAAACATAACTCTAATGACTTTTTTATATTTTGCTATGACGGTTTCTATTAATTATGATAACCAGTCAACTTAGCTATGTCCAGCGAAGCGGGCGGGGATCAGCTAGTGGTAGAATATTTTTAATTTTCAATAGAAGTAAATTTAAAAAGAAATAGTTAACACCTCTATGTATTTGTTGAGCTTTTTTTTTGGTTATTCAAGATCGCTCGACTACTACAGTCTTTAACGGCCAGTAAATACAAAACCCTGAAAAAAAAATTGGACTTCCATTGTAATTTGACCCTAAAATCACTAACAAAAAAGGAATACAATTCTGTCATCACTCTAGAGTACAATTAAATCATCATCTCAAAATATGGTTAAATCATTTAAGTCTTCATAATTGAAATCTACAAAAAATGCTAATATGGATAATATTCTGGTCAGGTATTGCATCTACTACTTAATTTTAAGACAAGCCTACATTGATGAACCAGTCTTTTAAATCTTTTTAATTCGTGACTTAAACTAACGAAAAACTTGGAATAAAATAAAAAATTATTTCTAAAAGCTGTCCCCGTATCTTTTTTATGACCGTAATAAAATTTTCTTGAAAACCCTTCCCTCTTGTCATATATTTTTCACGCATATTTTAGCCTAATGAGTTGAAAAAAATAACTTAAATCTACCCTTTGCCAAACCCCGTTTGTATTTACAAAAAAAAAATAATTTTTCTCTTATTACCTACATATTTAAACAGGTAAATACAAAAAAAAAAAACCACCCCAGTCTGAGATTACCAAAATTATTTATTTATTTAAATTATTTCTATTTATTTTTCTTTTTTTATCCAAACCAGATATCTTTACGGCTTTATCCTGAATTCTTATTCAAATATTTTTTTCTTGAATTTAAAAAGGAATTTCAGTATGATGTTAGCATATTTACGAGCTTCCATAAATCTTTCATAAATTATTCCAACTATATTCATTTAAAAAAATACCGTTTTCTCGGGGTTTTCTATTTCATATGCTTTTTTTAACCTTTTTAATGACCAATGAAAATCAAAAAAAAAAATGTTATATATAAAAGTTAATCATGCAAACCTTACAACAAATACCTGAACATTTGATATTAATCTAAAATTGTTCAATTTTTGCCACGACGACTAGTTTATTTATTTGAAAATTCGGGGGGTTAGCTCGAATCTTTTCATTTTCTATTTTTAACGATCAATTTTAAGTTAACATAAGAATTAAAATTATGAGAAATTTCTTCATATTTTCAAGCTTGTTTCTTTCGGGAGGTTTTATTTGGAGATGGGACGAAAATATCATAAAATAAGTAACCGAAAGGGTGAATAAGGGAATGGAAAATGTTGGGGGATGTTTCTTGGATTTAAATGCACAATACCAGGTAATACCAGGCCCCGGGTGTAGCCGTTAAGAATTATCATATTCGATTTATGGGGCGTAATTCTCTTAATAAAAATAAATAAAGAGGGAATGTAAATTGATTTTATATTATTGTTTTTCTTTTCCAGGCTCTCAATGGATTTTTAATGATTTTGACGTGTGAAGGAGAGGTATTTTTCGCGACACACAGCATTGAGGGCTATTTGGGCTTTCATCAATCGGACATCGTTCATCAGTCGGTCTACGAATTAGTCCACTCGGAGGACCGAGAAGAATTGCAACGCCAATTAATGTGGAATTCGTTTCTTCCAGCCGAACAAGCAGGACTTGGTTTGCAGGAGGCCTTACAGCCTGATGCAGGGCATTTGTTGGAACGTAGTTTTACCGTACGCTTTCGATGCTTACTGGACAACACTAGTGGATTTCTGGTATGTCTTTCCGTCTAAAATTTATATTCAAGTACAAATAATGTTAATGAAAATTCTAAAATATTCTTTCAAAATCTGCTTTTGTATAATCAAGACATTTACTTTTCCTCGTATTTATACTTATATGCCACTATGACTTACCTACATCAATAATCTTTAATTACTTTGTACAATAAACACCTAATGAATAACGTGTTTAATTTGATTTGTAAAGTGCCCGATTTGACTTGTAAAATATCCAATTTGGATTGTAAAATACCTATGTATTAAACTGAAACTTTTATGAAACTATCATTTTTCAGAGATTGGACATACGTGGACGTGTAAAAATTTTGCATGGACAAAATCGAAAGTCTGAAGAACCTCCTTTAGCCTTGTTTGCCATTTGTACTCCATTTGGACCACCGTCCCTCTTGGAAATTCCCCAAAAAGAAGTCATGTTCAAAAGCAAACACAAGTTAGATTTATCGTTAGTTTCTATGGACCAAAGGTAAATTAGTAATTCATTTTAATATTTTCTATTTGGTTTTAATGTTTATATTTTTTGTTTTAGAGGGAAAATGTTACTGGGTTATTCCGATAGTGAGTTGGCCAATATGGGAGGTTACGATTTGGTCCATTACGACGATCTAGCCTATGTGGCCAGTGCTCACCAAGAACGTAAGACGATTGTCATGTTTTACAAAGAAATGTTTTAGTTAAAATCAATTTTATTTGCAGTGTTAAAAACTGGTGCTTCCGGTATGATTGCATATCGTTTCCAAACGAAAGAAGGCCAATGGCAATGGTTGCAAACAAGTTCACGTTTAGTTTATAAAAATTCAAAGCCAGATTTTGTCATAAGCACACATAGACCATTAATGTAATAATTTATTTTTCTCGGCTGTAATTGAAAACTAATAATAATTTATCAACTTTTAGGGAAGAAGAAGGACGAGATTTATTGGGAAAACGTACAATGGATTTCAAAGTTAGCTATTTAGATGCAGGATTAACCAATAGCTATTTTACGGAGCAAGATCAGTTGGTCTCGTCGAATAGCAGTCCTTCGACAAGTAGTCAAACGCATACAAATTCTACAACGCCTCCGCGTGTTAATCGGCGTTATAAAACTCAATTACGTGATTTTCTCTCGACGTGTCGGACAAAGCGTAAGATTTCTGCCACGAATGCTGTTGCAAACGGACAAATGACCCCAACGAATGTTCCTCCGGCAGTGACACCGTTGACTGGTGCTATGCCAACGACGGCGACAGTGGAATATTTAGCGACGCCGGATGGTTGTTCAGCGGCAGCGGCTGCCGCTGCTTATAATATGTACACGGGGTCGTATGCAACGTCTGCTACTACTGATCATAGTTTGGCTTCATATTCGGCTAATTTCCAGCATGGGTTGTATCCGACGACGGCCGATAACCGGTACCTGACCACAACTGATAATTTATTCCATCAATACCGACCGTTAACGTCGTATTACCCTGAATACCACCACGCAGCAGCCGCTCCAACAGCAGCGGCTGCAGCAGTTGCATATAATGGCTTCCTTGACATGCAATCTCGAGCGACAACTTGTGCCGTCCCGACGTATGAACCTGCACCAACTACTCATCATCACAGTCCCTACCAAATAACGGGACGTAGTGCTGTCATGCCTGTGGATGACAAACTTTATGCATGTCAACAAGTCGTTGATCCTTCCGCAAATAAATACGCTACTTATATGGACGCGTCTCGTGGTTACGTAGTCACAGCAGCCACCGCTCCAACCGCTTCCACCAACAAATGTATCGACGTCTCCTGGCCGTATTCGGTCAGTCCGTCAAGTGGTATTATACAACCCGTCCAAGTGATGACACCTCCAACAACAAGTCAAATAGATACGCACAAAACTTCTGCAAAATATCATCAGAAAAACTCTCCGACCCTCATCGATACAATGGCAACCACTGTTTCGACGACTCACACAGACAATAGTCACATGACGGTACCGTCTCCCGTTACTAAACTAGAAGAAATCAAATCTAATGATTCAAATATGTTGAGTGTATCAAGTCCACACCATCACCTTAATTTGAACCATCAACACCATCAACATCACCACCAGCAACAACAACACCATCAGCAACATAATCACCACCATCATCACCATCAAAATCATCTTCATCAGCACCATTATTTACAACAACAACAACAACAACAACAACAACAGCAACACCATCAACAACAAGAAATACTTCCGCGACAAACCGTTTTAATGTGGGGAAGTGGCAGTTCTAATCACAATATGCATCAGCACAGTTCGTCGAATTCCTCATGCAACAGTCGATCACCGCCCTCACAGCCTCACACACCTAATGTTATCGTCACGAGTAATGATCCGTTAAAAAGTTTAGCCGAAATGGGAAATAATAATGGAAATAATAACAATGAACACCATCATCATCATCAGCAGCACGACCAAACACAAAACCACGATGGATGGCCAACTGCAGCGACTGTCGGTGATATTAAACCTGAGCCAACGTCATCGTCGTCGGTCGCTGGAGCTGGTACGGGCGCTGTCGTCACGACAAACATATCACCAGGTCCATCCAACAGTCCCGATTTACGACAAAGTACACCACGTGCTCAACATCAAGGCGGTCGCGTTGTCATGGTCCTCTGATAACAGTGTGAACACAGTTCGTAGTTATACTCTTTTTATAATATTTATTCAAGCGAAATTTTAAAGAAACAAATCAAAGGCCATTTTATTGAAATTTTTTTTCAAAACTACGACTGTGTTAGCTTATGTGTGGTCTTAAAAACATAACAAGTGTAACTGATGCATGAGAATGAGATTCTGTAGTTTGTAAAAACTAAAATTAGATAATTATAATGACAAAAAAAAACTTTGATCGAAAACAACCCTTAATTTAATCTTGATAAAGAAAAAGTATATATACATAAATATATATCTTATATATTATAAAAAATCGTTCCTTTTTTCAAATTAAACAATTCATAAGTAATTAATTATAAAATATTTAATACCTATAATATTAAAATACCGAAGATGCACATTATACACATTATTTCGAAAATAAAAGAAAAAGAAATTATTATTGCACCTTTTTAAATTAAAAAAAAAATAAAAATCTATAAATATGTAGTCAATATTTCTCTAATAATGTGTAAGGAAATAAATATTTCGAATTAATTGAGGAAGAAGATCTAAAAATAATAAAATTGAAGTTCATTGATCATAAAACTGTTCAATGTTAACTTGAACAAATTGTATATTTGAACCGTCCTACGAAAATGATTTCTCTTTACGAACCTTTAAGTTTGAAACGTCTCATCATTTATAAAGCAAACAAAATGCAAAGTTTAAAAGTTATTTCAATCTTGGAAAATTATTAAAAGTTTCACTTAACTCAAAATTAAGAAAAAAAATCAGTCATAAAATTTGTAAATATCAAATCAAATATTTACTTACATTTAGCTTGTTAAGTATTCTGTATCGGCAGATGCAATATAATTTCCAAAATATTAAAATATATTTTAAAAGAAACAAATATTAATATTAATAATTCATTAAAAAAGTACTATTAAGTAAAATTAAACCTAGTCATTTATGTTAATTTACTTTTTAGTCAAATTTCCATATTTTAACAAGAAAAAAACCCTCACAGATTTCAAACAGAAAATGTAAACGAATTTTTATTTTCAGACATGAAATGCTAGACTAATTTTTTTAATTATTATTATTGATCTATATTTATGAAAATAGACTTATCAAATATAATAAATATTAATATAAATAATTAAAGTAATAAATTCCATTTTGAAAATATATGAATGTAAATAATTGATGCCATTATCGGGTGCTTCCTTTTTTTCTTGTTAAGACAAAAGTACCCTTCGTTAGTGAGCAATTTACTTATTAAGAAAAGATTATCAAATAATTTTGTCCTCCTAATTTTCTCCCCATCTTCCCCATAAAAAAACCGCTCAGAAGGTAAATATTATCTATAATTGGAGTATGTTGAAAGAAGAGTATTTAAATTTGTAATAGCATTTATGTTTGACATTGGTTGTATTAGTTTAAAGTTGGTTAAACATTTTTGAGTAAATATTATTTTTAATGAGAATAAAAATGGCATTTGTGTTTATTTTTTTATTATTTGCAATTAAATTTTTTTAAATTATCAACGCCAATTAAATTTCTTTTTAGATTATTTCTAAAACTATTTTTAGCTTCTTAACTGATAATATCGACGAGTCGACTATTTACCAATCAATTGTTTGTTAATGATATCTATATTATAATAGGGTTTCGGTTTATTTTTTCATTCCTTTCTGTTTCAATTGGGAAAAGCGTTGATAGACAATGGTCGAAATAAATAAATATTTTTGAAAATTTTAACACGTAGTTGAAAAAATGTAAGTATGTACTTATTTCAAATCTTACCAACATCTTATTGCTGGAATCTTTTTTTTTTTTTTTTCATATTGTTGAATATTGATACCTAAACCAATTGTTGCCGGCATAATATGTAACAATCCCCGTTTGTGATTTTTTTGTATAGACTTTAATTGCGTAAAGGCCGTAATGAGTTAACCATAGGATAGAACTGAAAAAGATTTTTTATGTTTGTTCAATTCCAATTCTAAAGAATAATAAGTAATAACCCAAAAATGTGATCTGAGAATTGACCGAGCCGTAGATGACATAAATTAATGTACAGCTTTGAGAAAACTGAAGTAAGACTTTAGAGATATAATCGGGAAGAAAAGTACTGTACCTGAATAGTTTGTGAATATCTACTGTTTATTGCATGCCACGAAGTTAATAGTTTAATAATCAAAATTTAAATTTCTTTAATTTTCACTACGAATGAACCAGTAAAATCAGATTTGTTTTTTTTCCTAACAACTATGCTGTAAATGTTACTCAAAATTTGCAAAATTATTTTTTATAGTTTAAATAATATACCATGAAAATTTGAAGCATTTCTTAACTTTTTTTAAAATTAGTTTGAATTAATCTATTGAGCGAACAAATCTTCATTGTAAACATACAGGTTTTTTAAATAGTAATAATTAAGTTTTGAATGGTATTTTCAATCACTTGAAAAATTTAAACAGTAGATTTAGAATTAAAAAAAGCATTCTAGTGAGCTTTTATTTAATTGTTATAATTTTAATTTACCTACCAAGCATCTTAAAGTCTGTATGTATACAAATTATTCTGCGAAGAACCACAAGTACTTTGGTCTTATCAAAATAGTACAATGTTGCATCTATTGCAGTTTGACTAATTCTCATTTTACTAAGGAAACGTTCAGAGCTTATTAATTATTAAAACTTTGAACTAATTTTGTAACTAAACCAGTGGTCTTAAAACTATTTTAAGTCGCGGAAGCTTTTACATTTACATCTGTATAAATTTCACTAGAACACTTAAAAAAATGTTTTATCAAATTACCACTTATGCGATTTTCAGAATCCTAAAAAGGTAAATTAGTAAAAAAAATACCTATTTTTTGTACGTATATTTATTATAAAATTACAAAAATTGTACGCCGTGACATGTACAGCGCGAGATTAAAAAATTATAAGTGGGTACGAATAATAGCAACCCCTATTTAAAAAAATGTTAATTGAATTTTTAAAGGTATTGATTATATAGAGAATAAGAAAACTACTTAAGTAGGGCCCGGATCCCTTAAAATGTTTATTTAGATGGTGTTTTATACAAAAATTAGTTACCCCACAGATAACAAATTTTGAGATAATTGACTTAATCTAAAAGTTACTGAAAGTTAACGATCTCTATAATATGTAAGTACCTAACTTTCACAATAGATAAGAAGTTTTTATAATATCAGTAGTTTTAAAAGGTGATTTTAGTTTGTATATTAAGTCCTTATTGCATAACATCATCGATCTATACTCAATGCTAAAACAAGTGCTATTCTTTTACTTCGCTTCTACTAACAGAAAGTAATTCATTATTTTGAAAAAAAAACTTTATGCAAACAATTTGTCGAAAATCTAGTCTAAATTATTTATTCTCATAGCTTTACGTATACAACCAACATTACAGATTGACAACCAGTGACGATATTTGGATTGTTATTTCGTAAGTGTTGAAATTAAAACTCTATTCAAAATACCTACACGCTACAGCGAACAATTAAAGTTGTGGTTACACGCCATGTTAGGAAACAAATTTGCGAAGATTTACAATCGAATTTTTTCGATTGTTTATTACAATCGAAAAGTTAGAAAAAAAGTGATTTTAAGTTCTAAAGTTTTTCTCTGTGCTACAAAAAAAATATAATAATTTCAAATTGTATGTGCTGTGTTTTAGAACTTAAATTTTAATTTGAATGCAAATTTTAACTAAAAAATATTTTAAAAACGATATTTTTCTATAAAAAATTGTCGTAAGTATATAGCAAAATTAAAGATAAATACATAATCTACAAACGTTTTCCTGTACATTTTATACTAAATTTTAATATCTAATGACATGGCAACCCAATATACGTTGATGACACTCCGGCTATTACTTTCATTTAGTACATCTAATATTTCAAATATTTAATTGGCTAGAAGATTTAAGTATTATTAAAATGTGCATTTATAAAAATTCTTTTTTTTACCTTAATGAAAAAAGTAAATAAAACTTAAACTCACAAACTTGAACTAAATCTAATTAAAGGTTTTAATTTGAAGATTTTAAGAAAATATTTAAGATATTTGAAACAAAACAAAAACAAAAAAAAATTGAAAATTGTATACTTATTTGAACTAAAATTTTCAATCAGAAAAATATTCGAGGGGGATAGTTTCGTCAAAATATTTAAAGATAATTTTTAAAAAAGCCATACAAATACTCTTCAGATGTTTTGTTTTTATGAGACAAGAACATTAATTATGGAAAAATTTGAACTTATTGAAATTGTGTAAATAAATTAATTAATGATAAGACTAAATTCCTTAAAATGTGCAACTTATAATGATAATTTGGTCAGATATGATATATGAACACAGGTCTCTTAGAAAAAAAAATTTATAAGTTCATTTACCACGATTTGCTTATTATGATTCAATATTAAACTTTCTAAGATATATCCTAAATTATAACAAGTATCAACTACAATTGAAAAATTGTACCTCATTTTTTAATGAAAGAGCAAACAATATCAGATTGTATGAAATAGGCAACTATGGAGCTAGAATTGAATTTCGGTTTTTGTAATTTTTAACATTTCAAAATTTAAAAAAAAAATCATTCTCTGATAAAATAGTTAACAAAATAAATTAACTTTTGACAACACTCATTTTAACTAAATAGGTAGGTAAAAATTACATCATTAGGTACTATTTGCCACTCTATTAAAATTAAAACAGTGAAGGTCGACGATAAGATCAATTTAAGTCAAAAATTTTATCATTACTAATCTGCAAGAAAAATTTTTAAAAAGAGAAATTTTTTAACCAAATATTCACTTATATCTCAGACACAGTATCATAATTTATATCTCAACATAGATAAAGCAACTTAAATGGTATGTTAATTATAATTTGTACAACTTTTATCTGAAACACAAATCAAGTTTATTTTGCGAAAAATCAAGGAAACTCTTTTAATAAATCTTTTATCTTTATTTGTTTTTCATTGATTCAGGATTTCTTATCATTAAAAAGTTTAAGTACTAATATTTATTTTATTATTTACTTTATGTTACATTTTAAAAAGAAAACATTTTTGATTTAAAAAAAATCATTGGGTAAAGTTGTGATTTAACTTTAGAAAAAATATATAAAAAAAAACCAACGGGACTGAAATGGAGGGGAATCGGGGAGAAAATGTATATAAAATTAATGCAATTTATTAAAATAAATTTCAAGTTCACTCAATAATGCATTTATTGAAAACGTAAAAATTTTTTTTATAGTTGGAAAAAAGATTTTCACAAACAATCAAACCACACGAAGATTTCTTGTTTATTTGTGTAAATATATTGTTTTAAGTTTTCAGGTGTAATTTATTTCTTTTTTGTAACTTTATTTATTTATATTTATAAACCTATACTTTAAAATAAAACAACAAAATGTGTGTATACAATTTTTTCCGAATTTTCAAAAATTTCCCTATTAATTATAATAATTATAATTGTATATTGTTACATATATATAGTTATATATAAGAATCAAAAAAATGAAAAATATTATTATCAATTATTAATATTAAATAAAGAGTAAGTGTACATTTTCAAATTTCAAGAGATTTGTTTAGTTTCATTTCATGTCCAGACGGCAAATTAGACCGGCATTTCCACCAATATAAGCTTGTCCTTCGTCGCCAACGGTTATTGAATTGATTACTGTTGGGACAATAGCACATCCTGTAGCCAAAGGTTTATCGCCTGAAATGACCCATCGCTTGATCATCTTGTCCCAACCACCACTGTACAAAACTGCTTGGCCATCTACTTTCGTCGTAGCCAAAGCTTGAATAATCATTTCAGAGCCCTAAAAATCGAAATAATTTTCAAACTACATTCCTATATATAAAGCTTTGAAAACAGTATAAAAAATTAAAGTAAGCATAAAGAAACACTAATTTTAAGAATTAAAAAGAAAACATTAAAAAATTTTCCCAATTATAGATACTTATATATAAAAGAAAAACTTGTACCTTAATAGTTAAATGCGTAACAATTTTAAAGAAAAAAGTCTTGAAAAACTTAATTGTATCGAGTTGATGCTGAATACAGTTAGTAGAAAACTCATGCATATCGATTCATAATTTATAACTCACCGTTATTGTGCAGAATAAGTGTGGACTTCCATGTTCATTAATTTTATAGACGTTGATGTTCTTTCCATCGCGAGAACAAGCGCAGAGCCGATCATCAATTAAGGCAAGGGGTGCTTTGCCCTCAAATGAAGTTTTAATGGCAAATTTACCGTCGCTTCCTGGAAGGATTTCCGTAGCCGTCACATCCAAATTACGAACGGTGTACATGTACTTTCCCGATGCCACTACATCACAAACTTCCTCAACCACGTTCATATGATTCACCATCATACAATCTTTGTAAATTCCAATCTAAAAAAAATTACAATATTAGTAAACAAGTCCAAATTAAAGTCCTTAAAACTTACAAATCCAGTTGTGTCTCCAGCGTACAAATAGTTGTTTGATTTGTCGACAAACAGTTTATTACAATCATTGCTTTTGTCGTGCAATAATGACTTAACGGTATGTTCTTTAGCACACCATGCTCTCAATTTTCCATCATTTCCGCAAGAATAAAGCGTATCACCGATGGCAGCCAACGAATAAATTCCATTATCATGAGCTTGAAATTCTTTCACGTAACTTAAATCGGTATTCCATACCTAAAACAGAAAAATTCAAAACTCAAAAATCCAACAGTTTCGATATAACTTACTTGAATTTTTCCATCTTCAGCACCACTATAAACTTTTCCCTGGTGGAACAACACAGTCGGGACATCTTTGGGATCTCGTTTGTCCTCAGGATTAGTTGCGGTAATTGTCAAATTAGGCATTTTGATTGTTAAATTTAGAAAGTTTTAAGATAATATCGCTTGAATTTTCTCTGGCGAATGACTTGAGGAACTTTCGAGGCGGAACATTTAAATACTTTTTCCCGGTGTTTATTTATAGCCAAGAAAACATAAGTTTAATCCCCTTCAGTCACATGTGGATTTTCAACGTTAAATCTAACTAGTGCCAAATAGTGACTAAATGAAAATATACTCTAGTAAACAACTAACAAGAAGGAAAATACGAAATACTTGTAGTCGACCATATGGTTGCTACCTAGGAAGAAAATAAGCGTTTTTAATAATATTTATAACTTTTAATTTACTTTTAGAATTTACTATGCGATTTTTTTTCTCTTTTCCCAGACAGCTTAAGGCTTTTGAGTTGAAAAAGGTACTTAAGCATGCGGTTAACATTTTCTTTTCTGTTTTGGTTTGACCAAGTTGTAATGAAAATAAAAGTAATGAAAAGCGAATCTATTTTCAAACTAGAATTATGTTTTCGGAAACTTCAGACGTGATCTTAATCACAACAAATGATCACGTAGAATTTGTTTACATTGCATTTTTGATTTCAATTTACAAATATATCTTTTTGCTAAAACAATTTATTTTTAAATAAAATAGCTGCGATAATAGATTTAAAGTTGTTTGAATTAGTAAGACCTACTAATAGATTATATTACGAAAATAAGATTTTTAATTATGAATTTGTTTTCTTATTTTGTTAGTTTATGTTTTGCTAAGAATATAAATTATAACATTTATAAAACTAATCTAAGAAAATTAAATGTTAATCTGCTATAGTTATAAGCAATAGTACCAAACGGTTTTCACCATTAACTATGTTAGTGTCACAACATGACCATAGTTGTTAAAAGTGACAAAAATTAAAAAAAAAAATGTTATTTATAATTCATATTTCTTCAGATCCTTGTGATTTAGAATTACTTAATAGATATTGTTAGAGGCGCAATGGATCGGGATTTCAAATGAATGCTACGGGAGTTTCAGGTCGCGACGTTTCGCCATATATTACAGCTTCATCAGGCTCTCTGATCTATACTCAGCATTCGTGTCCTTCTTAATGTATTAATGTTCTTTATATGGTGCCAACAATTTTCACAATTTATTGTAAATCATGAGTGTTAAACTTTAAAATAGGTTTTAAAATAGAAAGGAATTTTATATAATTTGGTAAATGCAAAGATACAGAAGGACACGAATGCTGAGCATAGATCAGAGAGCCTGATGAAGCTGTAATATATGGCAAAACGTCGCGACCTGAAACTTTTATAGCTTATAAAATAGGATGAGGTGGCGACCGATTCAAAATATTTGTTCAAAAACTCCAAATCGTGGCTTATAGCGCTGTGAAACCTAAATAAGAATAATTAAAACGATAAATTAATCATAAAGCAGAAAAAAAAACATTTTAGGGTTTGAATAAAAGTTTGTATTATAGATAACATAGCCAAGTGTATCTATGGATCTCAAACAAACAAGGACTTGAGATTTGAGAAGAATGAAATATCAGATTAAGAAACTAAGAAGACGTTAAAATAAAACGACTATCAAATACGAATTTTAAGATTTAAATGCTATGCAGGAAATAAAATAAAACAAAAAACAAACATATTAGTTTTTGAACCCGTGATTACACCGTGTTAACAGTGAACACACACAATTGCCATAACAGTGCTTAATATTTAAATAAAAACTTCAAAGACAATTATTCAAACCGCGATTAAATACTCCAGCTACATGTTCGCTACTTGCAGGGCCGGCTCAGAGGTCGGAACTTCGAGGATTTTTCCCGCGGTCCCGTGCTTTCATATTTCTAACAATTGAGCCGCTCATTGCACACATCGATGAACTCTACTTTTTCAACTTATACAAATTTTCATGTCAAAACGCTTGGTTGACTACTAACTTTATATATCCGAAATAATTTTTTTTAATATTAAGTAATAACAGCTCTAAATGACAGTTTGCTTTTTCATAAGAGACAATGTATTTCAGAAGTCTATTTTATCAATTTACTCAACTCTTTGCATTACGGAGTTAATCGATGTGTGCACTGAGCGGCTTAATTATTAGGGCAAGTTTTTGGCACCAAATGCAACGTTTTTTACTTTGGCGTATAATATTTTTCCGAGGCCCTGCAAAACCCACAGCCAGCTCTGGCTACTTGACTTAATTTCCAAGGGACTTGACTTAAAATCAAGGCAAACTTGAGTCAAATATTAGTATTTAAATATCAAGTTGTGTGTCAAGGATTAACTATAAGTTATATTTTTATTTACAGGTTACAATATCAAGCATACTTCATTAAAAAAATATCAAACTACTTGACTTGATAAATCTCTAAGTAATCTGTTAGTCCAATGCTAGGCTTGAGCAAAAGTTTACTTTTTTGAAATGAACTCAAAAACCTCTGACAAAATATTGAATAAATATCTCAATTAGCCCATTATCATTATAGGCATCAGTAGTACGTTAAAAGATTCAAGACATCTAATTTTTTTATATATAAAACAGTAGGTACCCTAAGTGAGTGACAGACGAGCTGGGGGCTAAGCCACTGAAGACAAAAACATAAAATTCAAAAGGATTATTCCTGATAGGACTGCGACTACACTAAGGAGAAAAATTTAAAATCAATGAATCCCTTGCAAATTACCCTGCTGCTTATTAAGATACAGTTCGTAATTTCTCTCTTTATAGAAAAAGGTATATTTTTTAAGACTTGAGATGTGTTTAATGTTTACTATTTGTGTTAAATTTTACGTGAACAAAGTTACGGATAAACCACTAATTTTTACAATTAAATTTTAAGCATAAATAAGACCTACGTGGTTCTGTAGCATACCACGAAACCATAAAACGAGAAGGAGACAATCCCAAGAAGCTTGTAGTTCAGGTAAAAGTGAAAGGATCAAGATTAAATGGTAGATGACCACATAGATGAATAGATCAAGTACAAAGTTTAACAGGCGCATCTTTATCTAACCCGTTAAGAAAAACCCAAGTCCAAGAAAACTGGAAACTAAGGGTAAGTGGATGCTTGTAGACATGGAACCACAATTTCTCAGTCATGAAAATACGATTAAATAGAAAAGGAAGTTCTATAAATAAGTTTCATCTTCTTACAAAAAGAAACACTAAAAATGTAAACTTTGTTATCCTCTGGTATGTCCTTAATCTTAACTAATGATAAACGATAACATATCAATCAACAATTTACTGCTAAACTGAGAATAAGATTTTTAAATGTTTACAAAAATGTTTAATATTTAAATAACATCCAACTTTCAACGTGAATTATAATGTAAGGAAGTTATGCTTTCCCTCAAAGAGAATTTAAAACGAACATTTCTTGTCATGTAGCCTTGTAAAACATTATACCTATATATTTACAAATAAATCAAATGTTTTTCAGCGTTAATTTTTTGTAAAAATTTCTTTCAGATCATTTTTCAAAAATTAAAAAACCGAATCTTTCATAGCGTTTAAAATTGAAGACCTACGTGATATAATATTATTTCATTCAAGCATAATTTCCTCTCATACCTATGGCTAATTACATTAGCCGTTTGAAAAAAACTGACTTGTTAATTTCTATTAATATTTTTCGTAAACTGTTTCAAAGAAACCACAGAAATTTTTTATTTTGACGGAATTCATTTTTAATTTCTAAATTAATTTATCAAAAAAAAAAAATTAAAAATTGTACGGATTTATTTTTAATGAACTATTAATCCTCACAAGTAATTCATCAACTTAACACATAAATCGTTGTAAGAATGCCAATTTCTTTTACAAAACTATAATTTTGTCAAAGTGTATGGAATTTCCACGCAAAATTAAAAAAAAAAACGGAAAAGATCTATATTTTTAGAACTTGATCTTTTTATAAAAACGCGTACATTCTTTAATCTAAATCACAGTGAAAAATGATATATGACAATTTATATTTGTAAAAAACTTTCTTAATTCATAGCTTAATTTGACAACTAAATCAATGTGGGAACATCTTATTTTTTCACTAAACGATAAGTGGTATTCGTAATATATCATATATACATATATGATTCTTATCAGGAAGTAAATTAATTAAAATACTCTCTACGATTAAAAATAGAAGATGTCACATATACATAAAAACATTTGAAATAATTATAAATGGCACGTTGGTAAAATGATTTAGTTTATCTTAAATTTCTCAAAGGTTTTTCTCTATTTCCGTTTCGCTGTTTGGAAACTTTATATAAAAAAAGAAAAACTGCTCGCTGGTAGACGTGCGAAAAGGCGCATGCATGAGACACACTAAGGAAAATTGGGCTATTGTCACGTTCACCTTACCGCTTTAAATTTAGATTTCCCCTTTCCCAATGTTCAAATCGATCATGAAAACGTGAAAACGAATTAATGATCTGCAGTTGTAAACAAAAACAGAATCTCCTAAGAGAGCGTGACCATAAAATGTATATTTGGGCACATCGAAAAAAATTCAAGTAAATAGAAAAATCAAATGCCAACAGTTACGATAAAACACATTTACTTATTTGAAACGATAAAGATTTGTTTTCATTATCTTAGATGAACTAAATATATTTGAATAATAGTAGTACATTATGTAATAGATATTTTAACAATGGTTTCACTTTTAATATAGGTAAATTTACTTATGAGTCATATGCCGTTGCTTATAACAACAAACAACAAAAGTTTGATCAATCTTTTACATCCTGCACAGTTTACTATACATGCTGTTTGAACAAGTTAAAATGTATAAGGAATGTTATAAAAAAGTAAACCATATTTATTTGTGAAAGCGAAAATGGGTGGAAAAGGTGCAAAAAGGCGACCATCGAAAAATAATAAAGGCCCAAAGAAAGGTAATGGCGGCGATAAGAAGAAGAAGGGAAATCGACGTTCTGGAGCTGGAAGCAGTGGACGACGATCTGGAGGTCGTTCGGCTAAAAGTCGGTGTACAGGGGATATTTTCTCTGAAGCAGCTATGGATAATGCCTACTATGTATGTCACAATATTCAAGATGTGCTGAAAATTCGAGGTTTTCCTTGGCCCGACGCACAGAAGAAGAAAAAGAAAGGCAAAGGCAAAAAATAACTTAATACAATTGAAAAGTAAATTTTTTGAACTAGTATCTCCTTAATTGTTTTGTTTTCGTATAGAACTAATACAATTATTTTATTTTTTAGATTTTTCACTATCATTATGGGGAAATATTATAAAAACCTTTACATAAATAATTATATGGTACAGATGTTTGTGTTGAAAAATTAGTAGTTAAACTTTTTTACATATAAAGATTAAAAATCAAGCATTACTTTTGTATTTGAACCATCAAATTTTTGAATTTCTTTGTTATTGCTAATTAGTGATGACTATAATTTGAATTTATATATTTTTTTTATTATTGAAGTACAGTAGTGTTATGTTATGTGTTGTTTAAAAAATACATAAATAATAATTTTTGGTTCCCAGTATTTTCCACTAATACTTTTTTGGTTGAAAATATATTAATTGCTTAGTATCACTTTTATATACCTACTCTCAAAATATGCTTGAACCCTGAAATATTTTTTTATTTAACTAACATAAATCAGTGAATTGTATCTACATCTAAATATATAATAAAAATGTAACTGAGCCGTTTCTGTACATTGAATATTTAAAAAAAAATCTTATTCTGTTGTCACAATTATCGACACAAAGTCCCAATCACAATTTTTAAAATTATTGTCTGTCTGTTATCACAAAATACAAAAATTTTGGTATGTATGATAACTGACTATCTGGATCTATATCTAGGATACTCTTTTATTGTGGAAAATTGTCTCATTTTTAAGAGAAAATATAATAGTATGTTCAAGCAAAAATCTTAAAATCGTAGAAATTTTAGTTGTAAATTTTATTAATCGCAGTAACTTACAAAATAGATAAACTAAAAAATAAGTACTTACGAGGACATTCTTTTTGAATAAAATATAAATGTTTATAAACTGAAATAAATATATATTGTATCGTTATCGGAAAACCACAGACAAATATTTTAATTTTGTTCATATTTACAGATTAGTGAATATTTAAGTAGATAGATTGAAAACTTTGAAATTTTTTATTCAAATATATACCTACCATCAAATATATACCTACATATTTTACGGAATAAAAAGTAGTATCCAAACTTCACTGAAACCTTTTGTTTATTACCTAAAAGGAGGAGGTTCTCAATTCGACTGTATGTTTTTTTATGGTTGGTACCTCAGAATTTTCTACTGGGTGACAATTGGAAACTAAGGGATAAAAAATTAACTTCTTATTGGATAGCTAGATTTTGATAAATCTTTTTTTACTGGTAGAACATAATTTTAAGTTAATCTCATACCCATTTTTTATAAAAATCCACTCATAAAGGGTTTAAAATTAGGGATTAAATAATAAATTTCTCCTGTCTAACCCGATGTTGATATTTTTTTTCTATTACGTACATCGTACCTTTAAATTGTTCACATTTCAATTTAAAGAAAAAAAAATAGGGGATAAAATAGCGACGTTTAACTGAATCATCGGATTTTGATAATTTTTTTTTATTAGAAAGAGTATTCCACTTAGTTCTTTCATTACATTTAAAGGCAAAAAATGTCAACCCTTTAAAACCCTTAAAAAAGGGGATGAAGTAGTAACTTTTAACATTTAACGCCGGTGCCTCATATGAGCAGCGCGTTTAGTAGGTTTACCCATATTCAAAGAAACAAAAAAAAATCGAGAAATTAATAAAAATTATAACAAAATGAAAAACCGACTTCAAAATAAATAAAAAATCTTAAAGAAAAATGCACTAAAAAGAAAAAAAAAATAATTGCGTATCCTTGCAGTGTCTACAACTTACAAATTATTAGGATGATATAATGTACAATTATTATTATTTTTGGAGTTGGTGTCAGTCAAGGAAATACGACTATATTGGTACTTAGCAATAAACGAGAATAACTCATAAAATTTATTTTTCAAATGAACTTTTATACAATATACTAGTACTGTGACAATTTCTAGTGACCTTTAAACTACAAAATACCAATTAAATACTTATTAAACCTTTTTACAAATGAACATTAATATTTATTTTCTTGGCTGACACCAACTCCAAAAATAACAATAGTTGTACATTATATCATCCTCATAATTTGTAAGTTGTAGACACTGCAAGGATACGTAATTATTTTTTTACTTTTTAGTGCATTTTTTCTTTAAGATTTTTTATTTATTTTGAAATTGGTTTTTCATGTTGTTATAATTTTTATTTATATGATTCAAACATAAAAATGGGATAATAACAAATATTTTTAGATTAAATATAAATAAAGCGTCAAACCAATTAATAATAGTATAACTAGACAGAAAACCAGTATCATTTATTATTTCGTCAATAGCCTATTATTAGAAACAGAAAAAATTCTTTGTAGAGTGTATATACCCTAACATACTGATTTTTAGCCAAAATAAAAATGTGCAAAAAATGTGTGCTATTTATCAATTTAAATACCTTCCGTTTATTTGAAACGAAAACATATTTGTGATAATTTCTTTTTGTCTTTTGCATCTCTATAGGTGTTAAATTTTACCCGGCACGTGTCAGTTCCAAATTTTCATAGTCCATTAGGATGAAGCAGGGAATCTTTGTTTAATCTCAAGCAGCTCGTAAACTTTTTATATTTAGCCCATCAACTTTTTGCGCAACCTTGGGAACTGTGAAAAAATCGCGTACAGTGAAAATATTTTGAAAAAAAACGTGCATCTTAATTTGAATAATATTTTTTTTTGTTTTCCTGACTAAAAACTAAAAATAGAAAAAAATGTTCAAATGTTATTTATAAATTAGTATGTAAAAATAATTTTCGTATTAATAACAACATAATATTGAATTAATTTCATATTATTAACGCGAATCGCCGATTAAAATTAATCTTTATTTACATTTTTAAATCTTATGATATTATAAATCAAATTTATTCACTTGATTCAATTTGTTCGTGAAGTATTTATTATACTTAGTTTTGTCTAACTATTTTACTATACTATAAAAAGGCACTGTTAATTGTTTTCAATATGAAGCTATATTCTAACGCTTGTTATATGTTAATTTTGTATTTACTCATCAAAAACCTATTAGCTTTTGTATTGTAATTAGTTAAATGTTCAAAAATTCAAAATTAATTTATTTATTATACCTAATGGTAGTATAATTATCTCTTTTATTCTAACAGGAAGTTAAGATAGTTATTGCGATTAATAATTAATTGTGTGATAATATGGAAAATTTCAAAGATGATCTTCGCACTGAATTCATGATTTCAAATATAATTTTTATATGTAAAATATACTTTTCACGTTGAAGAAAGAGAATTAATATGTTATTTTTTTGTGTTTGTTTTAAGTCGTTTTAACATCTATGGTCATATCACGACTGTCTTTCACAGAAATTTTTTGTAGGTCATAAATCTTAATCTTATATCTAGGGATTCGACGGGGATCAAAGCCATTACCACTGACGCATGTAGAGGAAAGAGCAATTGCTCTAGCCCCTGCGTCATTAAGTGGTTCGTTATTTATTATAATTACTAATTAGTGAATATGTTAAAAAGAAAAATTATTTATAAGGTAGGTACCTAGCTATCCAGTTTTTTCTTTGTATTATTAAAAATATTGAATCATTGTATTTATTTCGCCGATAAGTTTGTATTTAAGTTTACTGTAAAAGGTTAAAATTTGTTTCTATTGTAATGAAATGAATAGAAAAACGTTTTTTTTTTTGTGTTATAAATAATGTTCAAACATACGGATATTTCCACAAAAGCAAAATTTAAGATATGATCTTCATGGTAAAAATGATATTTTTTAAATGCAATAAATATTATAGTATAGCGCAAACTTCTTCAGTTTGATAGTAGTTTTAAGTTAAAAGTAAGATAAATTAGTAATTGTGAATTAAAATCATCTTTTTTTTTAAATTTAACAATAACATTGAATTATCCTCAAATCTATTGAATGAAAAGTATCTTTGTGGATAGGAATTAATATTTGATGGTCTAATAATATTATCAAGCAAATGACTACACATTATATTTCATAAATCACTTTGACTTTGCTAAACTTAGTTTTTTAATAATTTTATTTTTACGAAGCAATAAAAAGTGAAATATAGGAAAAAGATTTTAATGTTATTAAATAAAGTAAATCTATTTTATGAGACGTAAAATTTTAGGCAAAATTTAAAAAAAAATGTATAGATATATTTTGCTTGTGAACTGTAAAAATTTCTGTAAAGTTCATTTTACGGAAAATTTAATATTATAAATGTGGTAGTTCAGGTGATTGTTAATGCATTCTTTAGTCGTTTTTAATAGAAAAGTAAGGAATAATGAATACTTATGATTTACTTAATAAAATAAGTTTTAGTTTTAGCATTTTTTTTTCTCAGCGTCATTTGGACGTCAGAATGAAACATATTTTGAAGTCAATAAATCTTCGCTCAATGAGTTGACACTGTTGACTTGTTGACACCCGCCCGCTTGGCTGAGCGTATGAAAATTAAATTGAATTATTAGAGTAGAAAGTCGCAAAACTTAAAAAAAATTCTTTCCAAGCATTTAAATAAACAACAAGCTCATATTGTGAATCTACAGCAAACGTGCCTTTCTTATAGATATATATTTTATTTAACGTTCAAAACAATCACTAAACATCTGCTACGAGGCGTCACAGTAGGTAGCTATTTTCTTTTATGAAACTCGCTGTTGGTTAAAAAACATAAATAAAACCCACAATTGGTTTAAAAAAAATAAATAGAATAACAAATAAATACCTATATAAACAATATGTATACAGTCGCTATGCTTATACGAACTGCCACCATTTACCCTAAAACTCTCCTTATTTGAATTTCATCAAAAAAAAAGTTTCAAATACAAGTGTTGGACATTAATGCGCCTAAGAACTATAGCAAGTTTAAAGAAAATCGCTCCAAAACTCCTAGAATAAATTGGAGCTTTCGGACAAACGATTTTAAGCAAAAGCGTCACGGCACAACTAGATGTAATACGCAGACCAAACTCTAAGTTTGGTGAAATTCGGGTAAAGCTCTCGATACGACATCGCCGTTACACACAAACATGTTTCTAAAAATCACGTTTTTAGACATCAGGGGACCTCAAAAACATGCATTTCCGGTAAAAGCTCAAAATCGAAAATTCGACCCGTTTACAATACTTCCTTTACTATCTCTTAGAGTTGTAAAAAAAAGTGAAAATTATATTCGTTCATTAACTTTAATTAAGTTAATTTTTAGACCTTATGTAAAAATTTATACGTTTAATTTCTGTAATGAAACTGTCTAAAATTTTTCTGTTGTTTAGAGTTAGGTATTTTATATAGTTTCTTCATAGAAAAAAGGTTTATTTTTTTAAGCCTGAACAGTGTTTACTTATTTAATATTTTGTTAAAACTCGCATGAGGGAAGTCACGGTTGGTCACTAGCCAGAATATATAACTAGAGCATTTAAATTCAAAATTTTAGTTTTTAACATTTAATAGTTTTTTTTTTCATTTATTTAAGGTCGCATCAACTTCTATGGTCATTAGCGACCGTCGAATCCGACAACCCAGAAAAAAAAATCTGGGCTTTCATTGCGATTCGAACCCAGGACCACTGGCGTACAAGGCAACTATCAAGTCCACCACGCCACTAAGTGACCTTTAAATTTGATATACTTATTATAGTTTTTTATTTTCTATGATTTTTAATAATACCTAAAAATAGACCACAAATTATTTCAAAAGTTAAAAAATAATTAAATATTTTCTGGTGTGGGATTGTTAGTGGACAATTGCCGAACACAAACAACAAGTAAATTATATACTATATGGTATCTACTTTTAACTAAAGAACACAACTGAAAGTCACTTAGTGACGTAAAGTGAAAATTGTTTTAAAAAAATTGAAGTCTTAAACTGCTCAGAAATTTGGCTTCATTATAAGCTTAGAAATATGAATTAATTATAACTTATAAGTTCTAAGTTGAGAATTTATTTTCAACACTTCTTCATGAAGCTTTAACAATGTCTTTGTGGCAGAATTAATTCAAAGCTAGATAGGTACTGTCTGGGATGTAATTCTATACTTAAAATTAAAGTTATTGAAAAAAAAATTTTTAAATCGGTAAATATTTACATGAAAATCAAAACCAATTCAAAATATAAGTCAACAGTAAATAGTAGTTTTAAACAAAGTTAAATGTGTTGATGGAATCAATTTTAAATTTCAGTAAGCTAAAAGTCAATAGCTTCGATTATTTATTGACTCAGAACACAGTGAAAAAATAATTCTTCATTCCAATAATCTCCTACTTTCATTATCTTTTTGATTTATCAATGAAACATTAAATCAATTCATTTAATTTCATATTAAATTAATTTTTAAAAAATAGTAGTAAATAGTAAATAACTTTTTAACAAACACTTTAAAATATCGTCAAAGTCCAAAAATTAAAAAAGCTGTTAAGTTTACCTATTATCTTTTTAATTTATTTTTTTGTATGTTATTAGGGTTTGTTCAATCATTTGACATTTCTTTGAAGTGCCTCTTGCATTTGGAAAACATAAGTTTCTTTGAAAAGAAACGAAATTTTATATTTTCTTATTATAATTTTATAATCTTGAAATTAAATATGTTTCCTTATCTTCCCGTTTGCATCAAAGGAACTAAAAGAAGCGTCAAACTTATTTAAAAGTTTAATCTTGCCAAAATGTAAAAGGTATTTTGTTTAAGATACATATAAAAACCTCAAAATAATTAAACCTTTACATCATAGTACTCGTTTAAGTTTATTATAACATTTAATAATAGAACATTTTTTTTTGTTATATCACAGAAATCTGTATTGTATTAAAAGTTATTTTTATTTTTCTGGAACACATCGCAACTGCCGAATGCCATTACTTTTTTACATTTTAAAAGTTTTGCTTTGCCGAAACATAATCCATGAGAAACAAATCGAAAATCTATTCTTTCATTCTATTTCGATTTTGCAATACATACCTAACCAGTCTATGAACAAAACAAAAATGAAAAAAATCTTTTCAAAGCGTAATTATATGTTTATAATTCATATGTTTTACTAAAAATTCTCGGAATATTTGAACTGCAATTAATGATTTATTAGAACCACAATAGCCGGCAAATTCCCATCAGTCGCAGATGTGAGACAAATTTCTTGAAATCTTGCCAGATCCATCAAATCCAAGTCCCAATTCATTCCAACTCCTTCAACTTTAATCACAATCACATACAGTCGTGGAGAATGTATTTTTCCATAATTAGTAAGTACTTATCGATTTCACTTTAACATAATATTATATTATACAATTTATATTTCTTAGATTTAATCTTTATAAAATTTATAAGAATTTTCTTTCTCATACATAATGCAAATAAAATGCTCTCATACGTTTTATACGATTAAAATATTTTAAAAAATACTACATCAACCTATTTAGTTATAGATTAAAATAAATAATGTTGATTTTTGAATTGGTAATTGATTTGATTTGAAGTTTTAGCCTTATTTTATTCTCACATCTTCTTAAAAGGCTAATGTATAAACTGCACATTTTGAACTGACAAAAACTAATCCGATTTTTGAGAATAAAATCTACCTTAAGCATCAGTATTGCGTTAGCTCATTATTACATTTATATTCATTTGCATTATACGTAGATACAGGTTTAGATAAGAAAAAACTTAGATATTAGAGCAAATACAAATAGATAAAAAATCTCTTGAATTAATTTCTATGAAAAAATTGTTTAAATGTAGATGTTTTTACTAAATACTTTTATGATGAATTTTATATTCAGTACTCTCTTAAATCGAAATAGTGACTTTAGTGACTATTCACTATTTTTGCAGTACATAATATACCACTAAATTCAAATAGTGGTATATTTCCACTACTAAATAGTTAATAATCACTATTTGATAGTCGAAAGTCACTATTTTGATTTAAGAGAGTATTTCGTTTCTATTATTAGCAGAAAATCTAAAAGGTGTTTAATTTACTTTCTATTGGTATATTTTTAGGTCTTTAAACATATTTGTTACCAAATGATGATCATTGAGACCAAAAATAAATATCTGCTGCAAGGCGTCATAGTACTTTCTTTTACTTTCAATTATGAAACTCGCTGTTAGTATAAGTTGTATAAAAAATATAAAATATAAGCACTTTATAACTATACATATAAACAGAACTATATATGAATACAACCTATAACATACAACATATACGAATTTCCAACCTTCACCCCAGAACCGTCCTTATTCGAATTTTCCCAGGAAAAAGTTTTAATTAAAAGTGGTAGCCACTAATGAGTCTAAGAACTGTAGAAAGTTTAAAGAAAATCGTTGGAGCCGTTTCCAAAAAAAAATTAAAAGCTCAAAAACTCCTAGACTAAAGTGAAGCTTTTGCTTAACCGATTTCAACCAAAAGCTTCGCGGCACAACTAGGTTTAATATGGAGGCCAAATTCCAAGCTTGGTGAAAATCGGATAAAACTTTCGATACGATATGGCTGTCACACACACACAGACATGTTTCTAAAAACCACTTTTTTGGACTCAGGGGACCTCAAAACATGTATTTCCGGTGAAAGCTCGAAATCGAAAATTCGACCCAATTACAATACTTCCTTTACTATCTATATAGTAGTAAAAGAAAGTAAAAACTCATAATTTGAATCAATCACATTACTTGGTGTTGTGTCTAAAAATATTCCCTTTTCGTTTTGTAATATTTTGTAGGCTACTACTTTTCTAGCTTTACATTTTTTATCTAAACTTTTTGAATAACACTTTTATGATAACGTGTTTTAAAATAATCTAATAAGTATTGTTAGTTTTCTATCGCTTTCATTATCAAAAAAGGTAACACATCTCATCAATTCATCATAATTTAGCACTTTGGGGCTTAACAATTCATTTAAAAACCCACCTATTGGTGCAGCAATTAAATCAATTGATCTCCGCTCCACGCGTCAAGTGGTATTGGGTTAAATCCCCATTGAATCTTAAATATAAAAATTATGACCAAAGTTTAAAATGACCAACAGATATTTTCTGTTTTTAAACAGTCATAATATGATCTTAGATGTTAAAACGATTTAAAACACAAAAAAAATCATTTAAAAATACACCATAATAATGCTAATAATTACTATCTACTGATTCTTTTTTTTTGCAAAATCAATACAAGAAGAAAGTTTTTTCTCGGTTGTCAAAAGTTCCATTTTGGAGTTCCAAATTTTCATACCGCATTATTGGCATGTATGCAGTTCCACAAGTTTCACAACACGATGGATATATGCTATGCTGCGAGTGAATGTTGTTTTAAGGACATTGTTTGGAATTGTTATTTCTTATATTTTTTTTGAGAACATATGCATGGGTTGTGGATGGACTATGTGTGAAATAGGTTTAAATTGATCTTGGTTAAAGACATTGAAGTAGAAAACACCTTATCATCAAAAGTTGAATCAAAAATGATGATGTGGGATATTCACGTATTGAATTGATTGACGAGGAGACGAGGATAGAGAGCCGCTGTTAGATCGTTCAAAATTTTCTATGACTAGCTTTAAAGAAATATAAACTATTTATCGTGCTAACATCATATAACTTTGTATAGGTAATTGACACATCTTTAAAATCGATTATTATAAAGTTTGATCCAAACGCGGTAGTTTAGGAGATATTGCGCAACTTTTCAAAAATGCTGAAATTTGAAAGACCCATATCTCAGCGATGATTTAATTTTTGTGTAAAATTGTAAAAAATGTATTCTAGTTTAAATTAAATTTAAATATTTTTTTAAAATTCAACTATTTATGAGATATTCATAGCAAAAGTCAAAATGTTTGAGGACTTGTGCTACTGTGCAGCAAGTGGCTGCACAATAAGGTTTAAAATTTGGTTTTAAATATTTAGGCTTAACAGTAACAACAAATCAAAAAATCATAACTACCCGATCACTTTTATACCAATAGGTATCAATTTACTGGACTACTTAGATAAAACAAATATTTCAAATTAAGTCATCAACTGCAAGTATTGATTAAATTTATAGAATTAATTATAAATCTTTATATAGTTGCATTACGTAAAATTAATTTATAGACAACTCCTTGAAAAAAAACCCATCTAAGATCTATTGATTAATATCTATATTGTCCATATTAGTTGATAGTAAC
Source organism: Sisyra nigra (assembly GCA_958496155.1). Lineage (NCBI taxonomy): Eukaryota > Metazoa > Arthropoda > Insecta > Neuroptera > Sisyridae > Sisyra > Sisyra nigra. The sequence goes on from OY292313.1 coordinate 26,046,775, forward strand.
TTATGGAAGCATAGTTAACAGGTGCATGAATACTTAACCCTCGGTTCTAGCTGGCAATCTAGCTTGTTTTTTTTTTCTTCATGCTCTTTACCCGCTTCAAAAAAATTAGTCCTTTACCTTAGATTTATTTCTTTTTACATTGTCATAAAATTTTTAAATTTAATATTTTTATGGTAATTTTTCATTAGAAAATATATTGTATTAAAAACGGTATTAAAATACGGTGTATGGAAGTAAAACATAAAGAATTAAGTAATCTTAATATTTCAAAAACTAAAACAAATTTGTGAAAACAATATGAAAACCTTTTAAAAATGTAATCATGAGTCGAAGCAATGCATTCGATTTAAAGAAAGCCAGCGAAATCCTCCAAACTTAAGGTGGACGTAGATACTTAAAATTGTGTTACTTCTTTTAACTTTATAATAAAATTGGAAACTTACATACTTATGTAGATACCTATAAAAAATGTAAGTAATTCGTATAAAAAAATATTTTCCTCACGTACATTTATATTTTTTTCGACTTATACGCAAAACGTGGGCGCTCGATGAATAAATTTGAAAAGAATTTATCTTTATTGTTACAATATATAAATATCCCAGTCACGCGTTATATTTTTCCATTAGATACAATTTCCATTATTTTCTTTGCCATTTCCTTGTAAATAATTTAAAACAAGGTCCGTCTTCATGCTCAACTGAAAATTGCAATACCTAAATGATTCATTTTGTCCAAACGGTTTATTTTTAAATTAGTTAAGTTATTTTCATTTTTCTTTCAGATTTTCCTAAACCAAACCAGTCGAATGGTAATCTTAGACCATTTCAAATCATGACTCATTTGTCAACAATTTTACATATGTTTTATTTGGAAATCAAATTTCAAATATTAATTATTCAAAGTTACAATGTTTATCTCAATAATAAATGTAGTTTTGATTTTTTATTTAAGAAAAACATATATGAAAAAATAAAAATGCAATGTAACGAACGCTCTATCAATATAATTTGTCAATGACATCACCGTGATGAGACTTGTGGCCTTGTTTCAATGGAAAAACGAAGAGAAGATGCGGCTAATAATAACAAGATAATTTCATTTAATGTCTCAACGTTTTATTACAATAATTCTTGTCAAAACAAAACACACTTGCAAATTTTGCCATTCAAATAAAGCATTTGTCAAATTTGATTGATTTGCCAATAAGAGGTGATGAAAGATCCTCAAAGAATTCATTGATTTTTTAATCAAACTTAGACAGTATGCTTAAACGTTACCAATTTTAAATCATCAGAAATATTCAAAATTATTTTTTTTTTCTTTTTGGACGACTGCCATTAATAATATCCAATAGTGAAAAGTTATTATTGAGTATTTATATTTTTCGTATAATTTCAATATTATTACGTTATATAATCTCTTACCTCATTTCCTTTTTCATTTTATAGACTTACACTGTCTATATTTAGCACTTCGTATACTTTTTATTAGCTCAATAATAATAGAGTTCATTGCATTGTTGATTTAAAGATAAATTTAAAATAAATTATAATCATATGCATTATACAGCTGAAATGAAGGAGAAATTAAACGAAAACTAATTTTTCAAATATATCTGAAAAGCTCAACTTAAAACATTTAAAATTTACAAATAATATAAACGTATCTATCTATAAAAAGTTCAAGTACCTACCAACCTAATCGAGTTTTGATTAAAAAAAATTAAAATATTTACAATTTTTTGAAGGTTTTTTAAAATTTCTAGAAAATAGACCCAGGATAAGCCAGTTTAAAATGGTATCAAGAATAAGATTGTAATACAAGTAGGTATTTATAAGCCTACGATTTGCTTAATGTATGTACCTATAAGATTATATACGTATAAGATTTGTTCCAGATGAAAATAAAACTACAATATAGTTACGATATAAGTTCTGTGCTGTAGGTATAAAATTATGGCAACTAACTCTTTGTTTATTGTGGGACAATTGTACTACAAATATACGGTTTTATTTAGTAAGACGTATTATAATGTTTCACCTGATCATAATAAAAATTTGAAACAAAATTGCTTAGTTAGTACCTAATAAGAAAGATTAAAAATATTAAAGTCATTTTTTTTTCCATATTATAAAAATAAAATTAAATGGGAGAAAAAAATTTCAATTTCAGTAGCATATCATCTTCTTGGGAACGTCAGAAATGATAAAAGATAGTTTCTGTATGGTTATAAGTTTTAGTTTCCAAGATTATCCCGTTCAAAGTAAAAATATTTTAGCAGTTAGGATAATATATTAATAATAATATTATATAATAATTATAATTTATTATATATAATAATAATATATTAAGGTAGGATAGATGTACCTATATTGTATACCGTTATACATATTTGATGTTGTCCATACCGATAAGTATCATAGAGTGTGTCAAATAAATCCTTCGTCGTCCTTTGGAAATATTTCAATGAAAGTTAACTATTTATATTCAAACTCTTGCCTACCCACACAACAAAAAATGTTGAAGCCAATCTCAACCCTGAAATTATGGTTTCTTATTCACTTAACCATTATTAACATTGTCAATATTATTTTTTTTTTAATTAATAAAGTTTTTTATGTGCAAAAGTTTTTTTTTCCTTTAAAAAAACAATTAAATCATTATATTGTTTTTAAAAATCATACACTGTTATCATGATCATCTCAATTGTTGAATAATAAGAGTGATTTTTTCCTGACTATTCTAATAACTGGACCAGTGGTAGTAAAACTTTCACTAATCGCAACCCACTTAAAGAGCGACAGTTTTTCGCAACCCACTCCCATTAATGCAATGAATATGATTTGGAAAGAAAGGAGGGGTCAGTAAAAAATATCAAATATATAACTGCTTTTTAATTTTTAATTGATTACATGTAAAAGCAACATAAAAGTTTATTGGTCATAGCTATAATTAGATTTATGTGAATAATGTTGGGCTTGTTTTCTGATCCTTTAAAGAATAAAATCATTTTTGCGGCCCACATAGCGAATGATTCTGATGGATGTTATATATTTTATAAGTAGTAGATACTTAATTCAGGTATGAAGGAGGAGAGTGGTGTGTCTTTGATTTTTATTTACTTACCATTTTAAAGATACCACTAGACGGCTAGACGGTTTTCTTAATCTGTACCATAATAATTGTTCAATATATGGTAACGTATTGCTATTTTATAGAGCAAGTAATGATTCAGTTATTTGATAAGCGACCTCAAATAATGTTTATTTAATATGATCTTTGTTTTCATCGTAAGAAAGATAAATATCTTGTAATTGATTAAATATAAAACTGTTAAATTCGGTCATCGCGAAATTATAAGTAATTACGTTTTATTTTATAAAAACTATTAATTGTTAAACCATTTTTTGCACATTAAGAAGGTACTAGTTAACTTAACCTATGTGCAAATGGCGCTTTGTAAAGTTGTTACATCTTTCAAATATAGAAATTTTAATTGAAACTTGAAAGGGATCATTACAGCTACAGTATCTCGAATGCCGTGGCGTAGGTACAATTTAAAAAATACTTTATTAGATTATAAATTGTGCACAATTAATGACGTTTTAACATTATAATGTGATCAAATAAACTCTTCAAATTGCTATGTTTTTATCTTGTTGCACTCAGCTTTTCAAAAGCTCTTACTTTGACCCTCACCTGTTATGTAAAAAGTCTTTAACTATAATGGACTATAACTCAAAAACTGGTTAAAAGTCGAGGTGGCCTTTAAAACTGAGTATAGTCATTTAATACAGAACATTAACCAATTAACATTCTGATATATGCCTAACGGCGGCAGTTTGACATTAGGTATATGGCTTTATATTTGACTTTATATACCTACAATTTAATTTTGCACTAATTTTTATGCTCTTGTTTCAACATTCTTCCCTTATTTATCTTTAACAAAGTAAAGACAAAATCCAAGCTTGGATAAATCTTAAGAGATTCTACATTTTTCTGATTTTTTTTCAACCATTTTCTGGTAGGATAATTAATTTAAAAAAAAACTATCTGAGGTTACCACAATGAGTAAAATCATTTTTAATATTTCACTACTTACCTGCTTTAATCCATACTTATATATAGACAAGAAACAAAACTACATATTAGGGAAAGGTGTACAAGATGATCCCATTGGGTAAGATGATCCTTTTCGATTGCGCCCAAACAGCTAACGTTATCTAGTTGAATTTTTGACAAAACATAGCCTCGAATACCTCCCCGCCACTGTTCATTTGCAAAGACAGCATAACCAACGTGTTGGATTTTACAGAAAAAAATATAAATTGTGCTCAGTTAATATAAGGAAAGATTGAATTCAATTTTACAACAGGTATTTCTAGTAAATACCAGTAAGCGACATGACTCTTGTGTTTATGACATTCTATTACGCCTAATTTTGATTTTTGGGTTACTTGGAAATAGCGGCGTGGCTATGGGCTATGTTAATTAACTTTGAATAAAAAAAAGTTGCGCTTGGGGCAAGTTAATTCCCTTCCTTGTGTGCAAGATGATCCCGGGGATCATTTTGTACCTTGACTTTTATACAAAGTGTCAATAGCGTTTTTTATGTACTTACTTATATTACGTTTAAGAAAACATCATATTTCTCTTCTGAGTCATGTGAGGAAGATTACACAGAATGCCTTTATTGTACGGAAAAGTTTTCCGGTGATATCAAGGGTGAAGGGTGGATCAAGTGTTATGCTTGTGGAAAATGACGACATGAAGCTTGTCCCGGAATTGATAGCGATGATCTAAATTCATTTATTTGTGAAATGTGTAGCACAACACCGGCCAAAAAGCGATAACACTTTTAAGAAAAGTTGCACAATGAAGCCACTACTCAGAAGACCGGACTAGTTTTTTTTTTATATAGTTTATTTTGTTGAGTTATAAACCTGAGTATATATTATATTGAATTACAAGCATTATCTTAAAGACGTTTTATAGTTTTGATTTTGGCTTTTACTTACCTTATTCCTGAAAAAATAAAAGGTTGCTCGAAATTAAGATAAGATGATCATAGCCACCGCGGTGTATAAGATGATTACTTTGTAGAGTTTTAAAAATATGTATATATTATTATGTAAACTAAATTAATTAGAATTTCTGAGTATGATAAAAGTTAGATAAACAAATACGGCAGTAGTAAATGCTATCATATGTTTGTTTCACATTAAAATATGTATATTTTATTTCAATTCTTTCTTAGAGGGATCATCTTATAGACTTTTCTTTCCTATGTATATCTATAAATAACTACCTACAGTTAAAAACAAAAAAAATTGAAATATCACTTAATGATAGGGTGAATAGATTGTCCGATTGTCGCCCTATGAGTCAGCGGTGCTAGGGTCGAATGCCAAAAGAAGCCCAAAGTTGTTCTTGAATTTTCAGATTTGGCGGTTTCTTATTATCATAACATTGAAAAAGCGACCAGAAAAACCACAAAAATATAATCTACTATAAATCAACGGTTCCTAACAATGGTACCGGGGTATAGGGGAAACTTTTATTATTTGTACTCTATAAGTACTATTGCTTATTTCTAAAAAGATTGATTACAAAGATTGCTCTTAAAAAGGACAATAACTTTTCCGACGTTCCTATTTAAAGTCATGACGGAATACTCGGTGATTGTTCTCATAACACTTGAATCCCTGGTACAGGGTTTTTTGCAGAAGGGGCAATTTAACTAAACAACTAACTAACCTAAACATCAGTTAAATGTTAAATTAATTTATATAAGTTTTTGTTTTAAATTTACTTTCTAAAGGCATATTAAAATAGAATTAAATTAAAGTTATTAAATGAAAGCAATTCAAAACATAAACAATCAATGCCCCATCACTTTTGAGGGCCATGGTATCTAATATTATCAAATGGTGACCGGTCCGCGGTGATAAAAAGTTTGGAGTCTACTGCTCTAAATGACGCCGATGATAAAAATAAACACCCAAAACATAAAACTAACCAAAAGTCAATAATTATTTCAATGATATTAATCTGCGTTTAATTTGGGATGACTAATAAATCAAAAGTTTGTCGCCTCTCTTAAACTAGATGAAAACAATTTTGTTAATTTTGTGGATCGTTTCCTTGAACTTATACTAATGAAAAAAATTTTAATAAAGTTAATATTACTATGTCATTTTTGTTTTAATTTTGTATTACGATTCCGAACTGAACCAATCTCTTAGGTACATATTTTTTATGTTTACCAAAAAATGTTTTCATTAAAGTATGGGATGTCCCACTTTTTTTTTCATCCAGATAAATCGAAAACATTTTAAAGTAGATACTCATTAAAAAGATTAGCATTTTTAATTTAGATTACTTTTTTGCTTGTTTCTTTTATCATTTAATAGATCAAGAAAGAAATGATTCATGATAAAATTGAACAAAAACGGAAAAAAAAATTTTCTACGCAGTACTATAAGAGCTTTTTCTTCAAATATCGCCTCAGGTTTTATTGACAATGAGTAAATGTTCTGATCCTATCAATCATCATTTCTACGAAATTGTAGAAAACAATCTTCATCATTTATAAATCATCGCAAAATAACTGGTTTTTGTCATTAGGTATACTTTTCATTACTTATGTAAGTACCTATACACTGTATGGCAACAATAAAAATTTCAGACTTAAGAAAATGTTTATACTTATAATCATGATATAAATTAACTTTATGATGCGTTTTAATTTTTGAACTTGTTTTAATTAATTAGAACACCAAAAAGAGTCCATAGCTCGAATTACGTTGAAATTAATAAAAAAGACGGCAAAAAGTTCTATGTAATTAAAACTACTTACTTAACATATTAATTAAATAAATCTCGTACTCTAATATATAAAACTTGGTTGTAAATTTACTTATTACGTAGTTTTTCAAGAAAAAAAAGTTTTCATGTCAAATGTTTTGAAGTATCAAATGATTTCCTTTTCGAATTAAAATTGCGTAAAATTCACAAGGTTCATTTTTAAATTGAAATTTCAAGGCAAAAATTAGTTATTCTTCTGGATGGAAATTTACGAAGATGTAAATCCCATATTTCTTATTAGCATCGCTAGCCTGTTCATTATTTTTATTTCTAAGAATCATCGTGCCGTGGTCGCATGAGTTTAATTTATGCAAAAACAATTTTTTACTCCAATTTTTGAACCCAGGAGGACCATTTTATTATTTAAATTTTAGTCAAAAGGAAAACCCAAACCATCATAACGTCAGTGGTATTTTTACATTTCTTTTACGATCTTGATTTACCTTGAACTTTTCCAGCTCGTGTATTTAAAAATATGGATCTATAAAAAAATGGATCATGGTGTTTATTTTTTTTTTCTCTCAATAAAGATTTCAATTTCTTTTTGTTGTAAAAAACTTGTTTAACATACATTACACATGCTGTAATAAAATTTGGTGAAGAGATTCGACTTTAAGTTGGACAGAAATTACACCTCATGATCAGAATTAATTTTGGATGAGAGAATAATGTTATTGGCCCCCTGAAAAAAATTTTAATGAATTTCCGTATTGAAATTCAAGAAATATTTTATCCTATTTTTAATTATTTCATGTGTTTTCTTTCCCTTCATTGTTTAAATTCTTTCATTCTTTTCATTCTAATACAACGTACCTTCAATGAAATTCTTATCAAACTATCAATCATTTTTTTTTTTGAGGAAATCATAAATATTAATCAACTTTTAAAATAAAATATGAATAAATTTATAATCTTTAAAATCACTTTAATATCTATATAATAATAACAAAATTTAAAATTAATAAAATAATGATTCAAAGCGAAATATTTGATAATTACTTTTGGCAATATTCAAAATAATTTTATGAGCCTAAAATCAAAATATAAATACAAAAATAACCATTAGTAAAGGTTTTTATATAACAGTTATGAAATAGAAACAAAAACATAGATTAATTATTTCAGTCATTTTATATGAATAAAATTATTTCGCATCATTTTAAGATCTTTCGTTTTGAAGAGAAATCAAACTTTTTTTAACTATTTCAATTACTTATTAAAAGATACGCTATTTTTTACGATCTTTTAAAAGAGTTTTTATTTGTATGATTTATCGTTATATAATATAATTACGAAAGAACTGAAACCAACAGTAATAGAATACCTAAAATAAATTGTCAATTCGAAAGAAAATACTTGGCTTAAGTAAAACTTAGTTACATTTTATTTAGATGAAAAAATCATTATACAAACAGCGACTTATTTAATTTCTGTACTATATGTTAACTAGGTAATGTAATTGTTTTCACCGTGACCAAATTCATCGAAAGCTAAAAATGTTTTTGTTATACTAATTAACGAACATGAAATAGATACTAATTTTATGTGTTATCACGAAAACGTATATATTAATTACAAATTCTAATACATTTTTCGAAACAATTATAGTGATGTTATTATGGTTATTAATAACAATCCTAAGTACTCAACTCAAACATAAATGTTCGTTATTTGCAATTATACAACTTATTTATAAGCTCATATTTTGTAATAAGGCTATTTATAGTGTTTATTAGAATAATAAAAATGTCATTAAAAACAATAATTTCAGATAAATCCTAACTTAATTGAAATTTTTTTCATTTTAATTACACAGTAAGTTTTGAAGTATACATTAATAGAAAATATGACTAATATTAAAAGACTAATTTTTCAAATGTAAATATTAGTTTTAAAATTTACAAAGGTAACAAAATACAAAAGACATCTTTAAAAAATTTTCCCATCAAGCGACTCTCAGTTAATGATATTTTTATTGCAAAGACGTAAAACTTAATGATTTTCTCGATGTTTTACGTTTGTTTTTATTCGTGGAAAAATGAAGTATCCTTTAAAAATTTTTTAATTTTAAAGATAGATATATTTTCTATGTCCCTCTCTAAATTGGTGCTCGTTAAGTAAGCATAATATTATATATTAAAGATCTTAAATGCTAAATAACATTACTGGTTTTAGTTAAAGACGAGCTAAGATCATTAAAGATCCACTCCTGCTTTGTTTTTAGAATTGGCAAGCATTATATTCGTTAAATATCGTTTGCACTGAAATTATCCAAATTTTCAGTAACTATTACGCAGTAACCATAGATATTTTTGAGATAATAACATTTTTCGAGCAGTTATAACGTTCATGTAAGAGAATCAGCAGATATTTATAGGTAGAGCTATCCTTAAGGAGCTATACATTTTTATGGAATTTATATTAGCATAATCAATCGTCAACCTACAAACTAACCTAAAGAATTATGTTGATTAACTACCTTATCCTTGTTTGGGAATCAGTAAATCTTTTTTGTTTTTATAGGTATTACTTATTAGTCCAGTAATTTAGTACATTTTGGTATGCAAAAAGTTAGGTGTTTATGATTTTTTGATGTGTCGTACTATTGTGATCCAATAACTTAAATCAAAATTTGGGACCATTTGCACAAAATTCTTAAAAGTTTTGACCTTACCTATCTATGAAATACTAGAATATGTCCCAAATGGTTTTACAAAGAAATTTATTCATATTAAATTTAAAATTGAACACATCTCTACTATATTTCAACTTAAAATGAGCTTTATAGCGTAAACAATAACTAATATATACCTACGGGATTTTCAAATTTTATAATTTTCTCAAATTGTTGGAATAGATTTTTTAAGTTTTTGCTCAATATCTCTTAAACTACGGTATTTATATCAAACTTTATTGGAATCAATTTTAAAGATGAGTTAGTTCTCTTTAAAAAGGCACCATACGATGTTATCTCGATATATTTTTTAATATTTAGAAATGTTCAAAGAAAATATCCATCCTTCCAACAGCGGCTCTCCATTCTCGTTAACCAGCTTATACGTCCATAAATATCTCAAATCTTTATACACAGATTCAATTAAAGTCTTCAACTAAGGTTCGTTTCAAATTCATTAAGCCTATGATATTGGAATAAAATACTTAGTACCTAATTATAATATTTACATTTGTGTGATAAAACGTTATTTCATATAGATTGACGGTAATTCAATTTCATTGTAAAAAGCTTTCAAAATTAAGTAATTACCGTACTAGCCCAAATTTAACGCATATCTTAAATTTTTATAAAGATATATATAAAAAAAAAATTCATAAAGAAAACCAAAAAAAGTAAAATTCAAGCAGTTAAGAATTTATTTAGATAATTATAGATAAGAAATTACATTACTTAAACCCCGAATTTAGCGCGACTCGATTTTTTAACGAAAAATAAATGGTCGAAAAATATCGCATTATATTCGGGCTAATACGGTACTTAATTTTTTTTTTTTTTTTTTTTTTGATTTGAAGCTTTCTTGGTTTATATGAATAAACAACAAATTAGACTTAAAATAAGTCTAATAATAACAATAATCTCTTGATTATTTTTACGGTTGCTAATGAAAATTATCATTGAATCCAATATTTTTTCACACTTTTTCACTCTATAAAAATCTTTCAGTATCTAAGACTTTTTTTAAAGTACCTATAGTGAGTTTATTTTTTATTAATTTATTTTGATATTTCTGATTAAAAAAAGATAATATGTTTAGCTTGGAATTAGGTAATTTAACTTTTCGAAAAGATTTAAACTTTTTTCGTCTAGTTCCTATCAAATAAATTGCTTATGAAATTTTTTTTAAATATGTGTAAAGGCTAGTTAATTTTTTTATTGTGTTTTAAATTGCTTGAACATCTAAGGTCATATCACGACTATCTTGCACAGAAAATTTCAGTAGGTCATAAGTCTTATGGCTAGGATTCCACTGAGATCAACCCCAGTACCACTGACGCATGGAGCGGAGATCAACGGCTCTGGCTGATCAACGCGCTTTATAAATCAAATAAGTACTCAAAAAAACAACCCATTTTACCAATTTGGCTTTGGTAGGTAGCATAAAAATATTTTTGGTCATTTCTTTTCTATATAACTGTTTTCAATCTTAATCTGTTGCGACTGCCTTTGTTAAATTCACATTTATAAAATTTTTGTCGTGTCACGAAAGTATGTGTGAATTTAATTTAATTAATATTTATTATTGGAAGCTTGTAAACCATGAAGGTCCTGTAATAAATAGTTTAATTAATAATATTCGAATCGTTCTTTAATCTTTTGAATCACAAAAACGTGCTAATTAATTTCCAAATGCCACTTTGCAATGAAAGAAATAATTAACAAAAGTAAGGCAATACTTTAACTATATAAATGTTATGTTATGCACATAATTTTAGTTCTTAAATAATTTAAATAATATGTTGTTAAGTATGTTTTTATTGAATACATCATGAGAGTCATTAAAAATACATGACATTTTAAAAAAATTAAGAATAAAATTTTTTAGTTAAAGCCAATGTTATCTAAATCAACAAAGCAAATATCATTAGATATTAACATTTTGCTATTAATTTGGTGTTAGCTTACAATATAGTTTATGCAGACATATTAACGCTTTCTATTAATGTTTTATATTCTTTGTGGTAAGAATTAAAAATACCAAAAGAGTATCAACGTAAAAAACGAAAATAAATTACCATATTAGCCCGAATATAACGCGATATTTTTCCACCATTTATTTTCCGTTAAAAATTAGACTCGTGCTAAATTCGGGGGCTAAGTAATGGAATGTAACATTAAATATTCATTCAGATTCTTAAAAAAACATTTCCGTTTTTTGTTGTTACTTACGTAATATTAATTTGCATTACTTAATTTTATTGACATGAATGTAACCTGTGTTATTACCTATAATTACCTAAATAAATGCTTATCTGCTTGATTTTACTTTCTTTGAATTATTTTATTGATTTTTTTTTCTAAATATCTTTATGAAAATTTCGGAGTCGCGATAAATTCGGGGTCGCGTTTTATTCGGGCTAATACGGTACAAGGTATCTCTTAAGGTAGTAGTCTGGTATCTAGCACCGTTTTTTTTTTTTTTTGAAAAAATAAAAATAAATCGTTTTTATATTACTTATCATATCATATGTTTTGAATGACAAAAATATAAAAAAAATATATTTAAATACTTTTAACAATGTTTTATTACTATTGTAGTTTGAAAATGATGTTTCAAAAAACCGTGCGTAGATGGCACGGGTGATTTTAACTCTTGAGGACATCCGAAATTAAAAATTCAGATTGATTATTTACTTATAGATATATGTATATGATTCTTGTTGGAACTAGAATTGTAAGCTTTATAGAAAAATAACAAAACGGTAGATTTTGAAGCACAAAAGTTATTTTTAAATGAAAAGTTAGGGTTGAACAATTTTATTCTAGTTCTCATTATTTGGATTTAAAAATATCCCTTTTAAAATAACATCTGTTATGAAGAGATAGCATTTCCAAAGAAGAGTAGGTATTGCTTGTTTTTTCGTAATTAACCGGATTATAAATGTTTTTTTATTAGTTGTGCAACAGGTTAAATAAAAAAGAATCATGCTAATACAATACGAAAATGTAGAATTTTAAAACATGATGTTTTAACCTTCTTAGAAGTATTATTTAAGTAAAAAAATGTCTATTAAAATTTAAGCTTGTAGTTTTTACATTTACCTACAGATGATTAGAAAAACCAAAAATTAAACCTAAATCATACCAAATTAAAAGATTCAGCCTAAAAAATTCAAAAGAATATTCAACATTTATAAGACAAAATTAAAGAAGAAGCACCACGGCGACCAACCATAATCATAAACCATACCACCAACAAAAAATAACAGAACCGCTGCTGAGCGGCGCCCTGTAATCACCTGTCATCCACCTTTAGACCACTTATCAGCTCAACAATTTTGTAACGTGGTTTACAAACAGTTAAAAAAGAAAAAAAATGAGAGATCGCAAAGCAAACATTGAAACTATTTTTGTAGGAAATTAAAAGTTCCACAAAATAAAATTAGAATTTCATCAAGTCAACTAACCTAGTACCTATCAAAAGTTTAAGATTACACAAAAAATCTTCAGTATACCTACCTAAATGCAGAAAATAATTATTTTTGTCTTCAAGCTCAATTAAAATTATAGTTTTTGTGATAGTTTCACAAGATTTATGATTGATCTTGACAATATTTATTGACCGACACTAGGAAACAAATAAACTAAAATAAAGATACAAGATATAAGAATTAAAAACCTCTAACAGCAAACCACAAATCGATTTTAAAATTCAGAAAATTAAATACAAATTATTAATTAATTATTAATTTTAAGTGAGGTAGTCATGTAGGTATACCTAACTGAAATTCTAAGCAGGTACCTACTTCACACATTTAATTAATTATTTTTTAATTACGAATTCAATCTTTTTTTTCCAATCCAAAAAGGTATTTTTACTGATTTCACAATTAAATTACATATGAGTTTGATTGATTACAAAAAACCTCGCGCTTCGGGTAAGAAAGAATTTTATTACATAGATACTAAATAACTAACACAATGTTGATGGCATGATTTAAATAGGTGTAGATTATATACCTATACGCATTTTCTAAAAAACGACCAAAAGAGAGTGTTTATTATTGATTAAAGTGATTATGTAGTCTATATCTTCAAAAATGTTTTACTAGAACCTTTAGTACGATATTTTTTATAAAAACTGCTTCCAAATTCAACTCTTTTAATTAGAATAAATAATATAACATAATTAAATAATATTACAAAAAATTCATAATATTTTAAATATCTGCTGCGAGGCGTCACAGTGCTTTCTTTTACTTTCATTTATGAAATTCGCTGTTAGTTAAGCACTTTGTAACCATACATATAAACAGAACTATATGCATACAACCTATAGGGCTATTTATTATGTACATATATACGAATTTCCAACCTTCACCCCTGAACCGCCCTTATTCGAATTTTCCCAGGAAAAAATTTCAAATAAAATTTGTGGGCATCAATCAGTCTAAGAACTACAGAAAGTTTAAAGAAAATCGTTGGAGCCGTTTCCGAAAAAAAATGAAAAAGCTCAAAACTCCTAGAGTAAATTGGCGCTTTCGGTTAACCTATTTCATCCAAAAGCTTTGCGGCACAACTAGGTATAATATGGAGGTCAAATTTCAAGTTTAGTGAAATTCGGATAAAGCTTTTGATACGATATGGCTCTCACACACAGACATGTTTCTAAAAACCACTTTCTTGGACTCAGGGGACCTCAAAACATGTATTTCCGTTGAAAGCTCGAATTCGATCCGATTACAATACTTCCTTTACTTTTAAGTAGTAAAAGAAAATAATATGTATACACTATACAGCTTATATGTACATATAGGTATACGAATTCCGAACCTTCACCCCAGAACCGCACTTATTCGAATTTTCCCAGGAAAAAGTTTCAAATAAAAGTTGTAGCCACTAATGAGTCTAAGAACTGTAGAAAGTTTAAAGAAAATCGTTGGAGCCATTTTTGAAAAATAATGAAAAAGTTAAAAAACCCCTGGAATAAAGTGGAGCTTTCGGTTACCCGATTTCAACCAAAAGCTTCGCGGCACAACTAGGTATAATAAGAAGGTCAAATACCAAGTTTAGTGAAATTCGGATAAAGCTTTCGATATGATATGGCTGTCACACACAGTCACACAGACACACACACACACACACACACACAGACATGTTTCTAAAAACCACTTTTTTGGACTCAGGGGACCTCAAAACATGACGTATTTCCGGGGAAAGCTCGAATTCGAAAATTCGACCCGATTACAATACTTCCTTTACTATCTATATAGTAGTAAAAGAAAGTAATAGATCGTTTTACTTGAATTTGGTCGTTCTGTTTTGCAAATTAAAGCTTTTTTTTGTCGTCCAATAAATCTTTTAAAGTAGGATTTTTTTTTTTGAGACCTCTTTAACTCTTTAAATAAGAAATTTCACAAAATTTATCCTAATATGAGAATGTGAGAATCACATAATCTCTTAATATGATCGTTAGATAAATAACTAACATTCGACACTATTGATCCCTATATATAGTTAATAAGAAACTTTATTTTTCTGGTATAAAAAATAAATTTTATATGGTAGAAAATTTGCAAATTAGGTATTATTAGGTAAACATTGTCTCACTCAAAAGATTCTGTTTAGGTAAATTATAAATTCTACTTCTTATTTTTAACAAAATTATTTTTTAAACAAATAATTATTTTATGTTAAAAAATGTAATAATAAAGAATTAATTTTGTATAGCTGACCATATAAATATAATTTTATATTTAACGTTTTAACAGTTTTAGTTTCTTTAAAATTTCTTTTGAATAATGTTTTCTCTTAAATTTAGCGAAGAAGTTCCATTGTATTAATTTTATTCTTCGAAACGAAACAATACTGATAACTAGTTTAACTATAAAAACTGCAACAATGATGATAGAAAGTGTATAAAAATAAGCAAATATTCACACAAAAAATAGCGAACGAAACAGCGGTTTCTTTAATTAATTTTCTGTCTTGAAAACTGAATGAAAAACCATGAGTCCATTTACCCAGGTTGTAGATCGGAACTTCTATTTGGCAAGTCAAGTTGGAGTGATACTTAATAATGTGTAAGTGGTTTTTGTTTTTGTACTTCACCTCTAAACAGGTACAATAAAATTTCTCACATAGGTACGTTACCATACATAAAGTTTTGCGCGCTCGAATTAAATTCATTCCATTGCAACCATTGCCTGTGTACGGATCACAATTCGAAGGAAAATTTCTTTCTATACAACCAAGTAGTCGAGGACGATACGTGCCTTTATTCCATTCGATATACATTCGATAATTCTAAAAAAAAAAATTTATTGGTCATATAAAAAATTGTTTTATAGTGAAACCAAACAAAAAGTGTATAAACAAAGTTTTAAAAAAAATTAATATAAGTTTATATAAAATGAGCAAAGAACAATCAGGTAAGTTTCAACTTCAAAATCTTTATTTAATTCAGAGTTAAAATATTTTAAATCTAATTCAATTATTTAAAGCTTTAATCAAATCTTGCTCTTAGTTTTATTATTTGACTTTCATAGGCTATAATTTCTTTTACAATTAAAGAATAGTTAAATCAAAAGAAATGAGGAACGTGTTAATGAATTAGTTTGTATTCATTTTCCATTTGTTATTGTGTCAATAGAGAAGAAAAAAATAAAAGCGCGAAATTGTCTCCTTGAAATTTTTATTACTTATCATTGTAATTATTACAATTATTATTATTAGTACAAGTTGTACCATTAATAAATTAAATAATTGTTTATTTCTTTAACAATGAATGTGATAACAAAAGAAATTTAAAAATTTAAATTTAGTTTCTATTACGAAACCATGAATCATTTCAAATATTGAAAAACGAATTTTGAATGAGATCAAGTAATTGTTAGTGAATTTTTTTGCATTGAGATATTGTTTAAAATTCCTACTGTAAAATAATTTTTTATTTATTTGATAATTATTGAAATGTCAAGTTGATTTTTTCAAATTTATTCCGTTTGTGATTGGTTGATTTGATTTCATAGCATGCTGAGATCGAGTTCTATCTGCGATCTAAGTAGGCTATGCACATGCATTATATAGCGTGCTAAATTGGCATTTACTTAGGACTATAGCTAACATGTTTTTTTTTCAAATTTTTTTTTGTTTTATTAAATATTGGAAATATTGGTATATAGATAAAGATTATGGCATATTAGGGTCTTTGTATTGTTTTAATTTAAAGGAAAAACTAGAAAATTTCATGCTCCAAATTTGTTTACCGTAAAACTTTCGATTTCCAACCATAAAAGTTTTTTTTAATTTTAATTATGTAAGAATTTAAGAGAATTTAAAATATAAATCGAAATTTAAGCAAAAAAGGTTCTCTTTTTAAACAATGAATTTGGTCGTTTTGGTTTGTTAGATAGTCAGCATTGAGTTAAATCGTCCATTTTTAGAGAATTTAAATGAAAATCTAGTGAATAGGAAGAAAGTTGAAAATGCATTTAATGAACAATTTTTTAGATCAATACAGAAAACGGTGAAATTCACTTTAATTTTTATAAACTTGACAGTAATTGACTCTCTGCGAATATGGGAAGGAATGACGGTTATAAATGATTTCGTTCAAGAACAATGAGTTACCTACTATAAATTTTAGTTAAACCTGACAATTTCATCAAAGACATGTGTCGTCAAATTATATTATTTAGTTCGTGTAAAAGGTTAAAAAGAAAAATGCATAATTTTTTATTTATTTTAAAATAGAATGTAGGTACTTACTTCTATTAAATAACTTAGGTCGATTTTCTAAATATTTTCTTTAATTGGCTTTAATTTCTAATAAATTATTTTTGTCCAGCTACGTTGAAACCAAAATTAAGGTTTATATTTATATACCTACATGTTCCGTGTTCGTATTATATACAATGTACTTACATGTATATCTATATATATATTTATATTTTCATCTGTTTCCAAATATCTTCTATACTACTAAAATTACAATTTGATAAATGAAGTATCATTAGACGGATCTTAACAGTCCTCTGGTTATTAGCTGTATTACGTCACACCGAATTTAACGGAGTCTCTTACTAAGGAGTTGTTTAATGTTACTAAAAACAAGTTGATTGTATGTATATTTAATTATTTACGTTTACGTTCATATTATCTTAAATAACTTCTTATTTATTATTAGCTACGCATCTTAATTTGACAAACGAAGTATTGTTAAAAGCTTATTGATCGTTCGACACTTTACTTATTAGGTGTTTATTTATGCATAGTAATTAAAGATTATTGTCGAAAGTCATAGCGGAAAAAGAATATAAATATGCACATTTTTACCACCATATTCACCAATGATGAATCCTATCGAATTAGTATTTTTGAAAGTTAAATTTTCTGCGAGGAATTTGTTAGTGGGTCCAACATACTGTTCCAATTTGGATGATATAATATTTATCTATTGCCACCGTCACTTCTACTAATTGTTATAAATATTTAGAACCAACTTGATTTGAAAACTATTCAATTTGATTTGTAAAATGTCCAATTTGGAGTGACAAACCTGTATATTAAATTGATATATAGTAGTTGTCTAAAGAATATTTTCTTGCATCATTATTTTTAGGGCGCTTTTTTTACCAAAGGCAGGTTTAAGTTTATTTAACTATTTTTTTTTTAATTTTACTCTCTAGGTATTTAAACAAAATATGTTTATTGCACTGTTAGCAAATGAAGATAAATGATATAATATTTTCTACATTTTTTTAACGTACCTAATACAACTTCAGAGTTGTGAAAAGTCTTTTACAAAAAAAAAAAAAATTATTTGCTTGGTTCATATAACTTATGTAGTTTTTTGTAAATAATAGGTAGTTGATAAAAAATTTGAAATTACAATTTTTTTTCTAATCTCACAGACTATAAGAAACAAAAAAAATGTCATTTTTGTGTAAAAACTGTTCTTTTAATAATACATCAATACTACATTCATTGGTTGATTGAAAAATTATAAGTTTTTGCAATTTTGAACTTAAAATAATTTATAAATACAAATTTTGAGTTTTTCAATCATCTCAAGATAACACCTTACAATACACATGGCTTTATTCTTTAACAATTTTATTTGCTTACAAACAAATTGTTAGCTTCAATATTGTATTATAAGTTTATTTCGATATCAGAATAAATTACATTTTATCTATCCAACTTACCAATGTATGTTTCCCAATTTTAGACCTTAAATTAAAACGCATTTTTTTAATTTCCTTGCCTTTAATTTACTCTAACGTTATCGTTCAATTTTCAAGGATTTTTTTATCTTTATAGAGGGAGATGATTAAGTTAATTAAACAAATTTTTATTTAACTTGATATTTCGTACGTGCAAACAACTTAAAATTCACAACTGCATTGCTAATCTGATTCAAAATTACCTCTGTATAATACAAATATTTATATTTCAGAATTATCAACCGGCCTAATTCTTTCAAGACAAAAATTTAATTTCACTTTGATCTAAAAAATAAATATTTGTTTAATTTCCTCCTGCATTTAAGCTATGCTAACAGCCACATGAAAAAAAATTTATTCATGACTTAACTTTCAATAGCTAATAGTCTTTATGATCATTCTATTTAACTAATTAATATCTATATAATAATAACGATCTAATTTTAATCAATTAAATCCTGTAATATTTCAGATAATTTTAATCCGCGACGAGTTAAAGTTAAGATAAACATTACATTTTCAACGAAGTTATCTTAAGTACTCAGAATTTATATAATTTATACATGTATATTAAGAAACAGTAGCACAATCATTCTTAATCTCCAACGATAATAAATTGTCTATAGAAATAATAATCCTACGTTCAACATATACTTACCTATAACTACCTAAAATCTAAATCAAAAATAATTACTAATCAACAAATTTGCTTTTTCACCTCAATCGATAACCACAATTACAACGTAGGTATGAAGTAAAATATATGCACGGAAATGATGCAGTGAAACGATAATTTTCCCTATTTTTTTTTTATTATTATCAGATTGTATAAATAAACAGCTAAATGCATGTTAAAATAGTACATCCATTATTTTTTTCTCATTTAAATAAATAAATTTATGTCATGTGTCTGTTGCGGCTATATCATTACATTTTTTTCGTGCCAAATTAACGAGCATTTTCCATTTGTAATTGTTGCTCTTTTAAATATTGATGCATTTAAAAATGTTTGTTCTATTTAAAGCATTTGATTTGTTATTACATTAATAAAATGGCGTGTATTAACGGTTAAACTATAACTGTATGAAATTAATGGATGATATGAGGTAAACAAGTAATTATTTATGCATTTTCATCAGTTTAATTTGTTTAAATGTTTCTCCTGTTGCTGGAAAATATATTATAAACGAATGACGCTACAAGAAAAAGACACCGATTATATATTCACTATAAGTGTTAGAAAGAGGCTGCGAAAATTTAGACTTGCACTTCTTAGAATTAAAAAATATTAACAGAATAAAAATAAGACGGGCCACATATTGGCGCAGTGGCAAGAGCATTAGTTCTCTCCACTTCATGCGTCAAGAGGTACGGGTTCGATTCCCGTTGAATCCTAGACTTAAGATCCTAGAACTAAGATTAAAATTGACCAACAGAAATTGTATGTGTTTAGACAGTCGTGATATGACCTTAGCTGTTAAAGCGATTTAAAACACCAAAAAAAAAAAACAAAAATAAGAAGTGAAATATTAACTTAAAAGTCATTGTTTGTTGCTGGGTGTTATCCTAATTTGTTCAGCACCTTGCCAAAAAGTTAAAAAAGTGAAATTTTGTTGTAAATTATATCTTATTAGTTGTGTGCAAACAAAAACTACTAAATACTAAAGTTACTGGTATGCTTAGGTATTTAAATTTTTTAAAATATTTTCAATAACTTATATCTAATTGAACCGACCTCCAAGATAAAATCTCTTTTTTTTTAAATAAATATACTTATTATTTATTTAAATACCTACTATTTTTTAAAAGCAAAGTATTTTAAAGTCTAGAAAGTATTTAATCACAGGAAGAAAAAGGAGGTCTCATATTTAAACTTACCGGTTCTTCTTTACATTATACTTTTGTATTAAAAATGTCTCTCATAAAATCAAACGCTTAAGTAAGAATATGTGCCAGCTTTGGATCTATTATCAATTAAAACAGGTTAATTAAGTGCTTTGTTTTATCAAAATAGATCTTAATACACTTTACTAGAATCTCCTTATTAATTCATTGTGATCGTCGGTATACTTAATAGCACTATGCATGATAACATGATAACATGGATGAATATATTTTCAATATCCTAAGATGGGATAGGCTGTAACAATTGTCCAGTGTAGTTTAAAAAATTCAAAATACAAAAAAATTGCGCATTCAGCATCATATATGTAATGGAAGTGAAACTTCTAAAGCAATAAAAAGTATTAGAGATTTAGTAAGAGAGACGGGGAAAGAGAAAAACATAAATTTTCAAACTTTTCATTCTGTCTATTCGATATTTTCACTGTCATCTTATTCTACCGCTGTGTATACAACACTCTCTTTAACTTACTCCACTTTCGATCGTCGGAAGTTCTCCCTTTCTTTTCTAATAGGTCGTATATTTCTTCTCTCTCGTGTAACAAAATGAAGAAATTAAACGCTCTTTCACCCTCAAAATTATTAAAAAAAAAGGATTTGTAAAGATTTATTAGACCCGTTTCAGATTAAGCTAGAATAGCCGCTGGATTCTACACTTGATTTAACTGCTAAGTTTTAAAAGTTTTGTGATGCTAAATATATTAATAGTGTTTTTTCACTGTTCGGTTCACACGATGCGAGTTCTCATACTAGAGCAAACCCAGTTAGTTTTGTTGTTTCCATATTAACATTGATGTTACAATTGGCTATTCGATTGTTTGTAATTTCAACCTTGTAGCAAATTAAGCTCGAAAAATAGCAAATATTTTTTTAGTGAAACCCAGCATATGTTCACGTAAGAAAGTTAGCAGTAACATCATTTTCCATTGTCTTAGCCATATTCTAGTTAGCAATCTAGCTAGAAATCTGGTCTCTTTTGGAGTGGACTTCACACTCAAAAGCGAATAAGAATGATAGAACCAAATATTGACCTTAGCTTTTAGAAAAGAACTATTATAGGTTCTTTTGCGGATGTAATACTGAATCGGTAACGAATCAGTTCAAGACCAATTTAGGATCATCGCCAAGCGCATGCAAGTTTATGAGCTGAGTTGCGGTCCGATATTTGCGGTTCACACGAAATGCGTTCGTTGCCGATTCATAATTGGTTCTAGCGATCCTCAGATTTTTGTTAGGATAAAAAATTCGATTTTCTTACTCATGCGTAGTTTGCTAAATTGTGGCTAATTCAAAATCCAGTTTTGCTGTCATGCTGCGTTCACACGAATCAACTTTAGTAGCCCGTTTTTAGTTGATTAAAAAAAGTTTAATGAAAAACCTCGTGTGAGAACCGTAATCAACTTTTTAATGGATCAAAAAAAGTTTGAACGAGTCATCACAAGTTTTTCATTCCACTTTTGATTGAGTAACTAAAATCGGTTAACTAGAATTGACTCTTGTGAACGAGGCATTAACGTCTGTCAACGTTCAATTCAATTAACAATTTTCGCGGGTTCTCGTTAATCCTCGTCTTACTTCCGAACATTTTCAAACTCGTTCACGGGAATATAACCCGTAATCAGTTCATAAGCGTGTATGCGTTTGGCGATTATCGAATCCACTTGGATTGATGCAGTTCCGGATCACTACCGCGAACAAACCTTATATCACCGTTTCAATATTCTTATGAAGCAAACACTTGGTTATAAGGTCTACCTTTTATAATTCTTTTCATTTTTCTTTCCAGCTATAGTAGAAAATGCTCGTTCAATAAATCCCTAAAACGTTATGAAAACAATTTTTATTATGATTCTATTATTCTGTATTTATTCTAAAGTCTATATACGAAAAAATAAAAACAACAAACATTATTAGAAATATTATATTCAATAATAAACGAATGACCGTGACAACATTTTAACTCAAAACTATGAATATCTATGAAACTAAATGATTTGTAAAATTTTACTCAAGCACCGTAACAACAATTATGATAAAAAATTAAACCGTTTAAAATGCAAAATTAAACAAAACATTTTCCTTATATTTTTACTATAAACTGAGCTAAAATTACATGTACAGAAAATATCAGCCTCTAGTAATTAAGTTAAAAATATAATTAGCAACATTTAAATTTAAAAACAGAAAGATAAGCTGCTATCAGGTAAAATAGGTTTACCTATTTCATCAAAATAGGTTTAAATAGGTAGAAACTCGAAAACGAGTTAATCCTGTTTTCTCTCAGTGAAGTTTCTCAAGGTTACTTGTTGTTATATTTTGAACAAAAGAGGTCAAAATAAAATTTTCCTATGAGGTTCCGGTTCATTTTTCCGGCTCGTTCTATTTCGCAATGATTTTATGCTAAGTAACTACATCTGAAGATTTATGGGATTTTTATGAAAATTACCGTTTCGCTCAAACCCCGTGTAGAAAAATATCGATTGGTGAAAAACCAAACTTCTAATTGCATACTTATATATTATTAAAAGAAAAAAAAACGGTTAGAAAACTGTATAATAAGAAAACTGTGTGGGTCACAACTTGGTTTCAAAGTAAATTGTTTAATTTTTAATTAGAACGTATAAGAATATCTAAAAATATTTCATTTCTAAAATTAATATTTTATTATTTTGTAGGCATACTAAAGTAAATAAAATAAACTATTTATACTTAATTGATTATTCTTTTCGGGGGCATGAAATTCAAATTGTTTAAACTAAGTATATTGCATAAAAAGCAAATACATTCATAATCAAGACTAAATTGTTCATTGTAGGCGCCGAGCGTTATCAAATTTTTCATAAAATTCGAGGGGCCTCTCTGTGTATTTAGGTTTTATGAAACCATTTGTAATCAAATTTAATAATTATTTTCAACTTTGCTGTAGATATGGATAAGATGATTGGTGTTCGAGATGTTTTCCAGAACCGCAACATTTTTCGACAAGTGATCGCCGAATTTATTGGAACGTTTTTGCTGGTTTTCATTGGCGTTGGTTCAACAACTAGCCAAGGAGCAGAACAAGCCGACGCTTACGTTCGAATCGCCCTTACTTTCGGCGTTACTGTGGCAACATTGGCTCAGGTAAAGTTTTGTAAAGCTTGCAGATAGTAAAAAGTTTATTTTTCAACTTTTATTTTACGATAAAACCTGGGTTAAAGCGTTTATTTAACTCTCATCAATAACGGCTTTCAAATACTTATCGGGTTTTTATTTTCTGTCATATTTTAAACCTAAGAACTCAAACTTGATAATTTTTCTCAAACTATGTTATAACCTGGTTGTTATAATTTAACTTTTAAACTTGTTTAAATAAAATTATCAAAATCAATAAGATTTATTTATGAATATTTAATGGTCTTGGTTTTGCAATGATCTTAGATTTGATTAGACCCTACAATCGTCTAATTGGTTTTAATCTTGTATTAATCATTAAAAAACTATATTATTAATCACAACAACGCCTGTTTCACAGCAGCATGTTTTATAGCACTGGTCTGTATCAAAATACTTTAAGAACAATTTTTTTAAGTTTTAGACTTTATTTTTTACATGTTTAATTAAGTAAACTAGTGTTTAGTAACATAACGCTAATAATTCGCATGATTAAATTTTTTAGCTGTCTTAATTATTAAATCAAATATTTACGTCTGCTGTTTTTAGTGTTAGGTAAGCAAATGACATTACAAAATGTTTTTTGTCTAAATTGTATTCGATTTTTTATTTATATTTAAGTACTTATCAAGTTATTAAGTTTCAACTGCCAAAGATTATATTCAGGTACACAGAATAAAAGCAAAATTATATTGTAACCGTTACAGATACAGCAGATCTACGTTAACAAAGGACCAAAAACTTAAATAAGACCCTGTAATGTAATGTCGGTTTAAATCATAAAGCGTTTAAAATTTATTGGAAATTTTAGGAATTAGATCTTTTAAGTGCAAGTTTCTAAGTAACAAGCAAATATTTTTGTGTCAAATAATTTTTTTATTTCTGGAAAAGTACAAAAATCTTTATTGAAAATTTTACTTCTTAATCAAATAGTCTTATTTAATTGTTTCCCAAAAGCTATCAAGTAAAACATATTGTCACAAATCCAAGACACCCATTTGTGTCTGGCGCCCGAAGGGCGGGTTTAAACAATCACCAGTGATAAGAATTGTACAAAAGGATGGACCCCCTGAAGCAGTTTTATGACCAAAGGATTAATGTAACAAGGACGCATTGTTCGAGTATTTTCTCCATTGATTTACCAATGGAGGAGAGAAAGACAGGCGCTAAGATTACCAATAGAAAATTCTAGAAACGGATGATTTATGGCTTGGAAAGTTCTAGGCTGATGATCGCTTACTATAAATAATCCGAAAGATGAGCCAACAGTTCAGTATAAAATAAACCACCGAAGAGTATTGAAATAAATTCATCGACAGTATTCAAATAAACCACCGAGTGTGTATTCAAATAAATTCATCGAAGTGCTCAGTGTTAAAGTGAACAGTGTTATATAAATTGTGAACATTGTACATTGTGTATATAGTGAAATATAAACAGTACTGTGACTATTGTTGACAGTGGACATTGTTGTAGTGCATAAGTGTTAGATAAATAAATAAACAATTGTTTAAAAATAAATTCGTAGTCATTATACACAAACCAACGAACCAGTAAAAACGTTACAATATAAAGTTTTTATTCTTTTCTCACACACGACTATATTTCATAGGTTGCTAAAACTGCTTAAAAACACTTTTTATCTTCTGTTTTTTTTTATATTACTTATATTTCATTCAATTCTGAATAATACAGAAATACTACAAAAATACCAAAATATGTTCAAATTTTGTAAAATAATTAGATATCTGCTCACAATTTAATTTAAATTATTTATCACTCTAGTTACTAAATAATTCAAAATTTTCAAAGTTCTCAGTTCAAGATGTGTCGCGTGTTTCGAGATGAAAAGGTTTTCTTAATGTATAACGTTTTTGAAAAGAATCAATTGAAAAAAAAAATGTTTTCCTGTTTTTTTAAAGTTGCATCAACCCGAAGGTCCTTAGCGACTATATGGTATACTATATGTCGTCCAATAGGTTCTGGGATTGGAGTATTTCCTTGATTGGCTCCAGAAGCGATAAATTATTGAGAGCTTCACTCATCTGGTTAGGGATACCCTTTTCCATTTTTAAACGATGTAGTGCGGGGCATAGAAAGATGGCATGGGAGACTGTTAAGAAATCACCACACTTCGTAAAATAATGTTTTATTACAGTTGACTGACTCTCAAAATTTTTATCTTGAGACAAACTGCTTTGTATCTCCAAAAAAATAATATATATAGGAAACCGTTGAAATATTTATTTCATTAAGGATGTTTGGAAATAAATCAAAATTATGACCAACAAACAAAGAATGATTCTATGTTTAAATCGTTAATATTTAAGATGATTGACTGTACTGTTTAAAAGTAATAGCAATTTTAAAAAGTGTACTTTAACTTGTGCTCTTATTTTCATAAGAGCACAAGTTCACTCATTAGATTAAAATTTAAACTGTATTAAAAATTGTACAAAATTGATCAAAATTTACATTATAGGATGTTGAGAAAAAAATTAAAAAACAAATCGAAAACCTGATTTTACTGGTTAATGGTTAGTGTAAATTGAGGCATATTCATTGTCAAAAGTAAGTTGTCTTTTTTAGTTTAATAGAACGTAAAACTATACTTATTTACTTTGTGTCAAGTAATAAACAATAGATATTCATAATTCTTAATGTTCAGTATTTTTGCTTCCGATTGTATTTCCTGTACATCCTTAAATAGGGACATAATGATGACATAATATTATTTTCATTTCATAATAGTTTTGTAACAATATTTTCTGATTTTTGCCCATTTTTCTATCTTTTTCCACTCGTATGAATTGAAGGGATGAGTGGATGAAGGGGTTATGTAATAAAATGAAAAAAAATTATTTTTCAGTGGGAATGCAGGTGTAATGTGTTAGATTGTTTTTTGACGCTGACTCCTGCTCAGTTAAGGCTTTATTCACTGAGATACTGGGGTCATGAAGGAGATTTGTGTACACAAAAAATACAGGTTTTAAACTGTAATTCTAATTATCTCAAACCTAGTTTTTTGTCACATAACCCCTTCATCCACTCACCCTTCAATTATTCCTCTAACATCTCTAAACTAATTATTGATCAAAAGACCAAACGCTTTTATCAACCCACTTGTAAAAAGTTTTTAATTATCTCTCTAACACTACCTAAAATGTTGATTTAATAGTTACCTGCTAGGGTAGTTCAAGATAAAATGGGAATTTTTTGTGCATTTTGAAACGCATACCCTCTATTATATTACGGCCGCGAAAAAATAAAATTCGTCTCCGTAAGCGTATTACAATAATAATTTTTAAATATTCTGTTCTGTACTTATTTTAATTTTTATAATATTAGAATTTAGACTAAAAAGATATCCGCGTACAAAGAATAGATGGGTTTTTGCTCCGCAGTACTTTTTGGGTTGAGTAACATTGGTCTATTTTTCCATTTATTTAAAAAAAAAATGTCGTAGAAAAAAAATAATAGGAACCCCTGCTAGCTTTAGATAACTTAAAGTTTTTCACGGTATAATAGTAAAATATTCGAACACACCAGATTAATAAGGTTTAAACATCGCAATAAAAGATAATAAGCTACAAACTAAGAAATATCATTATTTTGGCATTTTATAAGTTGACTTAATGCGTACAATTCACGAAAATTTACAAAAATCGAGCTTTTGTAAACTTCTCGTTTCTTTGGCTTTCAATTATACTTAAAGCCTGAAAAACAATCTGGAGAATAACATTTTTTACAAATTTGATTTTTTGGAAACTTTTGTAGAACTAACTTTTCTAGAACATGAATTAAGGAAAAACTTAAGCAATGGCTAATAAGTACTTATAAATATTATGCTAACGTAAAGTCAATTGGGAGGAATTGTATATCTTAGTTAATATGAAACTAGATTGTGAAGTATTGTGATGACTTGTCTTAGAACCCATATTAACTATTTTCAATGTAGAAAATAGTTTAATAAATATACGGTTACAATAATGCAATCCAATCAGTTAGTATATTAACAATGGACACGGTGAAATACTACGGTATTTTCATTCACCGTGTTTTTCGATGAAAATCGCTATGAATTCTCGAGGTTCAGAATTTATGAAATTTAATTTCCGCTTGTTTCTACAAAACATACAAACATTAGAGAAATGCGTTACAAAAACACATTTTCATTATTTTGGGATACTTTATAACCTATTTATCTAAAGTATTGTTTTAATTGCTTTAATTTGTATTTATTACGCTAATGTGTGGATAATTTTTACTAATAAAAACTAAAGTCTAGATCATCTTATCACATTGTTAATTAGTTAATAGAGTTAGTTCATAAATAAAAATACGGTTGAAAATTTAAAATCACCAAAATCAATATTTTTAAGAAGCGTATTTCATGTTTTCCACTGTTTTTGATGTTTCTTTAATTCATTTCATATAATATAGGATCTTTTGTACGCTCACCAGAAAATTTTTTTAGGTTGATCTATTTATATCGTATTATGAGTGAGTAACTTATAGTTTCATAGTAATAGTTTGTTGTTTTTTTTATAATATTTCAAGCGCAATGAGATCTATTTATAAAAAAAATATTATTAGTGTCTTTCCATCAATAAAAATACTTAAGGCTTTGACATTGTAAAACATCAATAAGGATATTTATAAATCTCGGTCGTTCACATCAAACATGTTTTTCTCTTCTTTTCCTAATAAATAGATAAGCTATACCTAATATGTTTTTCCTCAAACCTTATTTTCAAGTTCAGCTTCAATGAGAATACTTAATTAAAAGTTATTTTAATCTATATTTTATTTTTATGGAATCTTTAATGATAGTTTTTTTATAGTTAGTTATTTCCAATATCTTGAGTTTATAATTTTTTATTGATGGCAAATTAAAAAAAGTTTAAATATTTGCTATAAATACTGATATAATCGTAAAATTTAGTTTTATATTAAATCTTATAAAACATCCATCGTACCATGGTCAAGTGGCATTGTTATGTGAACTTGTGACCAATTAACCGCGACCGTGTGTGCAATATCAATGTCAGTGCAACGAGTATAGGTATACATACTTATTTTTTAAAACACCATTAATACAGTTTGTTCTGCATCGATGCACATCGCTAAGAACTAATCTGACAGCAAAAAGGCGACTTTTTCTTATATATATAAAACAACTCTAAAAATAGTAAAAATAAAAAATCGTCAAGTTCTCTTATTTTCCGAAGAAATATGTTTTAAATCCTATTATAAATCCGATTAGATCCACCACATCAAACATTTAATATTTTCGTAACGTTCTAATACGTGAAAATAATGACGATTTCACGATTAACTCGGTTAATGAATATTCAGAACGCGGTAAAAAGTTTTCCGTTTTGCAAATTACAAGGCTAATTTAGTCAGAAAAATTATACTGCTCCATATGATGCATGGCCTTTTTACGCCCTCGCCCTTTCATTCTGGCAGTTTCCCAAAAAAAAAAGAAAAAAGAAATGTGTTAAAATTATTCAACGAAAAAAAAAAATGAAATCGTACAAAAAATTAAATTTTGAAGAAAGTAGAATTTGTCTAGATAAGTAATGAATAATATAAAAAATAATTAGTTAAATGTGTTCATTAAAGTAAATGTTCATATAATTATGGACTTAACCCGTTGAAAAGTGACTTAATTATTGTCATTACTTTTACATAATTTTGACGCATTTAGGTGTCTAA
This sequence comes from Sisyra nigra, assembly GCA_958496155.1. Lineage (NCBI taxonomy): Eukaryota > Metazoa > Arthropoda > Insecta > Neuroptera > Sisyridae > Sisyra > Sisyra nigra. The sequence continues at coordinate 26,076,325 of OY292313.1, forward strand.
AGTATGAAATTAGATAAATTGTTGTTTTCAGCATGATTTGCTTTGAAATTTGCGTTTTCAAAATTAATTGAAAGAGGAAATAATGAAAGGTTTCTTTCACTCCACAAATCAATACGGAACGAAATTACTTTTAAATGCACGTTTCATTTTACATAATTTGGCGTTTAAAAATCAAAATTTTTGTTGATATATTTTTAAAGTAAAATTTAAAATGTAAAATAGTATTAGATATATTGATTTGATAAGAAATTAATATAAATTATTGTAACAAAAATACTTATCACGACAAATTCAAGAACTTATATTTATAGAATCAGAAGCATTTATGTAGCTACCGGTGTATCAATGATACGGAGCCTCGAAGCCACAGGGGTCCTAAATTGTGTTAACAAAAATTTATAAAATGTTAAGCGGGTAACTCAAAAAAGCTACTAAAAATTTTTTACCATAATGAAACTAACCAAAGGTTACCAAAAATAATTTTTGAAAGTAAAAAATTTTTTTAAGTATTCTATACAGTATAAGAAAATTTAAATCAACTCCCACGCTATAAATTTTCATTTAATTTGCGTATTCTGTATGTAAGAGCAATTTATAAGGCGTAGAAATAGGTACTCAGTTCTAAAAAAAAAAAGAAATTTAAAAAACAACAGGCCACTTATAGCGGCGTGGTTGACTATCTATATATATATAGTTGCGTTATACGCCAGTGGTTCTTATACCAATGAAAGCCCAAGATTTTTTTTAATAGGTTTTCAGTTCCGACGGTTGTTATAATGAGCATAGTTATAGTTGATGCAACCCTAATCTTAAATAAACCAAAAAAAAAAAATAGTAACAGTCATTTTTTCAATAAAAATGTTATTTTATTATTTGTATTTGTAATTTTGGCCCAAAACCGCCCCTAAAATCTCCCACTTTAGGCTTTGACCTGCTCGTAAAAGCACCACTGATAACACTGAAAACAGAGCCCTCTGTAGAAATATGTGTTTGGGAATTTTTTTTGAGAATTAGGTACTAAATGAAGTATTCAAGAGACATAAAAATTATGTTTTCCTGAAATTTCATGTAATTTACCAAGTAATAATTAAAAACTAAAAATAATTACTAAGTGGGACTTTTTTAAAGTTGATAGTATTAGCGTTTTTTCATCTCCTTTTCACCTACATGAACTTGATATTTTCAAAACCCGTCTTAGTGTGCTTAACTTTTTTTTTCTTGTATTATCTAGTGTTCGAAAGTTAACGTCATAATTTTAATAATTTTTTGTTCTGATAATGTATCAGTTGTCCATGTTTTGTAGGTATATATAATAAATAGATAGCTAATTAAAAATAATTAAAGGTATAAGTAAAGAATAAAATTTATAAGCTTTTGGATTACTTTCATGATAATATACCTTTGCAGTACGAAATAATTAAACTTCCTCCTAGAAATTTGTAGTTTTCGCTTTTGAAGAAGTGTAGAATCTGATTTTGCAAAAAGAATCCGTCCAACATGGCACCTCAGAGTTGTATAGCAAATTCTATAAGATTAACAATAGGCTCCCAATTTGTCATATTGGTCTAGTAGCCCAAATATTACTTACGGTACTACTATGTAGGTTATATTTTTGCAACAGTGTTTATGATTAAAAGCATAAAGGAGCACTGAGGAGCTTACTGAAGCACGACGTTTGACGTCACATCACAAAAGTCAACTATGTACTCAATAAACCTTAAAATGTCAATGCATTTAAGAATGAAAAAAAGGTCACTTAGTGGCGTGGTGGACTAGACAGTTGCTTTATATGCCAGTGGTCCTGGGTTCGACTCCTATGAAAGCCTAAGATTTTTTTCTGGGTTTTCGGATTCAACGGTCGCTAATGACCAAAGTAGTTGAAGCGACCTTAAATAAACAAAAAAAAATGAAAAAAATTGAATACAACTACATGTATAATATTCATACGATACATTATAGTTTATACATTATAAATGTACATACATTACCTATACATCATAATTTCTATTTAGTTAAAATTTAGGAACCAAAACATAATGAACAATGAACATATTTAGGACATTTTCAGTATTTTTCAAAATTAGTAAAAAAAGGCTGAGTCCACTAAATAAGCTTTTTCTCAAAGATTTCAAGATACTCAGAATGTCAGAAACGCTAGGGTAATTGATTAGATTGGTTTTTTAACTAAACCATTCGATAAATTAATTCAATATTATGTCCAACGGCAAAATAGAATTTAAGTAATAATTTATCGTTGTCAATTTCCTTTCAAGTCGTTTTCCACGATTTGTATAGTTTCCTTGATCTATGTAAATACTCGCATTTCCTTACGTTGATGTGAAGTTCATGTCAAACCGAAATCATGACATAGATATCCACAGACCACAAATTAGGACCTCTAATTAATGGGTTTTCCTTTTCAAGTCTTGCGGCCATACGTTCGAAAAGAATCTATAAATTTTTGCAATAATTAAGAAACGTTCCCACAGCGAGAGGCAACATTTGCACATCATTCTCTGCGAAAGCATTTTTAATTTCACGATTTAAAACGCTTCTTTTTCAACTAAGAAGAAAAAAATCAATCAATGCAATGATAATTGAAATCGATCAATGTAAATTTCAAGGCCACTTTTTGTATAGGTAATGTTCTTAAAAGAAACTCCAAAGTTAAACAATAAAATGAAGATTTACCGTAAATGGGTAGGAAAGAGTTTATTTTTTTAAAAGCTATTCAAATCGATCGATAAATGAATAATCATTTTTTTTTCTTTCACTTCAATCAATTTTGTGTTTGGACTGACCTAAATCATAGTTTAAATGATAATTAAATTATTTTTAAAAATTCATTGTTTTGGGTAAGAAATGCAAAGTTAATAAAAATTAAAGTAATTTCTAACAGTTGGTTGGTTGATGAAAGTTATAGGTTTTGATGAATGAAGATGTTTTAACTGAAGTTGAATGATGAGATGCATGGAAAAAAGCGACAAACCGGATTATATTTTTAAAAAATATGAAAAGTAAATCACGGCAATGGTATTATTTGAATATAAATGTGTATGTAAGGTACGCGTGTCCTAGTTCTGAAAGAGAATATGTGTAAGTATTAAAAAAAAATTATCGCCAGAGGCACTAAAACAGTTCACTCGGCATCGGTTCGATGTACTTTAATCGAATGTGTTAGTGCTCTTGTTGCGTGATGACGCAACATTTTCAACAGCTGCTTACTCGGTCTTGCCTTGCAAATTTTTTTCGAAATCAAACGAAAGAAGCCCAGAAAAAACCGTCTTGCCCAAAAAGTGGCGAATTGGCAAATGGCCCGAGCGGCCCAAGCCGCTTTTCTTCTCCACTCCGTGCATTGTCCTTATTTCAAATGAAGTGGAGAGGCACAAAATACATGGAATTAAAAAATAGATAATTAACATTTGGATGATTGCAAATATAAGTAAAAGGTGGACCGCGATGACGATTTGCACATAGCACACGCACACATTCGTACAATATATTTTTTTTTATTTTTTATTCTTAATATGAATGTGGGGGGCTCTCAATTTTCAAATGGGACATTTGAAATTTGATTTATGAAATCATATCGGCTTCAGATATGTTTTAATTAAAATTTATTTATTAAATTATAAAAGAAAACCGGTCACTTGCCAGTTTAGTTACATTTATTATTTACTTTTTTCAATTTATTTCTTAGTTTCATTATCAATGAAAATCACGCTAAATGACCCGAGTCAAAGCCCCTTTTTACCAATTTGCACGATTGTTACCACTAATTGCAAGATCGAATGAATCTATGATGTAACAAATGATTGGTTTCAAATAAAATGACTCATTGAATCTCGCACATGTAAATACAATTTATTTGTAATTAAAACAACATTAATTAAATCGATAGTGATCTGAAAACTCAAGACAGAGAAAATGAAGAGAGAAGAAAAAATATTATATATATAAATTATTAGTCGAACGCAACTCTTAACAAATCGATCGATTAGAAAGAAACGAGTCGAATTCACCACCAGATTAACCACATATAAAAAGAAATAAATAATTTAAAAACTCATAAAAATGGAAAAGGATAAAGTGAATGAGCTTAGATTGATTGTTGGTGGATTTGTATTGAGATCGAGTTTTTTGTGATTGATTGATGATAACCTTGTGCGTCTATTGAGGGGCTGTGGGTGATTGACCGGGTGTGTTGTGCCCTCCCGTTCTAAACCAGGTGTGCATATGTTAATAACTTATTAAGAAAAAAACTTATTAACTGCATAAATAGATAAAGCAAATATATTATAATATACTCGTACTTTACACATAAGTTTAACTGCTCCGTTCTCATCAATTAAATGTCATCATCATTAATCGCTTACTTTGAATTTCAGATTAAGCGTTGATCTTGGTTTCGTTGAATTTAAAAAGGAAAAATCTCTGAATGGAGGAAAAAGTTTACGTAACATGGTAATTTATTAATCGAGCACTAAGATGAAGTTTTTCCTTGGACGCGTTCGTCATTGAATCCCTTTCCAAAAATAATCTAAAAATATTAAGTTATTAATAAATAATTATAGACATCTAAACAGAAACTTGATTTGATAAGATAGGCCTCTTTATTCAGACGATATGGACCTCATTTTATTTCAAGTGAACAATAAGGTCCAATTTTATTTTAGAAAAAATATTACTGGTTAAGGTCATTAGATTTTATTTTGCGTTTTCAATAGTAGATATCTTACTGTGATTTCATAATAACCATTTTTAGGGATTTGCTCGAATCTCTTTAAATCGAATACGATTTAAATTAAATTCAAATTGATAGTGGTTTTTTAATTAAATTTTCATTTCATTTTTCAAACAATCACATTGTTGAGTATGCAATTTATTTAAGGGACAAAACCTTGATTTATTTACATTTAATTGAAGTGTGTGTTTCTAATTTTTAAATGTATTGTTTAAATATACTTGAGAATTGATATTTGAATATTAAAAAATGCAAAACTTCTCTTTCAAATTATACTAAGTTTCTTTTGACTCTAGTGAGTAATTATTACAGCCTCGTTTTAAGAAAATAAAACTACCAATCACTTTTTAATAAAACTAACAATAAAATAAATCTGACAAATACAAGTTATACATATCTTTGTTGCTAATTGAAATACTAATCCTCATAAATCAAACCTACATTAATTTCTTATCCATAAAATGTAAGTTAAGCCTTAAAAGATTTCATTATAAAAATATTTATGTTAATCAAGGTATGTAGTTTACTTGTTACATCTATCAATTTTATAGCAATTTTATTTTTGAGGAAAATGATAGTTACAGTCGCTCAACATCAATTAATTATTAAACATTAAAAAACAATAATTTGCTAAGGTAAAAAACTTTTTTTCCTATAGTTTCATTCACCTCTTTTACACTAACTTTACATTGATTTAATACGCTTAACTGTAGTTTGTGGTCAGTGCAACAATAATAGGATGGCTAAACGAGGGTTTTTCAATTGTATAATCGTAAAACTTTATCTCTTTGAATTTAGCATAAAAGAAAATTGACTTCTAAAGAATTGATTAAAATAATACTCAACGGTTATTGTTAGATATAGAGTCATCGAGCAACAAGTAATATTAATTTTACTAGGTTTTATTAACATTTGCCCAAGCGTACCTATATGTCGTTAACAGCTTAATAATTTTGAAAACATTTTCATTAGCTTTGGCAAATTCTTAGGTGTCAATCCTCAACTGGATGTTTCATGATAATTGAAACTGTAATAAAATTTGTCACTACAAAAACGGAATTAGGTGCAAAAAATATAATTTGATACATAAAAATATTTTTTTAAATGTTAGCGAGTAAAAAAAGCTCTGTCTTATTGATTCTTTTTTAATATTTTCTTTAAAGCTTTTTAAGAGCTTTTTTTTTAAGTTATTGTCAATGAGCTTCACATAAAATTAAAACAAAAACAAAATTTATCAACATCTGATACGGGGATGATAAGACTAAGGCCATAGTGACGTAGCAAAGGTTCATGACACGGAGGCGAATATAAATTTATCGCATCCTATTTTCGCAATTAAACAAAATTTACAAATAACCTAGAATATCCGACTTATTAATTCATCAAAACAAGTACCTATTAAGTTTGACATTGTTCAACAAACAATGCTTGATATTTGATACCTACTTGTAAATGAAATAACTTGCAAAATCAATGCTTGACTTGATTTTTCATATAAATTTGTGACTCGAATTTTACTCAATTTCAAGAATCAAATAATTTCTTTTGTGTTTTTGCAACGAAACAAATCTTAAATCATATATATATATATATATATATATATATATATTAATGCGACGAACAATGAGAGAAAAAAAATGTACTGACTCGCTTGCTCCTACAATGCATCTAGATCTACGTAAACTCTAGACGTTAAACTAAAAGGTAGAGTGGAGACACACGAAGATCTGCACAAAAGGTAATCGGAGAATAGGCCTGCACTGGGTATTAGATATACGAACGTAACTGACTTTTTTTTCTGTATTTACTAATAAATATATCCCTTCTCAACTTCGATCGCCTCGCCAGATCACACTTTTCGTAACGCTTCTGTAACAAATTCACCAGCTTACTCGCCAAGTCCAGCGCGCGTAAAGAAATTTTACTTCAAAAATAACTACGATGTTATAACTCCGAATATGACTGGATTTATTATTGACAAAGTAGACAAGAGGGGCAAATTTTGACGGGACAGTTAATTATAGCAAATGGAATTATTGTTTTTAAAAAGTTTTATAATTTCTTGTCTAACAATATTACCTACCTAATTTATGGTTATTGTTAATATACCTACATAAGAGCTATATTCTAAAAACTATAGATTTTGGAATCTAACTGTATCTAGCTAATTTTACTCTTATATCTAGCTGAACCTATAGCTAAAGTCGGCTCTCGATAATTTGACTGTCGTTAATTTGAATATCTCTATTTTTTCCGGTTCCTTGAAAAATACTTGTTCCTTGATAAATTGAATAAAATGCATATTATTAGGTCCCCTCGGTTCATTGGACAATGATAGACTGAAGTCCCTGCGACTAATTGCAGAAATGTTTAAACTTTAAAATAAAAAATCAAGAATATTGATCAAACTCTTGTTTACTGGACTTTTCTTCCCTTCCTCTTGGTTATTTAAACTCCTATTATTTGAAACTCTTAGTAAGTAATTTGAAATTTTATTTGATCCCTTGAGAGTGAAATGATCAATAGTCACCTGTACTTCTAAAAACTATAGGTTTTAGACACCCTTCGGGCGTTTTTTTAATGAGTATCTTTAATTGCCGGTAAATTCCTTAATCCGGGTTGAGCATTGTGGAAATTCCATCTATTCTAGTTCATATGTTCAATGCTATTGAAGTTACTCCTCTTTCGTTTTTGTTAAAGCTTTTTGGTAGTTTAAAAAATATGCTGTTTCGTGCTATTTTATCTCAATATCTTGTGTCAAAACATTTAACATTACTAAACTTCATCAAACAGCATGTGCACGTTTAAAATTGGCTAAGGGCGCGTTCACACGGTTCAACTGTAGTTGATCAACAATTCACAATCTTTTAGACCGTAGCGGGGTAAGCGACGTGAGAAGTGAAGCACAAGCGAGTCGAATTGGAAGCAAATTGAGCAGAATTTAAAGAAAACTGACTGGGGTCGACTCGATCAACAAAAGTTTGACTGATTCAAACATTTTGTCGTTCAAGTCGATCGAGTCGACTCCAGTCAGTTTTCTTTCAATTCTGCTCAATTTGCTTCCAATTCGACCCGCTTGCGCTTCACTTCTCGCGTCGCTTACGGTCTAAACGATTGTGAATTGTTGATCAACTAATGTTGAACCGTGTGAACGCGGCCTAAGACAAAATATTAGTCGATTTCTAGGTACCTATTAATTTTATTTCGAGCAGAAGTTTAAAAAATACAGTTGACCATATTAAGTATTATTAAACTATCAAACTTTGAATGATTAAGAAGCGATTTTTTGAAGAATTAGGAAATTCTTAGTAGTTAATTAATTGCATTGCATTAAATAGTATCCTCCTTTTTTTGTGAATAATCACCTTAGATAAATTACCAACATACGAATTTTTTACCTTGTTTTATTTCAGGGTTTTAGTAATTTGTTTTATAGGTACAGTATTTTGTTTTAAATTCGTGGTATTAATGTATGAAGAATAATGAATCATGGGGAAGTAAATTGAAATATGGTCTTCCACAGAAAGTTAACTTGATATTGCGATCACATATCAGAAGTGGGTAATTTTGCTGGCGTCACTATACAACAATATATTATATCAACATTCTAGAAATAAAAACTTACAATTAAGATGAAAAAAAATCGTAGATGTTAAAGTAATTATTCAATTAATAACTCATAGTTTATTATAAATTTTTGAACAACCGTTAATCGTTCAGTGAAATTTCTGGAGGCGAAGCACTTATATGACCTTCGCAAAATATTACGAGTACATTGTACAAATCCAATAAGTTATCTATGTATAAGAAATATATTTTGTGTTATTTAACTCTCTTAAAACTAAAAAAAAATCAATTTTGCAACCTTTTCATTTTTTATTCGTAGGTGACGATTGAATCTTTATAAAGGAAATGAAAACCTCTTGAAACCCTCTTGACTCAACAATCGATCCATTTCAAAAATTATGCAATGCTAAGGTGGAACCACTTGAAATTGACTATAAAAATTCGGTTAAGTGCAGTATTATACTTTTGATCTCTCTTATTTCATAAACAAAATATTTATTTGAGAAGATGACTAAATTTTCCTTTCATATACAATATCTTCGACTTGCAATACATTGTATGGTGTTATTTAAGAATGAATGTCGATAAATGTTCTATTTTGTAATAGAAAGATGATATAATTATTTTCTTTATTGTCTATTATATTTAAATTATAGTGCGATTATGTCTATCAAACGTTTTTTTTTTTCTGTTACGTTTATTGTTGTCATCAAAGAGTACTCGTAATCGAATTCTTATGGCTTATATAATGAGCACTTTTACGTCGTAAAGATGAAATTAAATTACTTGAATTGATTAAGTTTCGATGGCTTAGTATTGAGAGAATAGTATGACTTTTCTTTAATGTTTAAGACGTATGTATGTATGTGATGCATAGACAAAAAAAAGTAAAGTACCGGTTTAGATCGCAGGATCGCCTCGGGTAACGCAATGGCCCTACATTTCTCATCTATTTCAAGGTCTATTAAGAGTGAAATGAACTTTTACACACACATTCATAAGTCAGGGACGGGCTCAACTCGTTTCGATGTGAGGACTGAGACACAGATCGGATTTTCTAGACTTCAAACGGAACAAAAAGTCGTGAGAATGAGATTAAATTAAAAGAAATAATTGACAGAAAATTTCTCAGTTGACTTTTTTATATTTTCGTCATTTGTGCGTATTTTTTTTTTTTTTTTTTTTAGTTTTCTTTCATGTGGTTTATGAGAGCGAGGAGTGTTTTACTCGTTCTTGGGTCTGGGGACCCGCCCTGAGTCGGGTCAAATATATCCTCAGGGTCCGACTACGTCATTGCCACCTATGCATGTTCTAAAGCTTCTTTTAATGTAGCGTTATTTCTAAAATCACTAAAAAAATATTGCCACTTTTAAGAGCCATTCGTTCACACAGTATAATATGTATTTTTGGTTGTTTAAAATTGGAGAGATTTATCAAGCATATAATTTATGGTTAAGACGACTCCTTTTTATAACTGTTTATTTTATATTATATTCTCATAGAAGTTCTTATAGAATAAATAATATTTCACTTTATTTTATGAAAGTCTAGTAAACATCTTTAAATTAACGATTGGGATAAGTCGTGATGCATTAGAGATGCCCGGGTTAAAATATTTATAGACAAAATATTCTTAGACAAACTATATATAATAGATTGTGGATTAACTGAAAAAGTTTCTTCACGTAATTTAACATTTATAAAAAGTATTTTTTTGAGTAAACACTTATTTCATTTTCGTTAAAAAGTTAAAAACTATTGTTTGAACCAAAACAATACTTAGCGACAATGCGTCTACTAAAGATACATTTTTTTAAAATTATTATATTTTAATGATTTTCAAATATTTACCATTCTTAAAACAAGTTTTAGTTAACGACAAAATAACTTTCCAGGATGAGGGTAAAGCTAGAAACTTCTAAAGCTTCTAAAGCTAATTCAGAGCAGTTAGTTTTAATTAAAGTTCAGTTTATCAGCAGCAGTTTTAATTTAGGCTGCATTTTTTGACTCGGAACATGAACAAGTCTTACACTATTCTAACTGTTATCAATTTTTCTAATCTCTACGCTAAAATAACATAAGCTAGTAACAAGTTGATGTACGTGCTCATTGTTCAAAGACTTGCTCAGGTCTGAGCAGTTTACAATATAAATATAATTCAAGAAACAGTTAAAATCTACTATCTGTGGTAACATAAATAAAAGGAAGGTGTGCGAGTGATGTCATTGTAAAAGAAAAATTATGTAGTTTAATTATTTCTTTAACAATGCTACATTCTATGGCTACGTGTTGATATAATGTAAATATAATGTTATACAAAAATGATAACTATATTGTTATAAATCTAAAGAGTCGTACGTCAACAATTGTTATAATTATATCAAGAGATTTTTTTCGTCAAGTCTTTTAAAAAAGATTTGATAAGAGCTAGAAAATCCATATCCGAGAAGTACTATACTGTGTAAAAATTATTTTGTGGACCAAATAAAAAAAAACAAATACAGTGGATTTCAATTATAACGACTTTTTGGTTATTGCGACCTTATATTTAGGTCCCTTGAATTTAAAGTGTACTTCCAAAAGAAAATAATGTGACTACAACAACTTCGGATATAACGCCGATATCTGGTATAGCGACTCGTTTTAATGAACCATTTTGTCACAAGTTCCTGGAAATCCCATGCACCTGTTGCGATCAAACGTATAAACATTAATTTCATTCGTAATATACATAGCATCATTAAGCTTTCTTATATTTTGTTTACAAGCACAGTTAATCAGCAGTTTGAGTATAGTAGAGTTCCTATACTTTCGAGGAGTGATGAGAGTGTAATCAAATAGTTTTTTCATTCATTATTTCTTGCTTTCGTTGTACCCTTGTATTTAGAGACTGACAGAAATAACGACAAACTTAAAGTGGTCCTTTTATCGTCGTTATAAGCGAAATCCACTGGATTGTTAAACATCTATAGATACTAATACTATCTGATGCCTGCCCACTTCGCTGAGCCTAATTGACAATATTAAATAGTCTGTAAAGCCATTAACGTACATTCAGGCATTTTAGAGATGGTTTAATAGCCACATAATATACAACGACATAATATTTGAAAATTGTGTTCATAATATTTTCAAACTTTATCTGTATGAAAAATCATATTAACTTGTCGCATCTGGGGTATTTACTAGCCCTACATACCAGAAGCGCAAAAATAAATATCAATCTTAACTATCTCACCTTACAGGAACCGTAAATATTTGTTCCAGTATAAAAAATGGCTTAATGCACGTATAGGTTCGTAAAATATTCCGCTGCAAAAAACATTTCAATACGATTATACGATCTGGAATTGTGAAAGAACAAATAAACGTATTCTTGTTTTTTGTGTGTTTTAAGTCGCTTTAATATATAAGGTCACGACTGTCTTAAACACAGACAATTTCTGTGGGTCACAAGACACAAATCTTAGATCACAATTCTTAAATTTAGGGAATTAACGGGGATCGAACCCAATACCACTGATGTATGGAACGGAGAACAACTGATATAACCGCTGCGCCATTAAGTGGACTCATTCGCATTTATAATATTCATAATGCTTTTTTTATAATCTAACTGTTCCTAATAGAAAAAAATTTTATTCATATAAATCGAATTTGTAAACAATTTATAAATGAACTATTTTTTTGTTTTATATAAGTGGTAACTATGTATATGGTATTGTAAGATAGGTTTTTAAATTCAATTTCTATAGTTTTATATTAAAAAATAGCATAATAAAAGCTATAGATAATCCTTTATAGATAAGTTCGATAATCATTATAATAAACAAACAAAATATTCCCAAAAAATGCAAAAACTTCAATTGTATGAAAAGAAAAAGTTGTGTCATCATTAAGGGCTATAAGGCATCATTAACGGATTACCTACATATATAATTTCAAAAAAGGATAAACCGAATTTCAAACCAAAAATAAATTTTTTTAACATTATCCAGATGAAAAAAATTAAAAGTTTACCTACTTAATAGTTTACGGACATTTAATTGTACAGTGAATTTTTAATTGTAAGTGGAAACTAGAGTCTCAAAAATAAAATAAACCAAGAAAAAATAGTTTTATAAATTTCAGCTAAAATTCAGCTCTTCGAATTGTTTATTTCAACATTTAACTTTAACATTAAGTACATATAATAATAAAGTAAAACTTATTACCAAAATCAACTTAATACACATAAACTATAGTTGTTTCCCAATTATTAATTTAAATTATACTCAAAATTTCAATTATAAATCTTAGCAAATATTATTTGCCAATTATCTTCGTGCTGTCAGATAAAAAAAATTAATTTAGATTTTGAAATGTAGTTTATTTTTTAAAATTTTTTTGATTTAAAACAAGATAAAAGACTTAATAAGATTTGTGGTCTAGGAGATAAAGAACTACAATATAATAAATCATTACATCTTGAGTCATTAAGTAAAATTGTGTCGAATGATTTATGTTTGGAATAATATTATCATTCACTTATTAATCTATTAATCTCTTAATCGAGGTAAATTACTGTTGTTATTACAATCTATAATTTAAAATTGGCCATAAATATTCTTATAGAGCTTTCTTAAAACTATTTTCGCAATTTTTTAAATTTTTGTTTTTAATTTTTTTTGCTATAAAAATTATTTAGTTTCTTGGTTGAATCAACAGATGCTCCATAAAACTGGGTTTTATGTTTTTATATAACATTTTTATTATTTATATTAAATTTTATTTAAGTTGGAAAATAATTTCAATTACAGTTAAAAATTTACTGCTTGACTTGATTGTCCAACTACTTGGCTACTTATTTTCAAGCTACTTAACTTTTGGTAATTTGAATTCAAGACAAACTCAAGTCAAAAATTAATATTAATATATTAAGTTAAGTTTAGCATTGCCTCAGCAAATTATCACAAATTCAAATCAAAATATCAAACATAAATTATTTTTAACCCTCCGTCGGGCGCAATATGATTCGTAACTTGATCGGACGCAATTCATCTGAGAGATTAAGTACACAAAATGCATAAAATTTTATTGTAATAGGCTTGTTAACATTCCTGAGTGACTCAAATTTTATTAAACATTTACTAAAACATAAAACATTTTGGTTCATATAAAATTGCGACCTACTGAAAGGTTCAGTCTATTAAGTAAAATTATTACCTAAAACGCAAAAATATTTGATATAGAAATATAGAAAAGTTAGAATGTATAATAAAACAAATGTTTAGAAATGCTAATGTAAATAAAAGTTAAAAGAAAAAACTTGACACTTGACGTTTTCTAATTCCTATTTACAGCGTACTTTTTTATAATACAATTGTCTATACTTATTGGAATTTTATTATTTTCAAATTTTTTTTTTTTATAAATAAAACTTCAATTTTTTAAACTATTAATTTTAGTCCTTAGGACATGTAAGTGGTTGTCACATCAATCCTGCCGTCACCGTGGGTCTTCTCTTCGCAGGTCACATTTCTTTATTGCGTGGATGTCTTTATATCATAGTTCAATGTATTGGAGCCATTGCAGGAGCTGCTCTTATTATGGTATTACATTTTAAATTTTTTAAATAATTTATTACGGATAATTTTTAATTTATCTTCGTATATAGATCGCTACCCCAGGAGGAAAAAATTTAAACACAATAGGAGTCACCAATTTGGCATCGAACATTGGCGATGCAGAAGGTTGTTTAATCGAAATGATCATCACAAGTTTATTGGTTTTGGTAGTTGTAGCCGTTTGTGATGAAGAACGGACAGATATTACCGGTTCTGCACCACTTGCAATTGGATTAAGCATAACAGCATGCCATTTATTTGCAGTAATAATAAAATGCATTTTGTAGTTGATATATACGATATGTAAAACCCATTTATTTGTTTAGATTCCATATACGGGATCTAGTATGAATCCAGCGCGCAGTTTTGGACCAGCTGTCGTTAATGGAAACTGGGAAAATCACTGGGTAATTAAAACTATCAATTAAGAAGTAGTCTCGTATAGTAAACAATTATTTTATTTCCGTTTATAGGTTTATTGGTTGGGACCAATACTCGGAGGAATTATTTCAGCTGCGATCTATAGATTACTGTTTCAGGTTAGAAAAGGACAAAGTTCCTACGATTTATAAAATTAAATAAAAAATAATAGTTTTGTAGATTATAGTTATTTAAAGTTGTATTGTTTCTTTGTAAATTTTAGAATATTATGTCTCGAATAGAAATTACAAATAGTATTTTACATTAAGTTCGCTAGATTTTAAGTGTGTAGATTATGTTTTTATTTAACATTAAATCATTCATATTTTTATTTGATTTTTTTTTGTCTTCTCATCGCATCATATGATCATTTTTTTTTTCCTATGTGTTTTTCATTAAAGTTCCTTTACACATGCTTATGAAGGTAGCGCTTTTTTAGCACAATATATTCTACTCACCTACATTGTATTTGTATGAATGTCGTTCATATTAAAATGTGAAAGGTAACATATAAATCTTCCACCCCATAGATAACGAATGATGGGCGTGTAAATATTTTGATCGAAGGATGACAGACTTTAAAACGTTGAAAACAATTAAACTGAATTCTTTGGAGGGTACGTATTTAAATATGTAGGAGTGTTATAGCTTGATATGGGCAACGTTATTTCATTTTGTTTTGTTCAATTACATTTTGTTCCTTTCATTTTTTGCATTACTATAACAAGCCATAAAAGTTGTCCTTACTAACAAACTATACGCACATTATTCATTTTTCAGACTCAAAAAGAACCTGTTACGATTATGAGAGTGGAATCTTCACGAGTAATACGATATTAATTTATTTCTATTAAGTATACTCTATATTATTAGATATTATATACCACTGAAAATAATCAAAAACTGAAATTATTTTATTACTCCTATATTTAAAATATTTTTTATCAATTTATATTTATATTGGTTTTCGAAAATTTGTCAAAACTGTATAACTAAAATAATTTTAATAAAAAATTAGCTAAAAATTAATATATGATTTGTTTTGATTCCTAAAGAAATAAAAGAATTGAGTATTATAGCGATAAAGATATACCTACATATAGTACCTACTTCGGGGTTGGAGAAGGATAACTCGTTAAGAAGTTAATATAGTTAATATGCATAGTTCAAACAGTTCAAAAAGGATGGCATCTTTTATAAGTGATAAAATCAAAGTTAATATAATTATGTTGATACATTGATTTGATATGTACTTACTTATATTGTTTTCTTTTTATCATATCACGACTGTCTTAAATCTAGGGATTCGACGGGAACGGGGATTGAACCCAATACCACTGACGCATGTAGCGTAGAGAATAACTGCTCTAACCATTGTGCCAATTAGTGGACAGCTATATTCTTAAAATCGAAAATTACAGAAGTTGTAACTTGAACTATAAAATAAAAAGTCCAAATTAAATGCATAAATGTAATATTAGTTGCCTATGCTTAACTACATTTGTACATTGTACACCCACTCTGCTTTTAGTGGAAAAACAATCGTAAATATGTCCAAAACAAACGATACCTGGTTGGATTAACTGCATGTTATAGTGCAATGCTCAACCTTTTCTGGTTAAATATTAATTTAATTTCATTTTAATATGACACGTTTTTCTAACTCCTTATCATCCAATCTTTCGTTCAAAATCTTACAGAAAAATGGTGTCTAAGCAAATGCGTATTTAGTAACAAAGTTCATGGTTGTGAGCAAATGTGGCCGTTAAAATATAACATGAAATGATGGAAATCACTTTATTTTATAGATTGATAGATTTTAAGGATTTCCCTTGAAAATATTTAGCATGCAATGTCATGAAAGCAATAAAAATTCATATGGTTTGACCTACAACTTTTGAAGAGTAAATTCTTAATGATAACATTTGCAATAAAAATAGTTTTTTATTTCAAAAAAAAAAATAGATATTACTTTTTTAATCGTATAAAATAAAAATAATATGTCTTGATTTTTTGGTTTATGTGAGTTTCTTTTTAAAATACATTCCATAGACATTATTTAAACAAAAAAATACAAAAATATTAAAATGCATATTTAGTTTCGTTCTAAAACGATTGCTTGGAAGTTATATAAAAAACGTATCTTTAAAATTGAAAGGGTCTTCATCTATAAAATTGGACCCGTACAGTCCCTAGCGTACAATACTACAACTACTACAACATTCAATGTTCCTCTGACCATATTTACGAGAATCAATTGGACCTAAATTAACATATTCAATTTTAAATATTGTAAAAATTATTTTGAGCCGTGGCTTTCTTATTGCTTTTGAAGCTAGCTCGATTACTCTCTTAAATCGAAATAGTGACTTTCGACTACAAATAGTGACTATTCACTATTTTGTAATGAAAAGTATACCACTATTTGAATTTGGTGGTATACTTTTCACTACAAAATAGTGAATAGTCACTATTTGTATTCGAAAGTCAGTATTTCGATTTAAGAGAGTGGATGCATTTCCACTCCTTCCACGTATCTTTCTGTAATTCCCTTAATGTACCACATGATGTTGATCATCTATCAATAAAATGAATTATAAATACATTTGAAATTACAAAGGTTCCGTTAGTGGTTTTCATTATACCTTTCATATACAGTCCTATTATTTTTGGGAAAAAATCGAGTTTATTTTAAGAATTAGAGAATAAAATACTTAATCAAAAAAAGCGAACTAATAATTGCGTAACTTTATTGTAGTTAAGTGATTATACACTATAGTAACACCGATATTAGTACCTATCACATGTTCATGTTAGGGCAGCAAAAGAACGGGATTAGTAGAATAAGTGGAAAAAAATTGTTTGAACGGTTTGAACCTTTTGGTAGAATAACAGAATTAAATTATCTATACAAACGGTAACTAATGAAAGAACGAACGACAAGTGAACAAAACTTATTTTCACGTTTTTCAATATCATTTTTTTTTTCGTTATTTTGTTTTAAATAACTTATTTGTTAATATGGTTTAATATGCGAGTTAATTGAATGGAACATAACATATCGAAACTAACAAACTCAGTATACAGACGAAAATTTTCCCATTTTGCCCCAGTATCTTTTTTGACTTACCCCTGATTGTCTATTTCTCGATTTGATTGAAAAAATATATTTCTCACAGTTTATTGGGTACAATCCCTTTATTTTTAACTTTTTTCAAGTATTGATATCTGCAAAAACAAAACACAAAAGTTTCATTTAAAGATAGCATTTAAAAGCTCTTAGAAAGCTGCATTTGTAAATTTCGTTCTCTATGCTTTTTTGACATTTTGCATTAGGTATTCAAAAGTTGTAATGCGATAGACATATAGAGCATAATATTATAACTTTTGGAGCATTGATTAAGTATACTTCATCAATGTTTAGAGTTCTAAACAAAAAGATTCAATCCATTGTTATCGAGATACATTTTGCGCAATAACTTGATAATCCTTTTTAACAATGACTTTTGTTTAATTTATAACCAGCAAAAGTGAGGGAAAAATATTTTTCTTCAAAATGCCCTTATATTATCCATTAAATTGTCTTCATTGGTCTTCATTCATGCGTGATACAATAAGCAGGTATTCCTCGACTTACGACTGAAATGGGATCTTAGATATTGGTTTTAGGTTGATTTTATTTAGAAATAAACTAAAAATAACAACACAAGTAGAAAAAAGTTTGTATAAAATTCAAATTAATGGGTTTAAACAATTATATTAAAAATAGATCGTTATAAATTAGTCGTAATATTCGTAAGTACAAGTCGTAGGTCGAAGACTACGGCTACGTTCCACTAAGTGGTACTGACAACCAGCCGTTAACAACGTTAAAAAAACAAGTTATAAACGTTCTTTCAGCCGTTTATTTGTGAGAACCATGGTCATTGTTATGTAAAACATCATCAATATGACGTCATGACTTTTGAAAATAATTTACGTAAATTCTTCTTGAAAGATGAGTCTGTGTGATGAATGTCGCTCAAACACCTTAAAGATAAAGGAATGGACAAACAAACAACGACAATGAGTGTAATCGTTGCAAAGTCGTTCTGAAAAGTAACCTACCTGTACAATGGTAAACTAAAATAGGAGTTTTACCAAGTTTTACATAGTATAAATTAGTGGGTTGCATATATTAATTCTTTTAAATAAAATAAATAAATTACACTGTCTACTTGGTTGCAGTTAGATTTATTAGAGCTCCA
Organism: Sisyra nigra; assembly: GCA_958496155.1. Lineage (NCBI taxonomy): Eukaryota > Metazoa > Arthropoda > Insecta > Neuroptera > Sisyridae > Sisyra > Sisyra nigra. The sequence continues at coordinate 26,094,909 of OY292313.1, forward strand.
CTCCGTACGTTATTGATACTGGATTTGATTCTCATTGAATCCTAGATATTTCAAAGACTAATAGCCTATAGAAATCTTCTGTGTTTAAACAGTCGGGATCGACCTTAGATATTAAAGCGACTTAAAACAACAAAAAACAAAAAAAAACTTTAAATACCGTATTTCACGATCCAACGAAAGTAGTGGGTTGAAACCTTTTCATGTCTTCGGAGTTAAATAGATTATATAAAGTGTAAAGAAAATTTCTCCAGCAATTTTAAATTGATGTTTTCTCTTAGAAAAACGATGTATCTAGTATAAAACCGAGTTGAAAGTTGATATAGATTTATATTCAATGTGATAATTACATACATAGCGCCTTAGAAAATTATATTACAAATCCAATAATTGAATCTTTTGACAAATACACAAAATTAAAAACAAAACTCTGATTATTCAACCAAATAAAATAATATATAAATATTAGTTAACAATTATTCAATTTATTATTCAATGATAATATATAATTAATAACATTTAGTTTCCTTTATTCGTATTGTTACCAGTTGAAGGATCTCGTAAATGTTTTTGTTGTTCTAATAACCTTTCTAAAGGTGATGGTCCTGGTCCAGTAAAAAGAGATTGCTGATTTACTAAGTGCGTCAAATTTTTTGCAGTTGTTTGAACAGAATTGTTACCCGTCATAGGTCCTGTTTGTGAAACATTATTCGTTAAATTTGGAATCCAACTGGAATTAAATAAAGAATACCCGGGTGCAGATTGTTGTGATCTCTGAAATTTGATAAAAAAAAATTAAAATTTTAAGCAAATGGTATTTGAGAATAAAGGTACCTCTATGTTAGTGTTTGCATCTAATGGGGAATTTTTACGGATATTATCCTGATAAAATAAAGGTCGTGGTGGGGGTGGTTGGGAGTTTGCACGAATATTTGGCATTTGATTCGAAGAATTGCCGCTGAAAAAGCTATTTGGTTGGTTTGAGTGCATCATGGGTTGCATATAATGTAACGACTGGTTGTTATCTAAAATTCCACTTCCTACTGTTGTTACTGGATTCCATGGATTTCCTCCGTCTTTTGTCCCGTAGTCAAATCCTAAAGCTGAAGGAGGCATCATTCCAAGATTGCCAGAAAGGAAGTTTTGTCCGCTACTTGAATTATACATGTTGAAATGTGGAGAAAATGGAACTTGTGAAGTTTCGATATTGTTCGAATTATTATATCCTGGTGGATTATTTGGTTTCTGCCACCAGCTTTTTGGTGGCATCATCGGTATTTCAGGTTGGTTCCATGAAAGATTTCGCTGTGCTGAGTCTGGCATGGAAAATTTGGATACATTAGGTGGCATGTTTGGCATTTGCTTCAAATATGAGGATTTTTGGGTTTCATTCGAAAAAATCGAGGATGGTTTATCATTGAAAGAATTTGCCGACGAGTAATGCCTTGGCATATAATTCGACATTTCATTATTTTCAAATGGAAGACGCTGAGCGTTGAAACTTGGCTGATTCATGTTCGAATTGAATAACCCGTAACTTCCAGAATTACCCCCTTGATTTATATTGGTCGTGTTGGGATAATTATACAAAGCGTTTGAATGTTGTTGCACATTAGTCTGAGAAAAATTTACAGGTGGACGCATCAAGCTATTTTCTGTGCTCTTAAATATATTAGGCGGTGGTGGAAAGATATCAGAATGTGGTGGTAATTTATTTGGAGGCGTTGAACTATTTGAATTTGTTGAAAATTGTGTTAATTTTGCAAAATTTTCAGTTGGTTGAATCAAATCATTGGAAAAACGATCCATTGATTTTGGATTAGTTTGAATGGAATTTTGGATTGGTTTCCTTTGAATAGATGTGATCAATGGAGATTTCTTTTCTAGATCACTCTCCGTACTTGGATTGATTTGAGGTGTTGATTTTATCCCAGTCAACGATTTTTTTTCGGAATTAACAATCTTCATTTCAGACGATTCTTTGTTGGACAAAGTATCATCAGTTTGAAATTTCACTTGTTTGGAATTTTCCTCAAATTTTTTCAGAATTGTTTGCATAGCTACATTTTGACGTCCTTTCTTTAAAGATTTATTCTGAACGATATTTGGGCTTTTTAAGTTAACTACTGGAGTTTCAGGAACTATGGTCGCTCGTTTGGTCCCAGAATTAATAGTAGGAATGTTATTGTCGGAAGAAGCTGAAAGACTGGATAAACTTTTCTCACTGGCACAAGCACTAAGTAACAACGCTTGTTCCCGTTCTTCGCGTGCTCTTTCTAAAGAACCTTGCGGCTTTAAAATTCCAGTTCGTAGACGTTCTGTAAATAAAAGTATTTTCTTTAAAATCAAAACTGGAAAATTACTGAAAAATGTTACCTATTTTATTTACAGGAGCATTTTTAACATTTAAATCATCTTCTTGGCTATCTCTTTTGCCATTTTCCGAAGAGGAATTATCAACGATCTCATTTTCAGTAGTCGTTAATTGTTCTAATTCTTTAATTATATTAGAAAGTGGTTCGTCATATTTACTAACAGGTTCAAAAGCATATTCAGTTCCATTTTCAGATTGTCTAAAATATAAAATATCTAACCATCTGGACAATTTTAAATAATAATATAGTTTACTTGTTAATAATTAAGAGTTTTTCTTCCACTTTAAAACTCGACAACCAAAGTCCTAAGGTGATTAAACGAGCCGCTCGTAGTTTATTCAAAAAATCAAGATCTTTTTTATAGTCCTCTACAGAAAAATCAAGGATAGAAAACGCTTTTTCTAGGGGGAGAAAAGCTTGTAACTGTCGATCTTCAGGCAACGGAATATTATGATCTTTAACAAAAAAGATTAATAAAGTGTTTGATTCTTTTGATGTCGGTCCCAAAATTCCTAATGCCAAAATCTGGAAAATCCAAAATCTCAAATATGCAAATGGGAAAAAGTTTCTCTCATTATTTTTCAAAAAAGCACATTTCTGATTACACTAATGTATAATAGTTAAGTTTCAAAATTAATTGTATTTCGAAAAAAATGATCGAAGTATTTATGTATCATTACGTTTGAAACTATCAATGTATTTGAAATGGGTTGTGTCTAACATTTGTGTTTATTTTTTGAAAAATCAAGTTATTTTTAACATTTCAAATCCTAAATGTAGGATCCTAATAAAGGCTCGTACATACTAGGCTAACGAACGATAAACGATTAATTAGGGTCTTTCGTCCACATCAAAACAAAGGATAGAAGAATTCTTTCGTTGGGGCCAACGTATTCGGTCACAGAGTAAAATCTCGAAACTTAATCTAACGACTTAAAACTAAAAATATTAGTTAACAAAATATAAAATCAGAGCAAAAAGTGTTCTATTTTGGCGATTAATAATAAGTAGTCGCTTTAAAAAGTTACATAGTGTGCCTTAATAAACTTTTGAAATACATATGACGTTGCACAAACCAAAAGCAACTTTTAAAAACTTGAATTTAAACGCACAACTTTCTTTACTTAATGAAATATGAACGTTAAGGATGTTTAATAAAGTTGAATTTTTGAACTAATAATTTTCTAAATATATAATACACACAAATGTGCTTTCGCGAAAAACATAAAAAAAGTACACAAGAAAATTACCCATTTCCTAAAAATTGAGCATTTGGGATTTTGGGTCGCACAAATTTATTTTAACTGTGAAACAGTTCAAATTACTCACATTTTTTAAATTCAAAATCTTTGATCAATGGCTGTAAAACATTTAATAATTGGCATAAACTTGGCCATATTTGCAATCTAGATTTAAATACTTCATTGGATAAATACATTGGTTCCAGTTTCAACCAATCAAGTGTAAGCTTAACTAAAATAAAACGTTTTATAATAATCCCTTTAGTAAGAAAACGTATTTTAATATACTTGAGGCCAAAGAATTGTATCTAAGCAAGTTATCTGGAGGAATTGTATAAACTGGAAGAAGGCAAGCATTGAAGAAGCCAGCGATCAAATCTAAAATCAAATCGCGAGATTTTTTTTCATCGACAGTTAACTGATCATTGTCCAAATTATCAACAACATGTTTTAAACTGTATAAATTTATAGCTAGCATCTAAAAAAAAATTTAGTGAATTAAAAGCTTAATTTAAGAATGTTCTAGATAGAAATAAAAACGTACATTATAAGTACATTATACAAGTCATGCGCAATAAAAAAAATCAAAATAATGTAAAAAAACTGTCATAATTTCATATTGCAAATGACTTATAACGTACAGTGTACGATTTTCTTTTCATCTGGAACAAACCTATAACATATGAAAAATAATTCAAATACCTGAGACAATTTTTGCGAGGAAAAACTATTAGTAGCAACTAAAGCAGTCAATGCCGAAATCAAACTTTTGACTAAAATTTCTGCTTGGTCAAATTCATATCCAATTAGTAAAAGTCCATGTAGTTTACAAAATGCGCTTGTATATTCCGAAACAGACATTTTTGTTTTTAATTCATAAAATGGTCTGAAATTGTATGCTTTAGTTTTTAATATTAATAATTTTTAGAAAAAGTTACAATAAATCATTTGAAGCAGCTTCAAGTGTCTTATTTAAATTTGATGCCGCAGGAGGAAAAGGATGTGTTAATGACATACTCCGGACATAATAAAATACAGTAGCCAAGCGATCCCCACGACTAGCTTGAATAAGGGCTAGCTGATTATAAGGTTGTCCACTGCTTGGGGATAATAGAATAGCATGCCTGAAAACAAAAAACCACTAAGAAAAAGTTTAAATTAAAAAAAAAAAATATGTTACCGATAAAACGCTTCAGCTTGCATTCGTTGGTTTCTATATCGAGCGATGTCACCTAAATGAACCAAACAATACTGACAAATATACAAAGAGGATGATCTTTGTGGAGGTATCGAAGGCTGTTCGACTCCACGTCCAATTACATTCCCATAAACTACACATCGTCGACGAAATGGTAGGTCCAATTGAAAAACTTCGCATAGTTCTTCCAAAAGCGTTATGTAAAAACCAAAAGCGGAATCCAAGCACCAAGTTAATAAGGCTTGATATTCTAGGCGTTTTTGATTCTGTAAACCAAAAGGAATATAAACAATTGAAAGTAATGAATGTCATTTTTTTTTCATAATTTTATAAATTTTACAGTATCCCTAAAATTAAGACATTATTCTTGCAACACATTGAGAACTCATCTTTAGGATATTAGTAAACCTATTTAACTAGAAGTAGGCTAGTAGTAGACTAGAAAGAAGGCGTCCATTAGTTACGTGAGGCGTTTGGGGAGGATGGGATCGAACCGAATCTTATCTAATCTGGCTTTTAAACTTTTAAAACAGTTTAAAATGAAATAATAATGAGTAAAACAATATGTTTCTTCACTATAAGTAGGCTAAATCTTACAGAATAATATTTATCGTGGTTTCCCAAAAGTCGCAAGGTAGCACAGTAGCCTTACTACAAATCTCACAACATCTCACAAGGCTGAGCAAAAGGGGTGTGAAAAATCGCCAAAAACGCCTCACGTAATTAACGAACCTCTCCAAAATAACGGCCATTTTTTAAATTAATTTTTTAGCTTTAAACTTCTTCCCGTTAAAAACAACGCCTTTTAATAGTGATTTAAATTTTGTAACTTTGTGCAACTTTCCATGGTAGACCCATGAACATTTAAACTTTAAAGTTTAAAGCATTCAGTATTTAATACTATGTTAGTGGATAGGCAATCCCTTATTCATAAATGCATAATAATATTAGCACTTAATAAACAGCCTGAAAATACATTGAAAACAGATTTTGCTAAGAATGAGACCAAGCTAAATCAATTTTTCACCCTCAAAACCTTCTTTTTTGTAAATTTCATTGAAATCGTTAGAGCCGTTTTCGAGGACACGTTTACAAATATATACATACAATACTGCTCGTCAAATATAGGATCGTAATTCGTAGTATAAGATATCTTACAATAGTCAAAAATTAGTATAGTTTAAAAATATTACTGTCTTGGAGTTAATTCTATCATCAAAAAAGCAATGGATATGGAACATTATTTGCTAAAATTTTCAAATGAGTTCATAAAATAAGATGTTTTAATTCTTGCTTGATTTTTGAAGTCTCATTTTACCATTTTCAGTAAAAATATTAAATAAGTTATGCCTGCCGTAAAATAGACCGCCGCACATAGGAGTATTGGGATCGAAAAACCGGACATAAGTCGCATTTGCGAATATTTGAAAAAATATGTTTTACTTCTATAACTTACTAAATAATAAGCAGTCGACACTTATTTTAACAAGAAAACCTCCATCCCGACCTTTTGTTATGCGCTCCACTTAGTTGAAACTTAACTATGGAAGCTACTGCACGTGCAAATTTGCCAATTCCAACCATTTTTAAACTAATTTTTTGTGTTTAGTAACTTAACAGATTTTCAAAATCATGGAGGAATCAGGTAAAAACATATATAAATATTGTAAACAAACCGTATTTACTTAGAATTACAGTATAATAATTCAAAATATTGCAAGCGTTGCAAGCTTTACAAATATAACAAGATTTTTTTTTCATTTTTTTTCTAAACACATGATTTTTGTTTAGGTTTTCTTTAGTGTTCCGATATTTATCATATATCACCGTAAACCTTACAGTTCATTCTACATATAAATTAAAGAAAACTGTCCGCTTCGATCTGCTTTTAATATTTTAAGCCCATTTCGTAGATACATATACACGTACTTTAGAAAATCCGCTAAGCTAAAATATAACTTTATTTCAAATTATCGTAACAATACCAAAACATTTACTAGAAAATCACTTCATGAGATGATGAAACAAGCTGGAGCTCTTAAAATTGACCAAAAATTCACATTTCTAGAAGACAAGTTGGTTGTCGTTACTGGGTGCCCCATGCAACAACGACAAAAGATCATGAGGTACTACTTATGCAAACAAACATCAAAAGATTTTAATAAATTAATTAAGATAAAAGACACCAAAAATTTGGACTCTCTAGTCGTCATGCGAGGATAAGGTTTTTTGAGAGCTTACTTCATATTTCGTACAAATTACCGCTAAAAAAGTGGCAAATTAGAACGAAAGAAGACAAAAACGTTGTGGAAACCAGAAAAGAAAAAATACAAAAGTTATTTTGGGAAGAAATGTGGTTAATAGTAGATGTTCCCATGCAGGCAGTAGAAAACTCCAACTGTGGAAAAACTTTGCGAAGGTTCTTCAACGACACTGAAACATCTTCAAGAATAACAGGCTTAGATATAAGAATAATATGCCGATTTATGGTTATTTTAGAAGTAATGACTAACGGTTTCGACATAGATATTGAAACATTTGAAGAATATACCAAAAAACAGCGGAACTTTATGTTACCCAATACAATAGTGCCAATTGGTCAGCTGTCCGGAAAAGCAGCAGAAGTCCGCAATAAACATCTTAGACAATACAGAAATGATTTTTCCCAAAAATTTTCACGAATTGAATGCAATACCGACATTTTCAATAGATTGATGAGCACATCAGATCCATTACTTGCGAGTGAAAGACAGAAAGCAACCAATAGAAGTACAAATTCATTTTCACCAGAAGCTCTTTCATTGCTTAAATCTTAGTGGATCAGGAAGATTTACAAAATGACTCTGAGTAGTCATTTTTAACACGTTTTTTTTTTGTTTTATAATTATAATGTTTGTGTAGTATACTTTGTTTTTTTTTATTTGATCAACTTTACTAGTTTTGGGGGACTATTCGAGAACTTTCACGTTCCAATGTCGGTCAGTCCTTCGAGTGATGTGTCCTGTTTACTATTACTTCAGCGTTTTTACTTTCTTTTACTACTACATAGTATAGTGTATATAGATAGTAAAGAAAGTATTGTAATCGGGTCGAATTTTCGAATTCGAGCTTTCACCGGAAATACATGTTTTGAGGTCCCCTGAGTCCAAAAAAGTGGTTTTTAGAAACATGTCTGTGTGTGTGTCTGTGTGTGTGTCTGTGTGTGACAGCCATATCGTATCGAAAGCCTTATCCGAATTTCACCAAACTTGGTATTTGACCTCCCTATTATACCTAGTTGTGCCGCGAAGCTTTTGGTTGAAATCGGGTAACCGAAAGCTCCACTTTATTCTAGAGGTTTTTAAGCTTTTTCAATTTTTTTCGAAAAAGGCTCCAACGATTTTTTTTAAACTTTCTATAGTTCTTAGACTCATTAGTAGCTACAACTTTTATTTGACACTTTTTCCTGGAAAAATTCGAATAAGGGCGGTTCTGGGGTGAAGGTTGGGAATTCGTATATACATATAGCCTTATAGGTTGTATGCATATAGTTCTGTTTATATGTATTGTTACAAAGTGCTTATATTTCTCTTAACTAACAGAGAGTATTTTCATAAATGAAAGTAAAAGAAAGTAGTGTGACGCCTCGCACCAGATATTCATAATATAATGGTTAAGTAAAAAAAAAATTATGTCCGGTTTTTCGATCCCAATACTCCTATGTGCGCCGTCAGCGCCGCTTTTTTTCAGCAAACGTCTAGCTCCTGGTTACCTATTCCAAACGACGTCTTCTTTTTTATTACTACACCCTAAACTCACGCCAAGCGTGGGTTGTCGTAGATTGGGTTCAGTTTGTGCTGTTAATCCAGAAATCATTGTTTACCATGAACAGGATTTAATTTGCAGTAAATCTTAATGTGACCTATGTTGTGGTTAGTTAAGTGCCCACTTGGACACTGACGAAAGCCTTAATGTGCCGATTTCGTCCAAGTTATCTATACTAATATATAAAATTGAAGAGTTTGTTTGTTTGATTGTTTGGTTAAACGCGGTAATCTCAGGAACTACTGGTTCGAATTGAAAAATTCTTTTTGTGTTGGATAGCCTAATTATCGACAAAGGCTTTAGGCTATATGACATCACGCTATGACCAATAGCAGCAGAGCATCAATGGAAAATGTTGCAAAAACCAGGAAAAATTTTTCCTTTTGAGAGTGTTTGTTGCCTACCCTGCGTAAATGGTTAAAGTTACGCAAAAATCATGTGAAGCAAAATTGTTCCTCTTAAAAAGTTCTAAAAAAAAGTCCGCGACGACATATGTCTACCTTTTAAGGTTGGCCCGCTATAACCTTTTTAATGGTTATTAAAGTTGTTTCAAAAATAATTCATTATTTGCGACATTGTTTTAAGAAACATATTATTAATTCTTATCTAAATAAATACGGTTTTTAATGAAATTCGGTATGATGATAAATGACAAACTGAGTCATTAAAAAGAATAGTTTTTATTATGGGAAAATGTCTCATTTACCCGGGAAATTGAAAAACAGGTTGGAACAAAAATTATGCATAATACTATACATTTTTAGTTGAAAATGAATATTGGTGATATTTAAGTATGATGATAGCTAATTATGCGAATCATTATTTACAATAGGTTTTATATCGGAAAAATTTCTCATTTCAACGGGAAAATAGAAAAACTGGTTTAAAGGAAAATCATGCTGAAGCTAAACGTTGTTAGCTGATTATAATATATAAATAGTAATAACTCATAATTTCCTCAAGTCAAAAAATAATTTTCTTATCCTACAGTCTTATTTTATTCAGGAAAAATGTGCGGTTCCCGTAGGATGAATATATTTTTATTTTTCACTGAGCAAAAGATTACCATAATTTCTTACAATGTGGTGGTTAATTGAGAGTCAGAGAATAAATATAGGCTACCTTTTTATGTCAGAATATAGTACGGTTCCCGTAGGATAGGATAAGAATTGTATCCTTCAAGAACAGAGTATTTAAAAGGAGTTTCGTGAAAGTTCATGGATAAGCGTTAAAACGAATTTTCCTCAAGAAGGATTGGTCTACCTTTTATCCAGGAAAAATGTACGGGCCCGTAGGCTAGATACGTTTTTATTTTTCATAGAGCAAAAAATCGACATAATTGTACTCTTCCCGTGGGATAACAAGAAAATTGTATCTTACAGGAACCGTGTATTTAAAAGAAGTTTCGTAAAAGTACGTGAAATAGAGTTCTAACGCATTATCCTCAAGAAGGCCTGATCTCTTTTTTATCCCGGAAAAATGTACTACTCCCGTGGGATAGATATGTTTTGTTTGTCATAGAGCAAAAGATTGACATGATTGTTTGCAATAGGGTAGTTGAAAGATCAGAGAATAATATAGATTATTAATTCGTATGATAGAATAATGCACGGTTCTCAAAAGATAGCATAACAATTGTACTTATCCTGTAGGAATCGTGTTTTTAAAATAGTTTTCTCTAAAGTTCGTGAAATAGCGTTTTAACACAATCACTCCAAAAAAGTTGAAATAAAAATGACAATTTTTACTGCAAAATATGATTTTTAATTTAACATCCGATAACATCGATAAATTAATAATGAAAATTTTTGAAACATTGAAACCTCTTTCATTGTTAATTTTTGAATGTCTATGATGTTTAGAAATAAACGTGTTAAATTATATATTAAAACAGTCAACAATTACTTCACTTACTCAACTTTTTGAACGATTGAATAATTTGAACTTGGCGAAAAACTCAGTTAAATATATAATACATTCAACATTTTCGAATTGTATTGCTACTTAAGGAACACAAGTATAGGTATTTTATAATATTCCTAAAAACGCATGGAACCTAAAAGATAGCTCTTCTAGATAGCTATATGGAATATTTTCCTGGAAAAGTAGTTTATCGGATTTTCATGAACTTTCTATGAATCAAAGATCTATAAATATCTATCTTTTTTGTTGATGGGAAGAAAGTTTCTATTATTCAATCAGTATAACTTAGATACGCTCAGCGAAGCGGGCGGGGACGAGCTAGTTAGTAAAAAAAAACAAAAAAAAAAACAATTTTAGTTTACAACAAAAGGAGTGTTGCCTTCACAACGAATGTATCATGGTCCCAAACTTTCTCTCGGCGGCACTAGGTGTAACTATTAAATGAGATTGGTACTGTAAAACTTTTCATTTTAAAGCGTCTCCACCGTTTGTAAGTAAAATTTTACGGACAATCAAATTTTAAAAGAAGCTACCAAAGATTAAGATTAAGCATCAACTTAAAAAGAAATCGTTTCCTCACATAAACAATTACATTTCTTACATAAAACAATAAAAATACCTAACTACGTATTAGTATTAGTATACCATACTAGTACAGCCATAAGTTCTGCCCGTAGATCACAAATTTCTTAAAAAATAATAATAAATAATTAAATTATTGCTTTGGGTTTGTAGAATATTATTAAAAAAAATATTTTTGGCGGCTTCCAGATTGAGGTATCAAAACATGCTGGAAGATGTGATCCCACCTCTGGCTGATACCATCTTCAACGATGTACCGAATTGCTACTTCTAACAGGACTCAGCCCTCGTCTAAAAAACTAAAGATAACACAGATCTGGTTGTCCGGAAATATTTTTGACTTCATTCGCACGGAATAAGTGCTCAGCGGATGCAGACCTCAATCATCTGGATTACTGGCTTTGAAGCGAGTTGGACACGAATATTTGCAACCGTCGACGTCCCAAACTGGAGTCTTTGAAGGCCAATTCCTTGATTTTTTCCGATCAAAACCTTGCGTGAATCGATTGATGAATGGTCAAAGCGTTTAGGGCGTTGTATACAAAATGGATAGGGGAATTTTAAAAAAATAAATTTAAAATACTCTACAAAAAACCTAAGCAACATTTCTATGCAACTTTAACACCATATGTTAATTTAGTTGTTTTTTAAATTTGTGAACTACTGGCAGAACTTATGGGTTTACTAGATATACCCTTACAAGGTTTAACATTAGTAAATTTGACTATTAACGTACTTTTTTATCACGTGACAACGTCTGCAAAGTAGCAATATAATTCTTAAATCCAAACGTCCATAAATCCTGCTCTACCTTCTGATCAAGAGCATAATCCAAATCTAAAATAAGCACTTGTTGCAAAGCAGTAGCCAATTGTTGTCGAGTACTCCAAATCGATGGATCGTTCAGCAAAGCTGTTCCTTTATCAATATTGCACGCAATGTTATCCACTTGAGCTTTAATACTTTCAGCTTTTCTACGAAAGAAAAACGAAGTTTATATTTCTAGTTAAAACAGAAACTAACCTCACAATTGTTGATTAATTTCATTAAATATATATTTACTTGAGAGCTTGAACTGCTGATTTTAATACCATTTTTAAGAATGTTTAAAAATTTATCCTTAACATTTATACTAAATGTTACGACGTGTTTTATTTGCAATTAAATCCATGTATATTAAATTTGACGTAAAGTAACAGCTGAATTTGTTGAGAAGCATTGGGAAGTTCGAAAAGTTGACAGTGGGATCAGTGGGATAATGACAGCCGCAATTGAACACGTTTTTGTTTAATTTTTAAATTAAAATTTGTAAATGTCACACAATTTTTATACAAAATTCCTTTTTCTTTGATTTTTTCCAATAGTATACTCAATGAATTAATCATAACGATTTGGTTGACTGCTTAAAATATTTGTCATATAATTTTTTGAAAAATACTTTCAGTACTCAATGACAAATTAAAGTTTTTAATTGTAAAAAAAAAAATGTTAAATCCAACGATTCAACGCTGTTGGTCGCAACAGTTTTTCCAAAATGTTAACAGGAGTTTGGTAAATATTAAATTTTTCTTCTGTAACTTTTAATTTATTTGAAATTTTCTCGCTTTGGAAAAGTATAACTTACGATATCTAAGTCAAATAAGAAAAAAAGAGGAGTTAGAAGAAAAACGTAAGGCACTAATGGCTAGAGGACTACCGAAACAAAGACCAATACCTGGTGTTAAAGATATAATTATTGTCGCATCAGGAAAAGGAGGAGTAGGCAAAAGTACAGTCGCAGGTTGAGTGATAATAATTTCTTTTTCCTTGCGTGCCTTTTTTTTAATTTCTATCTATAATTTTTAGTTAATTTAGCAATTGCTCTAAAACAACATGATATCACGAAGGAAGTTGGACTTTTGGATGCAGACATTTTCGGTCCTTGCGCCCCAGTTATGTTAAATATAAAAGAAAAGCCTCGTGTAAAAGATCTTAAAATGGTCCCAATAAGAAATTGGGGTATAAAATGGTAATACATTGATCTGAATATTTTAATCCTCTATAACTGCATCAGGGTCTCTACCCAATTGACCTCAGTCACTTAATAAGAATTGCCACGTTTGAAACATTTTCCTATTGCACATACTAGTTTTTAAATAGTTTACGCTACGAGTTATTCCTTTCACTTTCGACGGTTATTCAAACTAACGCCACCTAAGTCATAACAAATTGACAGCATCCTTAGCTTACAAAGAAGTTAATGAGAAAGGATAGGAAAACTCAATACCAACTCAAATGTAGAAGAATACTATTAAGTATTTAGGCTACTTTCCTATAAATGGCAGCAAAATTAAAGTTTATGCCGCGTTAACACGTTTCAACTTTAGTTGAACGACAAAACTTGATAGCGACTTGGATGAGTTTTCGTTCACACGTTTCAATTGCAATCGATCAAACCATTTTAACTGTAATAGGGCGTTCACACGTTTCAACTAAAATCGCTCGACGATTTTCAATCGTTTAGGATGTAGTGGATATAGCGACGCGAGAAGTGAAGCACAAACCAACAGAGTTGAAAGCAAATTGACCGGCTGGTCGACTCGAATCAGACTCATCACTTGAACTACCAAAAGTTTCACTCGTTCAACTTTACTTGAAACAACTGTTTACACGTGGTTTTTCGTTCAACTAAAGTTGAAACGTGTGAACGCGGCATGAACAGTTGTTTCAAATAAAGTTGATCAACTTTTTAGTGGATCAACAAAAGTTTGAACGAGTCAAACTTTTGTCGTTCAAGTGATGAGTCATATTCGAGTTGAGCCAGGTATTAACATGCGTGAACCCTTCAGATTGAATTGCCCGGTCAGTTTGCTTTCTTTTTTGTTAGTATTATAGAATATTCTTCACCACCTCTCTCCCCGCTACGCCCAAACCTATTCTAACAGTTGAAATGGTTTGGTCGATTTCAGTTGACACGTGTGAACGAAAACTTATTGAAGTCGCTTTCAAGTTTTGTCGTTCAACTAGACTCGTTCAACTAAAGTTGAAACATGTGAACGCGGTATAAGACAACTACGGTCGTTCTATTGAGTAAAACATCATTACTTTCGAATAATGTAAACACACAGAAAAACAACGGCAATCAGCGTAATCATTGTAAACGCATTGTGGAACGTAGCCTAAATGTCTAGTTTTGCTTTTTTTTTATTTATGAGTTTTAACTTATAATATTTCATAAGATGTGTCACTGGTTCAAACTTCACGACAAGGGTCGTGCATGCGACGATGCTCGTTTCTTTTTAGAATTCCTTAACATAGTTAACGCATCGCTAATTGCCGTTTGAAACGAGAAATTTGCGAGATTTGTCGTGAGTGACAATTGTCGCCTCACTTGCCAAGCGATACGTCTTGCAAAAGAAGTTTAACTATCTAACTCGTTTTTCAAACGATACTGATGATTATAGAGCCGAGCTAATATTTTCGTATTCTTTACATATTTCTGAATCAACTATCAATTTTTCTTCTAAACCATCCTAATCACAGTTGTTGGAAATAAAATAGGGAACAGTTTTGCACAGATATTCGGGTATTCGGAAGCAAGTTCAATTTTCAAAATACATACTGTTTTTGTTGCCTGTAAATTCCATATGATTTCAATGTAGTAGGCAATTTTTTGAAGTTGGTTGATCGGGTCGATTTGATATTAAGACATTAGACCTATAACATTTTATTGACTTAACCGACTTAAAATTGAAAGTGTATAACTTCTATGTATAAACCTAAGGCTGAGTTGAATCAGTATTTTAAAATAGTCTTGGTTCACTTTAATTTTGAGTCACTCGGAAACAATTACCTGTCCCTTTCAATAAATAATAAAAAAAGTCGTCAATGAGTACGTCTGAATCGCTGACCTGGTGACTCGTCCAATAAATCATCAAAAAAAAAAGAGTACGTCTGCCATCTCCTGTGGCGGTGCCGTCAATTCTCCCCTCTGCCGACATGGACAAAACGGACAAAAAAACGATGATTACCCTTTAAAGTTTAAATAATATCCCAACGATGCATTTCTATTGTTTAAAACCTCTACTTCCTATAGAGCCCCAATAGTCACCTTTTTGGTAGTTGAAACAAAAACAATCCGAATAAAAGTTCCAAAGAGTCACGGTGACCCCATTCTTCTTAAATAAAGTTAAAGAAAATAAATCAACTATGTTGTAGTATGTCAATGGGATTTATGATTAATAAAGAAGAAGCTGTTATATGGCGAGGAGCAATGGTTATGAAAGCCTTAGAAAGTCTATTACATCAAGTCGAATGGGGAGATCTAGATTATCTTATTGTGGACACTCCACCAGGAACTGGAGATGTTCATATATCGTTGATGCAACACATTCCTATTACTGGTAATCTATTTAATAGTTTTTATTTACAGATGTTGAAATTTCTTTTATTAATCTTCCACAATAAATAACTAAATTATACAATGCACATTTTCAGTCATGAGGGCGTTAGAATTAAACTTGTTTTTATCTGAATCGAAGACATTCTTGGTTTACTAAATAACCTTTGTTTCAAAAACAAACTATTTTTTCTATTTTTTTTTTTTATGAATTTTGGTAGGGGAACGAACTTTCTATGGCTAAAATTAACTGAGTTAATGCAAATTAAAGCTAACATAAAGACCGTATAAAACAGTCAAATAAGGTAAGATAAAGTGATCGTAACATTTTCTTTATTTAAATTTGAAACTTGGTCAATTTTGATCATTGAAAGCTCATTTAACTAGAAATTGCGCAAGTGTCCAAAAGTAATAATCAAAAATCCCAAATGAAGCTTCTACTAATATCTATATTCTGTGCTCTGGACAAAGATATGGAGTGTTCTCAACTAGTGTTTATACATTGTATTTCTGCATTTCTTCATGATTGAAAATATGCATTGTGTAGTAAGTACACCAAAAGTTAAACAATAAGTTTGTTCCCAATGAACATTAAACTGTAGATTGTACGGTACAAGTTATACGCAATATAAAATTACAAAGCAAATGGTAAAAACAAAAGTTAGTCTTTTTGGAACGAATTTCATTTATAGTACTTAGTCTCCACGGCACATAACCGTGGAGACCATCACGTAACGAAAAACGACCAGGCAACCTTCCCTCTTTCTCTTTAATTCTAATCTCTTTCTATCTCATTGTGTTCACTGCTTACCAACAGTGATTGATGAAATCAAGTACGCTGAGTGAGAGAGAGGATATAGAAAAAGAGAAAAGAGATTCTACTGACTAAATCTATATTCTATGAATCAAATTTTGTAAATTGAAATCCAAACACAAAATTACTTAAATACATAAATATTTTTACTAAGAAAACTCCAATTTTCATTTTTATAAACAAGAAAGTTGTAAAAAAACATTGCAATTTTGTTAGTTTTTATTTAAACTAGAGAATGTTTCGAGTTGAGAAAGTAACGCGAAGAACTTCGTTCCTGACGGAGGTCTCCCGAACACACAAGTTTTTTTTTTTTTTTTGTTGCGTATGACGTATATCCTACAATGTATGGTTTAATTTTCATTGGGAACAAATCTATATTTGTATAGGTAAAAAATGTATCAAAAATAATTTTAAGTTGATTGAGAAAAGAAAGTGTATAACACGTAACAATATTTAATCAATTTAATGAAATATTATTTAAAGCTGTTGTAATGGTGACGACACCCCAAAAAGCTTCACTAGATGTAACCGCACGCAGCATTGCAATGTTTCGCAAAATGAAAGTAAACATTGCTGGAATTGTCTCAAACTTTTCAAGCATGAAATGTTCCCAATGTGGCCACGAAAACATGAAGTTTCGGCATCGAGTTGAAGAATATGGAGTCGAACATAATTTACCTGTAATAGCAACCTTCCCTGTTTTTGGATTATTAACAGATTCATGTGAAGATGGACGACCTATTGTAGTTAATCATCCCGACAATAAAATCAGTAAAGAATTCACATCTTTAGCAGGTCTTATAAAGAAATATGTTTTTGAAATCAATTCCAAGAAGAAAGACGAAGAAGAGCCAAGTAAATATATAGTTCGAAACTAAGTGTAACCTTTTAAGTGTCCTGCTCCGTTGATTCCTTTGTTAAATCTAATTACTTTTTTCAATCTGTTCCTCATTTAAATGAACTAATTTCAATAAATACTCATTTTTATAGTTGTTCATTTAATTTCTAAGTTTTTTTTTTTTTGGTTTCAGCTAAACAAAGCTGATTATTCATCTGATTGCAGGGAACTTTTCTACTCAATGCTGAAATTTATTTATTTAGGATTTTAATAAAAAATAAACTATACAGAGGTTTGCCTCATGTATTTAATTGATATTTATAAAAAAAAATTAATAAACGACCAAGGAAACGATCACAGAAATTTTTTTAACAACCATCAAGATTCCTATTTTCCAAAATTGATTTCTTTATAATTTATCTACTTAAAAAATTGTTTACAAATTACATTAGATAAGCAATTAATTAATTTATTAATTAACTGTTTGAGCGAAAAATTTAGAATAACTTCATAGACAATTTCCAAATAGTATACATTTTTACAAAAGAATAAAAAATAAAATATTTCGTCCTAAAATAACAACGAAAGAAGAAAGAAAAATCTGTACAGTCTTCAGTCACATATAAAACAAGATTTATTTAAGTTTTGTCTCCCAATAGATGTCTGTTAATTTCTTTCTATTCTTGTAATTGTTTAAAACGAAAAGAAAATGGGCGACAACGATGAACAAATATATGTATCACCTTTTTTTCTTTAAATATAATATATTATCTTTTCTATTTTAAATATTTATATATATAAAATTAAAAACGGTTCTTCGGAAGATGTGAAATCTATTAACTATCTTGTTTTCCTTTTGCACGTGCTTTTACCATTTTTTCTTGTGTTCGTCCATTGAAACCCCACCAGGGCCTAACGATACAATCATTAACAATCCACCAATAACAGATAAAGTCTGAAAAAAAATACGTTAAATCTAACTCGTAATAAATTATAATTTTGAATACGAACTTGGAAAAAATCATATTTTAAAAAGTCTCTTAATGGTTTATAGTTAGGTATATTCCACCAAGCGTTATGATAGAAATTTAAAGTCGTCAATAAGAGTACTAAAATAAGTGCAGACAGTTTCGTTTTGTATCCAATTGTAACTAAAACCATCAACGCCGAGCCTAATATATCTTGAATAATCTAAAAAAGAAAATTTTTATAAGAAAAATATTCAGTTGGATCTGACCAATTGTTGGTATATTACTTGTAGAAAACTAAGTTCAAATCTTATTAAAGTGACAAACATAAAAGCTAAAAGGACACGACCAGTGAGCTGGAGATAATTTTTAGGTTTGTTTTCGCCCATTGTTGGAACGCCAGCGAATAAACTTCGACCTTCTACTCGAGACTCGGCTAAAACTAACAGCAAGGCACCAATCAGAGCCAAATTTCGGAACAAAAATTGCAAATCCCATAAGATGCTGTATGCCAACGTCTGAAAAAAAAATAGTTTTATTACAAATACATTAACTTAAAAATTCTTTATATTAAAGTGATAATATTCTCATTCAACAGATTGATTAGTGATTATTATTTCTGAGAGGACTATGACTTGCACTAAAAAAGGCATTTTCGAATTGTCACCCCCAAATGGTACAAAGAAAGTTTTGGAAATTTTTGAGCTTACTCCTTAATTATTAATTTCCTCAAATTTTATTTTTCCAATCCAGTTTCTTACAGCCTAAGAGCTCACTACATGATAGCTACACCCATAATGTAGCTTAATCCTTTATATTCCAAATTAAAGCTCTTTTTGTTCGGTACATGATGATATAAGGGTGCCAATCTAAAAGTGTCCTCAAATAAGCGAAAATAGCTGTTAAAGATGCTGTAAATTAAAGATAAAGTGAGAGAGCGCGCGACGATATTTTTCAGACAAGGAAGGTGAACACTATTCTGGCGAGTTTTTAAATCCTTTGCGTGCCTCAATAGATCGAGACACGCCATCGAGATAAAACTTGTAACGCAAACATTCGTTGTTCTCGTCTGACAAATGTCGGGTTATCTATTTTCGCTAATATGCGGACACTTTTAGATTGGCACCCTTATATAATCATGTACCGAAGAAAAAGAGCTTTAATTTGAAATATAAAGAATTAAGCTACATTATAGGTGTAGCAATCATGCAGTTCAAAGCTGGTGCTGGAGTGTCGGCAACGCCTGGAGGACCTGGCAAAGCACAACCGAGTTAAACTTGGTTGGGTGCCGGGGCATAAGGGAGTCGAAGGAAATGAAGAAGCTAATGCTTGCGCAAGGGCTGGTTCAATGACCCCACTCATGGGCCCGGAACCTGGAGTGGGGATCACCAAATCTGCTGTCAAAAGGGCGATGAAAAGTCGACTGAGACGGCAGCAAAACAAATACTGGCAAGAAATTCTTGACCAGAAGCACAGCAAGAGAATGATGGGGAGAATCTGCCCATCGCTCACAGCTGAGGTATTACGGCTGGGAAGGAATCAACTCAGGACAATAACAGGACTGATAACCGGACACTGTGGACTGAGGAAGCATCTGCAGACTATTGGGGTGTCTCAACGAGACCTCAATTGCAGAATGTGTGGGGATGGGGAGGAAAACGCGACCCATGTCATTTTTGACTGCAAAGCCCTCACAAAGTGGCGACACCTGTATGGGATAGATAACGCCCAAACAGGCTCAAATCGCGCGAGCTTAATACAGGGACTGCTTCTGCTAGGCAGAATGCTGAACCTGGAATAAGCAAGGATCCTTGCATAACAGGGATGAATGAGCAGAACAGGAACACAATAAGCCTTAGGCTGCAGTGCGGGGGGAACGTGCCCTAACCTGGTTTTTCTGCTAATGGCAAAAAAAAATCATGCAGCGGGCTCCTAGGCTCTATTAGTTCGTTCGTTTAGGATAGAAAAAATTTTACTAAGTACTTCTCAAATTCTTACATAGTGATTAATAAGAACTAACTAAAGTATATTTCTTCATGGTCGTTCCTCACTTCCAAGAATGAGCATATTACTTTCGGTAAATCTCTTTCTTCATGAACAACGAACACACTATTTCCTAACGAGAGAACTTTAGGACCCACTTAAGTTTCAAATTAACAGTAGGAAGCATTATGTCACAATATCAAAGGTTCTGATTAGGATTTTGTATTAAAAAGATACTCTGAATTGAAACTAGAAAATATATTTCGTGTATAACAAAATAAGGGAAGATGCTGCGTGGTCACTGCAAACGAGTTTTAATCTGCTAAACCAAACTGGGTAACTACCGAGTATTTGGTATGCATCAAACCTAGTAATACTCGGTAAAACCTGTACTCAGCGAATCACTATTATTACTCAAATTAAATTGGTAAAATCGTATAACTTTTTTTTTAATTATTGGCTTACAATTTTTTTTTTTGTTTGTTTCTAACATTATAATTGTAATCAAATAAATTGTTACCAAGTCAAGAATTATCATAAAAATAGTAAGAAAAGAATTTGAAATCGGTTATTCTAATTAGCGTGTGAAGAAAAATTTAATTATTACTTCAGTATTGTTCAGTTGAATCATCAGTTAGGATAAAAATTGAAGTTTATAAACCCCTTTCAATTACTTTACAATTAGGCAGAATTGGAAATGTAATGCATAAGATATATTAGTGATATACCGTGTTTCTTCGAAAATTAGAAACTATCTTAATTTCTTTTTTGGTCCAAAATACGTGTGAGATCTTATTTTTGACGGATGCAAATACAATGTTCGTATCGTAAGTAAGAAGTTGTTCCTAATTCAGATATCTAATGTAATCTTAATGACTGACATAAATTGTCTTATCAATCATTACTTCTTACATATAAAAATAAACAGATCTTGATAAGAAACAGATTGAAATTCTTTCAATTTTTAAAGCGTTATTTGCTATTTATGTACTGTTGTTTTACTGGTTAAAAAGTCGATTAATGTTATGAACACCGAGCGAGATAGCAAATAGAAACACGAGCACGTGTAACTGAGTAAGCAGTACATTCAAATTTTGGTATTCTAACAATCAAATATGGAAGTTAAAATATCGTTCATAAAACTTGATATATCGATATTTTATGGGTTTCTTCGAGTGCGTTTACAACAGTTAATGAATTCGCTAACTAGTAGAAATAAACTCACTGAATGAAATCGTACCCTTTGATATCCAAAATGCGTTATTATATATATATTCTATCGCAGTATCACCTTGAATTTTCAAATACAATACTAACATCATAATACTGGTTTTACAAATGCAACGTTTTTTTTAAGCCGAACGTCTGCGGCGAAAAATGACTAATCAGATTACGAGTTCTTCGGCGAAAATTTAGCACAGAATTCAACTAAATTGGTCTTTTTTAGGGCGCTCAACACAACATTCAACAATATTAGCTTTGTTAACGGATCTTATTTTAAACCGATTCCGAATAAGTTCAAGATGAATTCGAGATTATTTTCAAGCGCATGCCGAGTTATCACGGATTTTTTTCCGCGGGCGACTTCAAAATTAAACTAAATCTAACGTTGAACACCGTTAACAGCAGAACTTGTCTTGATCACGATCCGTTAAACTGCGAATGACTAACAAGGAGACACCAGGAACCGGCAATCGAGTTAAGCGATGAGACTTAGTAGGGTTGTAGGGGGGACTGGCACTAAGTAAACTGTAAAGACTTTAGGGTAGATACGCAGCCCTTCCTGAGATATTAAGGGTTAAAAATTTGAAAAAGTGGTGCCAACGTTTATATTCTTTAAAGTGTATTAGTCATATATCAAATGGCGTCGCGCATTGGTAAAGGCTTTAGCTTACCAATCTATGCGTCCTCAGTTCGAGTCTCGGTATGTACTTTTTTTTTCTTGCCACAATTTGTACTAAATTTATTAAAATTTTTAATTTATTAATTTAATTTTTTTACCCTAATTTACAAACTTACAATCGACATTTTTTGTACATGTCCTACTTTTAAATCTATCTATCTACCATCCAAAAGATTGTAATCGCGTACCAGTATAAAAAAAAAACCTTTGTGAAATGGTCCAAGTGCGAGTGTTAAAAATCAATAAAATTCATTTTATTCTACACAAAAGTCTATATGTAAGTAGGTAGTAAGGTAGTACGTAAAGTAGGATATGTGCAAAAAATGTCGATGGCAAGCTTGTAAATTTGGGTAAACAAGTTTAAATAAATTTTGTGTAAATTGTGGCAAGAAAAAAAAGAGCGTTACTCTCGCCAGTTTGAACCCTTTGCAGGTATAACAAGGATTTCACCCTCAGGGGCTGGAGGTAGCAATAAAATAATTAAATACTAACGGTCGTAAGCGACTTATGAATTTCGCCGAAAACAACTCATCACAGGGAGAAAATGTTCCTCGATATTTTCATTTTCATGACCCTGCCGAATTTGTACTTTTATTAGAAATTAACTTACGAGAATTACGCATATACTTATGTCGAATACACAACAAGTCTGTCTATTTGAGATGTTATCCTTCTACAAGGCCTTCAGGTCCCTCTCAGGTTAATAAAATCCATTTTATTCGATTTAAAAGTAGGACATGTACAAAAAATGTCGATTGTAAGTTTGTAAATTAGGGTAAAAAAATTAAATTAATAATATAAAAATTTTGATAAATTTAGTATAAATTGTGGCAAGAAAAAAAAAGTACATACCGAGACTCGAACTGAGGACGCATAGATTGGTAAGCTAAATCCTTTACTAATGCGCCACGCCATTTGATATATGATCAATACACTTTAAAGAATATAAACGGTGGCACAACTTTTTCAAATTTTTAACCCTTAATATCTCAGGAAGGGCTGCATATCTACCCTAAGGTCTTTACAGTTTACTTAGTACCAGTCCCCCCTACAACCCTACTTAGTCCCATTGCTTAACTCGATTGCCGGTTCCTGGTGTCTCCTTGTAAGACAATCGAATTTTTTTTCTTTTTTTTTTTGTCTTCATAAAAACCACTGACTGATAGTTAGCACCCCCTTTTGCGATATTGGAATTTTAATTATTTGCGATCGTTTGATGGTTATTTGCTTATTTGTAAAAAAAATACAATAAAATTTGACCTTGAGACTTTTACAGTTAGCACCCCATCTTTAAAAATTGCCTGTTTTTTAATTTAAACAAATTAACTATAACTTAATAAATATTGATAATAAATAATAACTAATAAACCATCATTCACCATCAAACGATCGCAAACAAAAAAAAAATCCAATATCGCAAAAGGGGGTGCTAACTGTCAGTCGGTATAAAAATCCGAGGATCGATAGAATTATTCTGAATCGATAGCGAATGAATTTGGTGCGAGCCATGAACACCGAACTGTTAAAAAACTAAAAATTCAAAACTTACTGACTCACGACAGCTCACAAACACTCTTTTTAAGAATGTGCATGCGAATAGTTTCTGAACTGGTTCAAAACCGCACCCACGAACAAAGCTATATCCAAAATAAGTGTAAAGAATGAACTATAAACTATCAACACAACTTCTAGCATGCAGTAGTGTGTCAAATTTCGGCGCGTATAGGCTAAAAGGCTAATAAAATTTTACTAATTCAAAATTCCTAGCCGTAGTCGTTCGGCTAACAAAAAATTGTTGTATACGTAAAATAACCGAAATGTGGGTACATAAATATTATATTTGAGTCACGGATTTCGGCTGAATTACATTATAAAAAGTTTATAAAGCAGAGATCAAGCTTTAAATTTCAATGTAAACTAAATTTTTAATAATGCAGTTTATACAATGGTGATGTACTGTATATTACCTGCAATACAACAATGAAAAACAATGTCCCGCAAGCGATTGAAACCCGATATCGTAAAATAACCATAAAACAGCCACCAATTTGGCCAATTAAATTAACTAAAACGAAAAGTGTGGCTAAAATTTCTCCGCAGCCCCACGAAACGTTCATGTATTCTCGTTGTTCGTTCCATTGCATCCACATACGCAGACCATCTTCAAAGAATGTCGATATCAGGCAAAATCGAGCAACTGTTGGAAGAATATATTTGCCTTTGCGAACCACCTGAAATCATAAATGATATACGATGTGTAAAATGCATTAATTAAAAAAATAAATGGTAGAGATAAAACAATTCATTATTTCAACAGTCTTTGAATGAATAAAACTTTATTGGATGATTTATCAGTAAAGTAAATTGATCTTTTTTTTTATTAAGGACTGAATTGATATAATAATAATTTCTCAATCATTTTCTATTTGAAAGTTGGTAGGGATTCACTGCCAAAGTCCACGGCACTGTGAATGTGACATTGGAAAAATTATTTTTACTATACTTAAACATGATCACGATATTACAATCTAGGTACTATTAAAATATGCTAAGGAGAGTAATAAATATTTATCAAGCAGTCTTCAAATTTATGTTTTGCTAACTGTAATTATTTTTAAGCTAATGAAAGAATTTCTGGAATATTAGTTAAAATTTGGACTTAAAAGCCGTCAATTCATTTTTAAAAAACTGAGTAATTAATTTTCTTTTTTGATTTTATTACTGTTTAAAAGTTTAAGTGGGAAGTCTCTTATCAGTAAAGTTTTTAATTTAAGTAATTGATTATATATTTAAAATGAAATTGTTCTCAGCTTCAAAGGTTGTTTCTTTTTTTTTTCTCACTTTCGTGAATTATGTAAGCGTTTAAAAAAAAGAAATAATTAAAATTGAAAAAAATTATCGATAAATCAATGAGGGAAATTTAGCCATATGTTAAAAAAAACCAACTGAAATTGGAACCAAGTAAAAAAAAAGAAAGTGGAGAACCGGATTTTTAAATTTCAAGTTTTTTATTGAAAATACTGAGAATTGGTTTAACATATTTTGTTTATTAATTTTTTTTAAGTTTAAAGATTTTTGACCTAAATTTCGGGTGAAATTTGAAGATGTATCATGATTTTAAATAATTTTTTTTTAAAATTAATAATTTATTCTAAATCATTTTATAATGCCTTCTGTAGGGAATTATATCAAAAATGTATTGTCCATTAATGTGTATTGGGTGACGTGACACAGAACGAATACATGCACTGTAGATATTTCAAATTTTGAAAATGCCAACTGGGACAAAATGTGGGTTAAATGTGCTTGTATACAATATTATTTTTAAATTAGGACTAACCTGATCGGCTATGTCTTCGGCGTTTGACACATACTCATTGGGGATATTCATATTTGCCCCAGTCACCAATTTTCCAGTCAAATAAGATTTTACTTCTTTGATTCGTCCTTAATTTAAAAGAAATGCTGGAAAAACGTTTCGTATTTCTGACAAACGGCGGCTGCCACTTTCTGCCAGCGTTCAACTAGTGATGTGTCTTACTCTAATATTCTTCTTTAAAATTAATGCAGGGGTCAAAATATTAACTAACAACTGAATTTTATTATCACAAAACAAAAAAAAATATAAGTAAAAAAAAACTTTAAAGTAATTTATAGTTAAAACTGTTTCTACATTTCTATATAATTATTTAATATAATTTTTTGTAATTTTTCATTTTCATAATGAATACAACAGTTATTTTGAATACAGTGGCGTGTGGTGATTCTTACCGTTCTAACTGCAGAATATAGATAAAAGCCCAGTAGCACCCAGAAGTTTCACTTGGGGTTTTTGATGGTAATTTTGGCTATTTACGCTAGAAATAAAACGGGTAACAGTTTAGCCGGATAGCAGATATTCGGCTAACCTTGTAGCCGGATATCCGGCGGAAAAAATTGTATTAGAAACTCGTTTTAACTCCATAAGGGGCCATCCATAAATTACGTCACTCGTTAAGGGTGAGGGAGGGGGTCGACGAAGTGTGACAAGGGGGTGGGAGGAGTCCTAAATTTCGTGACGTCACATTTCAGAATCTATTTTATTTACAAGTGTTAAGTAAAACACGAACTTTGAACTATTAACGAAACTGTTAACGAAAAACTCAAAAACATTTGCAATACTATCTGTAGAAACATAAGGTTCAAATTGTTTTGTCGGCCACTCGCTCTACTACACTGAGAAAAAAATTCTCTTCTGACAACTGAATTTCATTTACGCAAACAAAATAATTTGATAGCCCATTGCCAATCAAATATTTAATACTTACAATTAGATGTCCGAAGAGAATTTTTTTTCTCGGTGTAGTGTAACTCGCCGATACTATAGCCCTTTGATAAATGCCGCTAAATGCTGCACCGTGCCTAGCGGTGATATTGTTTTTATTTCATTTGTCAATTGACTTTCAAGATGATTTAGTTTAATCATTATTAATTAATAAAATTAGTCGTTTTTTTGTTTATTTCTTGAAATGTTTGATTTGATGTTAATTTTATTAAAAAATCATTTAAATTGACATAAAACAAATTTTGGAACTGCTGTCTTAATTCAATAATTATTTGTAGATGTAAAATTGTAAAATATGTGACGTCACACTAAGGAAGGGGGTCTCACAAGTGAGCCCAGCTGCGACAAGGACGGGGGAGGGGGTCAAAAATCATGAAATTCGTATGACGTAATTTATGGATGACCCCTAAGGTCCTATAAGTCACGACTTGATTGCAACTTGACTAGATCCGAGAATCAAAACAAACTACTTGGAAGTGCTTGATGCTGAAAGAGCGCTCCGGGAAATTCTATTGGAATGTGAATTGAGTCCTCCAGTAGCAGTTCATTTTCAACGCCGGCTTAAAAAGTAGAGAGAGAATCAATTGTCTCTCGTAAAGTTTATGACACGTTTAGGGATTACTTTGACGAGGTATGTAATGAAAACAATACTACCCAGGTTCTACATGAAGTAGGAACGCGATAGCATGTGAGCCTGATTTTTATTCTATTAACTATTAAATCAGTGCGAATTGATCGCAATTGTGATAGGTACTTATATTCTTGGTGGGCAGCTAATGCCAAACAATACCCAAATTTAACAAAGTTTTCCAAAATCTATTATTCAGCACCTTGCAGCAGTGTGTACAGCGAAAGACTTTTTTTGGCCTTATTTACGAAGACAAGGGAAATCGTTTGCTACCTCTTAATGAAGAGAAATTAGCATTCATTCACCATAATTTTCTTTTAGTGCAGTATGAGTGCTAGCTAATTCATTTTCTAAGTTGTAGAATTATCTTGCGATTATTGATTGTATTTCTTAAGTGATACTTAAGGTTTGTTTCATACGTTGATGCTCAAACGCAGACAAGACAAAGAGCAAGACACATTGACCAAGAAACAAAAGTGAGTGAAGAAATGTTGCAACTAAGAACCGCTCGGTCAAACTAAGCCGATAGTCGAGGTATGTACGTACCTTTTTGTGACTATCGCTTATATCGACACTAATTTGAAGATGTTTAAGCACTGGTTAACCGGTTTGTAACTCGAGCGAACTTGTCACTTTATGTTCTTTACTCACTCTTGTCTCTTGGCCAATGTTGTCTTGCTCTTTGTCTCTTTATGAGTGTTTGAACCTCATCAGAAAGACAATTGGAACAAACCTTTACTAATTTTTGTAAAATTTTTATTGAACTTTTTTCTGTCGGATATATCCATTTTTTTTATTAGAACGCATGTTAAAAAACTTCTGGGGAATAATTTATTTCCGTTATATCTTGGTTTAGAAATATCCCCAACCCTCAAAAATTTGGGCTATGTTTATAACGATATTATTGATTTTTTTTTTAAATTTTCATTAAAATCTATAAAAAGGTTTAGTTAAATTGGAAACAACCTTAACAAATAGGTCAGACTGATAAGCATCACTCAAACGCTCCAAAGTTAGTGAAATGGAATAAAAGACAATGAGCGCAATCGTTCTAAGCGCATTGTGGAACGTAGCTCGAAGCTTAAGTAGCTGCAGCGACTGCACGGCGTACGCCACTGTATAAACCACAACGACGACGACAGTGACATTTTTCAATTTCGAAAAGCAAATATCAAAAACTAAATTTCTCTGGTTAAATAAAGTAATTTTACTTAATTTTAAAGTAAATATTATTTTAAATTAAATAAATTGATATAACATTTCTCTCAAAATAATAAACTTTCTGTTAATACACTAACTGATTCTAACCTCTTTTTATTTTTTTCTATTAGAAATAAGATAAATAATAAAAATGATAGAAATCACTTGCAATGATCGACTAGGAAAAAAAGTACGAGTTAAATGTAACGCAGATGATACAATCGGAGACTTAAAAAAATTAATAGCTGCCCAAACAGGCACGCGATGGGATAAAATCGTATTAAAAAAATGGTACACCGTCTTCAAAGATCACATTCCAATTTGTGATTGTATCCTTTTTAATCTTTTATTTTTAATAGTAAATTTCAAAACATGCAAACAAATCTTTAACATTTTTCTAGATGAAATTCATGATGGAATGAACATTGAATTATACTACCAATAAGTTACAAAGATAAGTTTTATATGTTACATTATGTTTTACTTTAAAGTATTGTAAGTTTGTATAATTTTTCAATAAACTCAATAGAAATTGAATTTTTAACTTCTATTATTTCTCTTTATTTGTAAAAATAGAACACATTTTTAAAATATAATTTTTTTTATACAAAAAAAAAACAAAATTAACAAAATTTCAACACGAAAATATTTAAAAACTATTCTAATAAATAACGTGAAAGAAATATACAATAAATTATATATCAAAATAAATTAGTAAATTCGTTTTTTTTAAATAAATAATTGTTAACAAATAAATATTATTCTTTGATTGATAATTCACTTTTGAGCTAAATCATGTTTTGTTACCTCCTTTGGTATCCGTTAAAATAACTAATTTGCGCTAGTAATTAGTTAAAATTATTCTAAAAATATCATGTTTAATCAATTAGTTTAATGCGGACGCGTAAATTGTGCATCTGAAGAATTAACACGTCTAGCAGCTGGATGATGAACAGGAGAGCGTCCTGGGCTCGTTGAATTTTCGAGAATTGTCGTATTATTGATTTCAGCTGATACTTGTTTTTTGACTCGATTATTTAAAAAATCGCGAATGTGTTGAACAATAAGATCAATGGCAACTGAAACAGAGAACAGTTTAAAACTAATGATAATTTGTCTGAAAATAATTAGGCAAAGTTATAGATTAAAAACATTTATTTTCTAACATAATTTTTGTGCTTGACAAAAAACGTTTATAATTATTGCACCAAATATAAAATTAGCGCTTTATTTTGTAGAATACATTTTTCTTAATGTTAATGTTACAATGAAAAACACTCAGCCAGATTTGGTGTAAAAAATGGAATGATCAAATTCTTATTGGAAAAATTGACACTATTTTATTACATCAGACTTATGGTAGCTCAGTCGTTTGATGAGCGGAATATTTGGTATGGTTAAGGAAAATATTGATTTGAAATTTTAAAAAGGTTACTATTAGGATTAAAATGATGGTACATAAACACTTAGTATAAGAACAATTCTTATAGAATATTTTTAGTTTCGGCTTCCAGTCAAATGATAAACTCGTACTACGGGGAGTTAAGACTATGTTATTTTATATAGTTTCATTTTTTTGCTCTTAGTCATCATCGACTTAGAGAATCAGAGCTAGTACTTGGTCGACGTAGCAGCACTCGATTGCCTTGCTGTTGGTTTCCGCAGTGTAAAATATCCCAGATGTGATGCACAATTAAGTCAATAGCCACTGCAACACAAATAATGATCGCCAATTTGTTACTGAAATGCTTTTTTTACTTTCAAATAAACTTAGAAAAAAAAATCAAAAGCATTATATTTACTTAAGAATTAAACATTCATATTTAGATTAGGGCCCTGTTTTGTTAAATTTCAATAGACGTAACTGTGTTTGCAGTGACTATTAATTTAAAAAAATGCAGAAGAATAAATAAAAAGGGCCCTGTTTCTAAAGATATTTAATTTATTAATTAAATTTCTTTACCAGCGCTTTTAGTTACTGAATTGATTTTTGTTGAAGGTGCAGAATAGAAAAAAGTTTATTTAAATTCAAAAAAAATTCATACCCGTATTGTCAGCTCCTCTTGGTATGATCACGTCAGCAAATTTCTTAGTCTAAATTAAAACGTAAAAGTAAACATAAATAAAACAAAATTTTTATAATATCACATACCGGAAAACAAAACTCTTCAAATGCTGGCTTTACAAAATTCATATACTGATTTAAAACTTGATCCAAATCACGTCCTCTTTCCTTTATATCGCGTGGAACTAAAATATAATATTGTAATTATAAATGTTTTAATGGCATTATAATTTTTTAGTAACCTCGTCTTGCTAAACGCGTATCTGAATCAGTGTCAACAAAGAGTTTCATATGAAATAAATCACGAACTTTTGGAAAATAAAAAACGAGAATTCCTTCAAATAAAACCACGTCGGCTGGGTAAATAGTGGTTATTTGATCCCGAACCCTGAGAGTGAAGAAAATTATTAATGAAAAATTATTAATGAAACAAGTTTTAAACCGGCTTCATACTGCGGGATATAACTGTAGGTTTGTTCCTGATGAAAATAAAAACGTACATTGTACGTTACAAGTCATTCGCAGTAAAAAAAAAGTAATGCGTAATATAAAAATGTTGCCACAATGTCATATTGCGCATAACTTGTAAAGTGTTATGAATGGTTTTATTTTCTTCTGGAACAAATTTTATATAAGTTATAAATAAAATGATAGCGAATTTCTACAAATTCTTCAATTAAAGTAATTGGATATGTTATGAAATAAAATTAGTTTAATATTATGACTTTAAAATAAAGTAATTTGCGAAGTCAATACTTGAGTTGCTTTGATATTTACCTAAATATTAACATTTGGCTTAAATTTGATTAAACTTCAAGTGAAATTTACATCAAGTAGCTTGAAAATCAAGTTAAGTAGTTTAAAAGTCAAGTTACTTTAAAATAAAGCCAAGCCTACCAATTCCAGCTTTGTAAGGATTTATTTCAAAATTTATTGAATCAATATTTATCAATTTTTTTTTTTGAACGTTTGATTCTCTTAAAATAAGCATTAATTATTTCGAAATTCGTAATTAATCTAAAGTCATTAAAATTTTAATATTGAAAATAGAAATGGAAATATGAATATCATAATAATGACCTAATCATTTAAAAGAGGGCCTAGGCTACAAGTTTTACACTTAAAATTGGAAATTCAACAAACCATATTAAACAGTTTTCAAACCAAATTGAACGTTTTATAAATCAATTGGGATAGTTTGAAAATCAAATTTTTATCATTACATTGTTACAAGTTAATTATTTGCAATTGAAATGTTTGGATTTGCTTTTGATGATTTGGAGGAAAATTATTTCCGACTTATTTCCAATTTGGATTAGAAATAATTCGTCATTGTCTTCCTGAATGTGACGAAAATACATACACAGTTGAGTACCCGTCTCCTTAATGAGCCCTTAATTCCCCTCATTTAGTAGTTTCTGGATCGAAACAACTTCTTCCACTTAACTACTCTTTTTTTGGTTTCGTACCAAATCACCCCTTATAAGCCTCCACTAGAAATATAGAAGGCTTATAGCGGGGATCAAGCGACAAACCCAAGAAAAATTTTCCCTGCGTCCTCTAGAAGAGGATTATAACGGGTACTCGGCAGTACTTCGTGTATGCTTTTATCACTTGATAATACATACGATCAAAACTTTTTCAAGTAGCCCTAATAAATACCGAGTCTCCCTCCGTGTTCTCGATAATCGACTAATGAAATATAACAGTAATAGTCATGATAAGAATTTGATTTATAAAATGTCTAATTTGATGTGAAAAGTGTTCAATGGAATTGCAGAGAGGAATTGTAAAAAGTCGAATTTGGAGTGTAAATACATAAACAATTTTTATAGATATTAAAGAGCTCTGTGAGTTTTGCATGTGTCAGTGTTACACGTGGGAAATTATAAATTCCAAATATCACTTAATCGATCGACAAAATATTTATAGTTTGAGGGTATAATCAGGAACAGATGGAGACCTTCGGGCTACAAAAGCCCCAACGTGTGTAAACAAAAATTGGTAAAATTGTATTTACAATCACAATCAAACTTTTAGACTTTCTACCTTTTACTTAAAAGCGCTCAAAAGATTCTCCCGATAAAATATAGGAACCATCTAGGACAAAGTACACCAATGGACCTAATGAATATTGCAAACTAATATAAATGGTCCCATTCAGAAGCACGGTGGGCGATATAAATTATATCTCAAGAATTTGTAGGATTATATTACCATCTATAGGGCGAAACCAGTTTTAGGATTTATGTTAGCTTTGTTCACGGTGAAAATAAAACCGTAAAATGTACGGTACACGTTTTGAGCAATATAAAAAATCAGGGGCCAAAAATCAAAATAATTTTGTAATTTATGCACAACTTGTTTTGTACGATGTACGGTTTTATTTTCATCGGGTACCATCCTATTGATAAACTTACACAGAATTAGTTCGGTAATCGTAACTGGGTATTTCACACTTTTTCCCAGCTAAAATATCACTCAATGTTGATAGAATCAAATCGTCGTCAAATGCGTCAGGATGGTCAAAATTAAAAAGTCCTTTTTCAGCTTTGTGTTTCTCTTCTTGGGTTAATTCTCGATAAAAACTATCTTGCGATATACATACAACTTGTCGTTTGGCTGTGTCCATATCAACCTGTCCCAATTTTTCCATTATCCGTTTGCATACTGTAGACTACAAAGAACCACGCAATTGTTCACCATCATGTTCAGGTATTGAATTTCGCAATGCGTTTACCTTTCCTGATGCTGTACCGCCACCAACTCCAATTAAAAACGGCGTTTTGCCCTCAATTCCGCTCATTTTTCCATTAAATCGGTTACTGGCATCGCTCACTCTGCGAAGATGAATTCCGTTTACATTATTTACATTAGTTGATTCAGCCATTTCACGGGTAAGTTTTTGATCACATTCGCAACAATAAACAAAATAAGGTTATCATTTCACGCCAGTGAGCCGAAAATTAACGAACGCAAATCCCGAATAAATACAGGGATACACATTGTTGCCATCTACAGGAATAAATTTCATACTGCCGTGTTTAAATTTGGATCGAGCCATAAATAATTTTAATCTTGTTGCAATTTGTATAATGAATTATTATACAACTTGTTCAAGGTGTATTCAAAATAAATGTTTCACTTTCTACCCATCTAAATTCCATTAAGAATAAACTATGAAAAAATACGCACTTACCTGTTGTAATGTAATATGTCCGAAAAAGTCTTGTGCGAGAAATTTTTCGGCTCCATATCCTCAATTTGGAGCTGATCCCTCGTAAAAAAATAACTTGTAATGTACAAATTACGATTACTTCGAAGGTTAATGACGCGATTTGTAAAAACACGTACGCCTGTTAACAATTTCATATTTTAATATCAATTTCAGTAAGAATTATACGATAACCATTACATTTCTTCAAACAAATTTTAAATTAATAAATTGACAGTAAAATAAAAACCATATTTACAACTCCGAGTTGTATCAATAGCTAATTGAAATTGTTTTGCGTTATTTGTGATTTCCCTGATTGACCGATGATAGAAATCGAGCGTTTAAAAATTTTTTCTTATCTGAATCAGTGATTGCTTCAAATCACAACTAAAAAATATAAACTAAAAAAAAAAATATTAAACACTATTTATAATATCAAAAAGAGTTCTCAGAACAATTAATTTAAATTATATACTTCTTAGAATATTTGAATTTATTACATTAAATCTTTTCTCGTCTTGTCTTTAACAATCTCAGACTAGAACATATAAAATAAATATACAATATCAACCTTTATGTAAATGTTATCATTATAAATTGATTACAATATTTATTTTAACTTTTGAATTAAGTTCACTCAGTTCATACAAGTCGACGTTATTTTGTATTGCATTTATTTTAATTTGTAATGAATAATGTACTTCAAAATTCTTGCACCTCAACAACGTGATAAGGAGAATAAAAGGATGGATTTTTCAGAAAAAATTATTTTTTTTTCATAAAATTAAAATATAAAGTAATGTAAATAATTTTTTAATGTTTACTAATCAATAAAATAATTATAAAATAAATTTTAGCACCTACTATTTGTTCTTCATATAATTAGATAGTGCTTTGTATAATTTAAAAAAAATATTATATAGAATAAAATTATATTCAGATTACACTTTTTTTTTTAATTTTACATTAATTATTATTAACAAAACTAATGAATTTATTTATCATAGATATTAGTATGATTTTGATTAATTTATTTTATACACACATATTATAATTGAGGAATTTTTATTATTAACATATTTAAATGATTAATTAATGAGATAACAAGTCAGAAAAATATAAGTAAGTTTACTCTTTCCCCGAAAACGACTAATACATTAATAAAATGTTTAGAATATTTTTATCGACTGTGCTTTGTATTTTAATGGACATAAACTATGTTTAAATTTTGTTTAAAATAACCTTGTTTGAACCTTAGTTTCTTATATCAATTATATAATAGCTTCAAATGTTGATAAGAAAATAATAAGATAAGTATTCGAATTATTCTAACTATCTAGTGTAGATTCAAAGTTGAACTAGGGTTGGAAGATATTTTATTAAAGTTTTCGCTATTTGAATAAACATTTAACATTTTTGGAAATTTAGATAGCGAGATGATAGATTGAGCTGATAAATGAGCATTATAATTGATTTGTTATTCTAAAACTAGTTTTATGTTTGGATTTTTGTATTTATCAAAAGAACTATGATGAACTAGCTGTTTCACGAAAACTAATATTAATCAACACTCTTATTGATATAATTTTATGTTAGTGTAAATTTTCAACGTTTGGCACATTTGAATATCATTTAAATCAGTGGTTTCCTGTGAGGGTGATGAAGATAACTCTAGGGAGAGTCTTTTTGAACAAAGGCAAATTCAGGGTGCCCACGTAAGAAAACTGAGTTAAAACATTATCAAGTTTTTTCTATAAGACGTGTCACTTGTCAAGTTTCACGACAAGTTTTGTGAATATCTCGACATGCACCAATGATTGCCGATTCACAATATGTTATAAAATACTATAAAAAAAACGAGCATTGTCGCTTTTACGATATTTGTCGTTTAAAAAATACAAATTTGAACTGTCGTCTCACGTGACAAATGATACGTCTTATAGTACAGGGCCGATTTTCTCAGCTTCCAATATGAAAACAAGCTTTATTCATATTATAGAAAAAGGGGTGAATCATGGAAATCCTCTATACGATCATTCTAGATTGGGTCCTGAAACCTTCGTCAAATCTACCTATGTAGAGTTACTATTGCTGGAGTTGTGAAAACTATAAATAAACAAGGGGTTTCAATTTAAAATTGGAAATCAAAAATTTTGGCTATAAAGACAAATTCCAGTATTATATCCAGCCGTATGGGCTACAGTCCGGGAGGTTTTCTATTGCATGGCCACCAATATATTTACCAAAAAAAAAGTTAGCGTAGGCTTTCAACAATGAACTATAGGCTTCAACAATTCTAATCTACTAACAAAAAAAAAAAAAACAAAACAAAACAAAAAAAAATAAAGCTATTTCAAGCTAATTTCAATAGTTATACTCGGCGATTAAAGATTGTTGAAGACAGAAATGGCAGTCGAAAAATTAGCGTTATTACACCAGGTTCAGCTTTGTCATTAAGAATAATCGGGTCTATTCCGTAAGACGTGTCACTTGTTAAGTGAGACGACAGACAGCAAATGGCGTGTATGCGACAATGCTTGTTTCTTTTGGGTATTCTGTAATGTATGGTGAACTTCGTTTGAAACGAGAGATTCGCAATATCGTTAAGCGGCAGCTTAAAGAATACGATTTTGAACTATCGTCTCATATGATAAGTGACACATCTTACGGAACAGACCCAATTATATTAATTTTTATAGTAATATATTATATTTTTTTAATAAAATGTTGAGCATTAAAATGTTATTAATATTTTTTTTTAAATCTTAAATCTTAGTTTTTGGTAAATTCTTTTCTCGTGGCATATTTTTCTTTTAGAAAAAGGGGTCGTACACCAAAAATAGTTAGGAACCTCTGATTTAAATATTAATTTATTATTTAAGTGATTACTGTAGTTGGTTGTAAAAGTAACTATCAGCAATGATCTACTTTTACAAAGCACAGTTATATCTTTAACAAGGATAAACTATAAAAAAGTTAATTTTTTTAAATTGTATAATTGTACATAAAATCGAATACTTCATGTTACGGCCTTTGTTTGAGACGTTTTGTTATGTTTCTTCATAATTAAAAATTTCTTTGTTTCCTTAACAAGAATATAAGAAAGTTTTCTTAGCGTTTCACTTGTATTACTCATAAAATGGAACAAAATGTAAATATAAAAGATATTTTTTAACGTACGCTTTGAGGACGGAAACCATAGGCGTAACATAACACAAGACAGCAAAAAAAAAACATTTCACAAATCATCTGTCCCCAAACAATAGGCCTTAAGTATGTTAATAGAAAGCTAACATTTAACAGTTTGAAAGAAAAATTTCAGTTAACATTTTTTCCCTCGTAATATTCTGAAATAAGTTTTGAAGATTTTCGTTATAATTTTTGGACTAGATTTTTTTGATACTAAATTCAAATTAAAATATTTACACAAAAATATTTAAGGATTTTAGTTGCTCTGACTGATCTTAACATTCGAGAAACATTCGTTTTTCTTTTCTTTTCTTTTTAAATTAGTTTATAGGTCAATGAAGCTTTATAATTACATAAAATTGAGCTTGTATATTACATGTTCTCAAACTAAATTGTAGTACCAATATGCAAAAACTGATGTCAAAAATTGTATGGAATGAATAAAAACATTAAATAAATCCTTTGGCAATGTGATTAAATTTTGTTGATTGAATAACAGAGATTATAATATAGTTATAAAAACTTGAAATATCCAATTTAATCTAAATATTATGTCTTGCTAAGAAGATACGCAGATCCTACAAACCCTAAAATATGCAATACTGCTGGAGTATTGGTTCTGTGTTCAGTGTAATAACGAAAATAAGAAAAAACAAAATACAAAAAAAACAACGCTCTTTATTATACATTAAAAAGTTTAAAGATTTATTTAATTAGCCCAAGGGACTTTTTTTTAAGTATTTATGTCGCTTTAAATCTAAAGTCATAACTGTCTAAACACAGAAAATTTTTGTAGTCAACTAATAAAGAAAAATCCCGGATTTGAGAGGAATCGAATCGAACACCACTGACACATGGAGCGAAGGTCTAACAAATCTAACCGCTACGCCACTAAGTGGACGTCTAATAGATTTCTACATGAAAATATATGTCTTTCCGACAAAGGTAGCTTTTAGACAACAGAGCTTTACCTAAGCAAATTTCAAATAAGGTCAACTTTACCGATACCACTCTTGTCAAGTTCAATAGAAAAAATGTTTTCCTGTCTTAAATCCGGGCCTGATTGCTATTAAACTTTTATTAAATCTTTTTAATCTAAATGATTCTTTTCATCTTTTAAGAAGGAAAAATTAATGTTTAGCTAAGTAATGTTTGCCTCACTTAAAAATAAAGTGTGAGTGCTAATAGTGTTGATATAAACTATATTTAAGTTAAAAATAATTGATTCGTTTATTATATTTTAAATATGGTATGTAGTTAAAATATTTTAGTAATTTTGTATTATAGTTTAAATACTGTATGAAAATAAAATAGGAAAGTGAGTTGTGAATCACAATGAGATTTTCAGGCGAATCCCCCCCCTCCAAATGAACATTAACAATCATGACTAAATAAAACTCATAGCAATTTTTTTTTTACTCAAAAGGTAGAAAACGTCAATTTTTGTTATTCAAACATGCGCTCAGTAAAGCTCTAAAAATTATGGCTTCGTTTTAGGGGCTGTACTTAAATTAAACCAATTTAGTATAAGGTGGAGGAATCAGCTTGTTATGGTACGAAGGAGGATCAATGCTTCAACGCTTGAACGTAATTTGTAAAAATAAATATACCATTTTTGTGCGTTACGGAATTTAAGTACAGCTCCTTAAATGGTTCAAAAAAGTAATTTGATTAAAAAATCAAGTTAAAGAAATACCTTCCTCTAGATTTTGCCTACAGTGCTCTCGGTTAAGTTACAACATTGACTAAAATTTACCATATATATAAATATATTTACCACCACATAGACCCACCTATAAGCCATTAATTAGTTAGATCCCTGTGTGGTTAAAGAGAAATTTTCACTAGACGACATATGAAAATTAGATAGTCACTAATAACGAATGGTGTTTGAGTGGCTATAGATAAAGAAAAATCAACGTTAAAAATTATGCAGGATCTACCTTTCTTCTTAACAGAGCAGTATTGAAGTGAGAAAAACTGATCATTCTATATTTTTACACGGCATATACTTTAGAATACGTTCACATCTTGTATTTAAAACAACTAGGATTATAGTACGATTAACATGAATCTGGTATTGATAATATAAGTTCATTATTTAGCTAATTTACAATAACATTTTATTGTTTTAATACCATAATTTTATATGAAAAATGTCACGGTGAATCCTTGGGAGACTAAAAGTTTATGAAATAATAAAATATAGTAAACTGCCGACTATTCGTGTATAATAGAATAAGGTAAAGAACATCCTAAAGGTACATAGTAAAAGTATGAACTTAACTGTGTTTATAAACGTTCATTCCTACCGCAAATTGAACCCAATCCACACATCCTCCATACCACACACAATACAGGTTTACCCCATACAATCCACGTCTAAAATTTTATTTAGATTCAATTTAAGGTGAGCTTAATACAAAAAGTATTGTTTACAGAATTATCCATGATTGAACTATGCGTGGACGGAGTTCAATTTGCGAGAGGCCTACGTGTAAATCATAATGCTCTGGTTTTCATAACCATAAGCTCGAATAATCAACAGCTTACTGTTTGTTCTAATTCATGAAGCATACTAACATAAAACAAATCTAATCACATTGGGTTTCACATACTTCAAATAATAACAATAATATTTGAAATGTTATAATTTCTATTGGCCACTGAATCTAAAACTTCAACCGATGCATTCTAATGATATATAATATGTAATTCGTCACAAAGTTTATTATTGTTATTATTTTATTTAGTAAATAAATAACATAGAAATTTTGTACTTGATGATGTATTGTAACAATTGTTAAATATGGCAATTGAGAAAGCAATTTAATGTGCAAATGGCACTCCGTTAATTATGCCTATTTAATTGTAATACAGCCAAAATGTTTTTTAAAATATTTTCGATTTCAAACTAAATTATTTTTCTTACTATTAGATAATTTATTATGACGATTAACAATAATAAAATCTTCGTATATATCTTTATTATTTTATTTTTTACTACTTATGAAATCACCTGGTTTTCTTTTCTAGCCAAATATATAAAAAGAAAGTAAAACTATATTAAAAATATTTACTACTTTCGAATATCGATAAAACTAAATAAAAATCTAAATGCTTTTGGAACGATTATGTTAAAATTTTAAATATTTTTTTTTCACTTTAAAAATATATAATTTTAAAAACTTACTCACATTTTAAAATTAGAGAAAATATATAATAGATATTTGCACAAATGTTTAGTCATTCTTTGAAACTATTGTTATATTATTATTTACCTAGAAAGAAAGATTTTATTTGCAAAACTTCATTTCTTTCGATTATATACATTCCACTTGTTTTTTTAGGCTAAAGAAAATTTGTTTAACTTAAAAAAATAATACAAATCGCTCACTCGATTATTCATTGAAGCACGGTTTCATAATATATTAAATTTTTAACTCTTATATATTGATATTATACCCAACCTGTAAATTTGTATAACTTCTTATATTTTTAATTAACAGTCGCAAAATATTTTTTCTGTACGTACACAATTTTTTAAAATAATCAAAAAAATATTTTTTTATTTAACCACTGTTATTACATTTTTTTTAAATAAAAAAAAATATTTTTTTTAACCATTGTTATTATATTTCATAAATAAATGAAAACTACTTCTAATTTAATTATTCAATTAAAGAAGCCCTTCAAGTTTCAATATGATAGTTGAGTTTTAGTGGTTTGTGTTACATTCATTTT
Source organism: Sisyra nigra (assembly GCA_958496155.1). Classification (NCBI taxonomy): domain Eukaryota; kingdom Metazoa; phylum Arthropoda; class Insecta; order Neuroptera; family Sisyridae; genus Sisyra; species Sisyra nigra. The sequence continues at coordinate 26,135,280 of OY292313.1, forward strand.
TTTTTGTACATACAGAAAAACATTGAATAAAGCACCAATAATTTTAATTTTTTTTTTCTATGTTTCTGTTAATATAATTTAAGGAGCTTTCTTTTAAATAACTAAACTAAAATAGACCTTGTTCGATGTTTTTGTTTCAGTTTTTTGATCAGGTGTCGTAGAGTTCTCAGAATGATTAACTAAAGAAGCAGGCGCCCTCGGTGGCGGTATCTCTTCGGATCATTCAGACTCACTGGTGAATAACTCGGGTTCAACACGAACATAACTTTTGGGAAAGAAACCAATCTGTAAAAGAGGCGATATGAAATTAAATTTTTCAACAAACTATTGTTTCATTTACTTGATCTTGATATTTTCCACGCCACCAGCCCTGAGCTTCCCGCTCCTTGCTTAAAACAATTACTTCGCAACCTCTTTTTAAAGGTAATTGCGTGTTATCAGTTGGATAAAAATCGCATTCTGCTATCGCTTTGATTCGTCTGTAGGGCCATTGTAAAGTAACATCAAGGCTGTAATTCAAATTATTATTGCTGTTTTTTTTTCTTAGTAAAATGTAATAAGAAATATTACCCAATAAAGTTCTCTCCTAAGCTCGTTTGTTCATAGTATGCAACTAATTCAACGATACTTTTAAAAAATCGTGACTCTGATAGGTAATAATGCGGCACTGACTCTACATCTTTTTTATATACTTTCATATGCTTCACTTTATCGTCCGTTCTAAAATAAATAAACAAATTAATATTTTGTCCTTAAAACACTTTGTGTGGGTTTTATTTACTTTAAGCTCAACGCATATTGCGTTTCATTTGGATGTGTAGGGCCTTGAGGTCGTATACGTAACATATAAGTTCCATCAATTCTTTTATCTAATCGCATAGCAGCGGCTTCACGTTCCATAGGCCCAGCAAACCTGTAAATAAAAATTAATATAATTTATCTTATTATTTATTAATATTATTAATTATCTTAAACGTATTTAAGGTTGTTCCATCATCAGATGTTGATATATACGCCTATACACATATTACTTTCCACATCGCTTATTACTAGGTCAGAGTCTGCGCCTTCTCTTTTCCGCTCGTTTTCTCCCTTATTTTAACTGAACTTTACGGTATTTGAAGAATATTTTATTTATTTAACATACACCGCGATATTCTCGGACAGAAAAAAAATTATTACCTTTTATTATTTGATCATTTCCTACTCAGTTTCGTCAATTTCTGTAAATTTGTTTTTCACAGTGAATTTTTTTCTGTCGGTTACATCCATTTTCCATAAGAGTGCATGTTAAAATTTATCTTCGTTCGCTTAGTTATATCTCGATTCGATCTCCATAACTTTCAAAAATTCAGGATTATATTTTCAACGATATTATTGATATTGTTTATATAATATGTTCTTTTTAATTACACTTTATACATGGGTCAGTTATATTGGGAACAACCTTATTTGTGTGGGGTCATAGTGACCCCACGGGATTTTAAAATTAGATTTTGTCTCTTAAGATGGATCACCGCCACATATTCCCTCCCTAACGCCACATTTTTCAGCATATATTCAAATTAAAAGTTTAATGGCAATAACCGCAGGTATAAAAAAATAAAAGATTAAAATGCATCATAAATGATTTAACACGCAAAATTCTTGGTTTTTATCACCTTATATTCTAAAATATTAATATTTATTATATTATTAATTGAAATGAACTATAAACAGGGGGGTCATAAAAAAGGTGACGAAGGGGAAGGGAAGGATAAAATGACGAAATTTAGCTTGACGTAGTTTATGAACGGCTCCGTTGCAAATTATTTTAGTAAACTATTTTCACAGTGTATTATAATAATTATATTGACAAAAAGATAATTTAAATATAACTATGTAATTTAACTTATCTTATTGTCAATATACCGCCCAATTTTCAGATTTTCAAAAATGTACCGCAAAAAAAGAAAAAGAAAATCATTACTCTAAAAAATAAATCTTTATCTAAGATTCATAGTTGGGACGATTCTGGGAATTTTTACGACTCTTACTGGGGTTAGACAAATCCTAAAGCTATTTAAACGCGTCGCTAGAATATTGGTATTACAAATGAGAGAGAAGAGATTATTTGAAGTTAATAGAAATGTTGTATTACAAACCATAGGTTATCATCCAAAACTCTATCAGGGTGAGATGCGAACGATGGAGGTGGAGGAGGTGGATGACCACATCGTCCCGCATTAGGAATACATGCTTTGTGAACAGCTACATCACACGTAGTACAACGATATCCTTGATATAATCGTCCTTTTAACCATTTACTGCAATGGATACAAGAAACGGGACGATTGAAAGTAAACATAACAAATTTATGATCAGTGTTGCGACACGAAGCAGGTTCAATGTTATCACTAAAAATAAATTAATAGTTTGTAAATATAGTTCATATTAACCATAAATATGTATAAAAAATGTTAAACATCAATTTGGAAGTTATATTTCTTTAACGGCGTGATTTTAAATATCATTTCTATTAATACTCTTCATAGTTTCCATATTATTAAAGCATCTATGATCATTAATTTAAAAAAGTATAACTTCTACTACGCATACACGCACATTTTTTTAAGTGAAAATTCTTAAGGTACGATAGGAAAAAAATTATTAAAGTACAAATTTAATTTAGTTGTTTCACATTACGGGTTGCGCATAATCATAAAATTTTTTTTCTTATTTTATATGTTAACAAATACAAAAATGTTAATAACCGAAAGAAGTTTCATTTCTTACGCGTGTTTATTAAAAAATATTATTAAATTTTATTCAAGGAACCTTACATCGCGTCTCGTAAAGCTTTAATCATTTTATGTTTTAAATCTTCAGTGCGAGCATACAAGGTATACGCAGATCTTTGAGTTTTCTTCACTAACAACCATTGGTAGGACCATCGAGAATCTCGACCCATAGTACGTCTATCTGTATGATCTTCAACACGATACTCTGACAACTTGAGACTTTCCCGATAGCTAAATTGATTTCCCTAAAATAGAAACAAAATAAGTTAATAAATACTAGTTTAAAAAAAAGAAGTTTAACATACTTTTAAAGCTTTACACATTAGCATCATTTGATCGAATATAAACACATAACGAACTCGAACTTTTTGATCATCATGTGCTTTAATTCGTAATTCACCGTCTTTTAGTAAACGTCCGTACTGGTGCAGTTCGTTTCCTACAGGATCCCAATCGATGATATTTTCTTGAAGTTGTCGAAGAAGTTGTAAAGTATCACTGTCTCTCTTAACTTCATTGATGTATTGAGCCACATCAACCATCGCTTCACGTGAACGTTTTAACTCACGATAATCTTCGTGATTCTAAAACATAAATTTTTCATTTATATTTTACTAATATAATAAAGAGAAAATGTTTCTAAATTTGTATATGAGGGGTTATCTCCGAAACTACTCATCCGATTTCACAAACATTTTCACTATGTGAAAGATACTTTATTCCAGATAGATATAGGCTACATTTTACCATGGTAAATGGATTTCAAATATATTTGATATTAGCACTCCCCCTTCTTCTCTTAAGGTTGACTAAATAAATAATAATATATTTATAAAAATTGAAAGTTATGCTATTAAATATTAATCACGATCATAGCCGTACCGACCGAGGGGCAAGGTGAAGCAGTTGTCCTTCCTCGACTCATGACTAAATATAATAGTTAACTGGCTATACCAAAAGACTAACTAAGAGTATTTATAAAATTATATTAACACAAGTAAAACTGGAGGTTCTTGTTTCAAAACTTTACGGAACTTTCTCTCCGACGGACTATAGCTGACAGGCTAATTCTTTGAACGCGCTCATCTCAAACACTACAAGTTGCAAAATTATAAATATTATTTTTGACCATTTTTTCTGATAATAGCCAAGCTTTAAGTTATTAAAAGTTAGATTTTTTTTTCTTAGAAAAAAAAATTGGTTGTCTGTAAAGTCGGTTTACGGACGATTATAGTTTTACGTGATAACGTTATAAAGAAGCATTGATGAAAAATTGCATACTTTTGTGAATTGATTTGAATTATTATCACTGAATTATCATTATTTTGTATAGATAATACACAGAAGGAGTTAATTGGAAATTAACAATTTTTCAAAATAAAATCCGACTGAAAATTATAAAGGTAATCAAGTAGGTAAATTGTAGAATAAAACACAAAACACGTTGTCTGGGATTCAACAATTATTGAATACGAGGCATAGCTTATTGTAGAAATTTTCAAAGAAGCTTGCGCAGCGGCGTTCCAGTAACAGAACTCTATCGTGCGTCTCTATCGCTCGTATTGCGTTCTCGCTTGCACGAACAGGCTCAAACGGAACGTGACACTTTTTCATGCATACTGTCGGTGTTCATCAATTTATAAGACGTTATCACGTGAAAAATTTATTTTTTTTTTAATTTCAAATTTAGCCACTTATACATAATCTTTAAACTGAAAATGATTACTTAGTAAAGTAAATGTTTGGACTAATAAAATAATCCTGTGGTGGGAGGCTACAACGACTCATACCTGACAATACCTGCGTTATAGTGAGGGTCCATACTTTGAAACTTCACTATGAATTTATGGCAGAGAAGTGGAGAAATCAATAATTTAATTGACCAACAACTTACCGGTTGTGTTTCTTGAATTAGTTTATCTAACAGTAGATGATACTTCAAAATCCTTTGCATAGGCACAGATAAAATATCACGTAATTTAAACTTGCCATTATTTGCTTCTTGTTCGCATCGCTGTTGGAAAACAAATTGTCATTTAGTTATAAATAATATTTATAACTTTGATGCTAAAAATACTCACGGTAACAACTTGATTAAAAGATTCATTCCTTTCGCATATTTCTTGTAACAAACTTTGTGCATTCGTTAAATTTGAACAATATTCTCCATAAATCAGAAACTTTTCACGCCAATTTAAAAACACCTCACTTAATCTCACTGGAGAATCTTGGCTGCAAGCTTTTCTTAATTGACTTAAAAAAAGAGTATGAATTTCTGCTAATTCCTGAAAGAAGCATTGTTTTATTATAAAGTCCAGATACACTGCAAGAGAGTTATGTACCTTAATACAATTAAAAATAATTTTTAAATCATCACTTCGCATCATTGAACTTAAAGGTCGCATAAAATGTTTCTGTAATTTTCCTAAAACTTCTACGTAGTTGGTTTCAGTGTCGACCAATTCTTTGATCACATAATCCCTCTTTTCTAAACTATGACTATTTGTAGCTCCCAACTAAAAAATTTAAATTTCAGTAAAGAAAATCTTTGGTAGGGGATGTATAGAAAAGAAAAAAATATATTGTTACATGCAACTTTACCTGTGAAGCATGCGTAAGAAGAACATTAACGGAACATAAATCAAGATAAACTTCTTCGTCGCGTATGTGAGTATAGTAGCTACCATATTCGGCTTGTTCATCTTCCCCATGGTCAGCATCATCACTAAGTCACAAAGGAAAAATCAAAGCCATGCAAAATAAGGCAAAACAACCAAAAAATAAAATATCTGTTTAAATCAATAAATTTCTACAAATGAGAATCAATAAAATTCCTAAAAATAAATAAACTTTGTTCTTTCTACAAAAACAGCAGTAAATCAACCAAACTAAATGTGCCGTCAATCTAAATCAACGCCAAACGTTACTATGCTTTTTATTCAGGCTTTTGGTACCTCAGGTAATGTAGAAGAAAACGTAACGTAGCACAAATCTTCATATACTTCTTGATCACGATCTTCCATTGGAGGGCATTTGATCGTAAAATGCATCCAACTTGGATCGTGCACATTCATCATTCGTACATTAGTACTACTGCTTACGACACCCCCAACTTGTTCACCATTATATTCAACATTTCCCACATAGTCAATTATACTACAACCGTTTAAACATCGTCACACTCAAAATATGTGTACTTAGTTCATTAAGATGACATTACATAAAATGGTCAAGTATTCAATACAAGCACAGTGGACTTTTACATTAATTTAACAAAATTTTACTTGTGATTATATACTGTTGTCATAAATAAGAAAATTATTTTCTGGACAATTCCTTAACTTAACAATGAAATTGAATATACAACAAAAACTACTTAGTGAGCATAAAACGTTCAACTACGTAATAGTTCTGTAACAGAAACGTAACATTCCTTCGTTCCAGATAAATTTGAAACCCTACATGAACGGCAAAAGATGTGCGTAGTGTAAAAATAGCATTTCATATGATCTGTAGCTTTTATATTTTACAATTCTGAAACAGTATTATACACAACAGACTTACGCATTGTCATTTTTTTTCTTGAACATTTCATTGGACGCGCCAAAATGCGTTTTTCTGATGGGATTTCTTTTTAACTAAATTTGGACTAGTTCGAATCCAAACCACACACTAAACAGCCATGTGATTTCTATATTCTTTCATTCAATCGTTCCAAATACTTCAGATATGCCAAATTGCCCAAAAGTAAAATAATGAAAGACAGGCGCACAAAGTAAGTACATACAATTTTCTGATAGTCGCGTTAATACGTAGAACAAACATGTTATGTAACTGTTACAGAATTGTTACGTAGTTGGACGTTTGTACTCACGGGGTACTTTTTGATGTTTTTGGAACGAATTTCTTTATAGCATGTTACATAACACTAGGAAAATAAGGGTTAGACAGAAAAGAGTATAATATTTGAGTCATTACATAAAAATTGGATTATGAATGTCAGCTATGTAAGAGAGAGTATAAGTCTCGCACACATTTGGCACATATTAAATAAATCAGCAGTCTCAACATGTGTATTGAATGTGTGGGTATATAAACACCTACAACCTTAAATTGCAATCGTTAGACTTCTATTAAGAGTCAACCCTAAGACCACAGGCGTAAAGAGCGACAATGTAGCCACCACTCCATTAAGTGGCCTCTTTTTTTCTGATTTTGTAAGTAATAATAAAAAAAAAATTGACTAATTTAAGAGGTAGAATTTTTCTTCCATTAACGAGATCTTCTTCCGGCAAAATGGTAACGCTAAACAGATGTACAAATAGCTCCCATTTCTGTAACACATTATCTTGCTTATTCGAACGCTCAATAGGGTCTATTAAGGGGGTCGACCCATGTGATGGTTTAAAAAAATCGATTTTTTTTTTATAAATAAATTGCTTTCTTAATATATCTATAATACGGTAATAAAGTGATTTTTGAAAATTCGAAGTAGTTTTAAAGATACAGCAGGTAGAAGAAATTGGCAGTTGGGGTCCGGGCCTATTGACTTGAAACTTTAAACGCGTTTTTCTCAAAACCGTGTTTTTCAAACTTTCCTCCATCGTATCTCAAAAACGGCTTGACCGAATGATTTGAAATTTGTAGGGTACACTCAACACATGTAAACGCATAGAATGAACTATTATCAATTGAAAATTTTTAAAATTTCTATTTTTTATAGCAAAAAAAGAAAAAAAAAACGCAAAATTTGCAACTTTTATTTCAAATGTCTACCAAAAGTCCAATTTTTTGTATATTCATTTGATGAAAGTTCATTCCGTGCATTTAGGCTTACAGATTAAAACGCCGTATTTTTTTTTTTTTGTTTTGAATAAGCCAATCAGCCGGAATCGTGGAGGAAGTGCGAGCTCATTTTTTCGAGGTGGGGGTGTTCAGAACGCTGTAACTCATGTTCTACACAATATTTAAAAAAAATTATATTTATACTGTTGAAATATATGTTAACAAATGATAATAAACTTAAAGCTCTATCTATTTACTGGTCGTAGAAAAAAAATCCCTAAAAAACAGGCCGTCACATGGGTCGACCCCCTTAAAATTTTCAATCTGAGTAACACCTAGTCTTTCAGATATCAATGTATAATTTATTAAGTATTGTATGCATTCTAAGGGCGCGTTCAGACGAATCAACTAAACTCGCCCGACTATTTTCAATCTTGTAGACTGTAGCAGGGTAAGCGACGCGAGAAGTGAAGTACAAGCGAGTTGAATGGGAAGCAAATTGAGCAGAATTGAAAGAAAACTGATCAAAAAAAGTTTGATTCAGTCAATCTTTTGTTGAACGAGTTTAGTTGATCAGTTTTCTTTCAATTTGCTTCCCTTTCAATTCGCTTGTACTTCACTTCTCGCGTCGCTTACCCTGCTACAGTCTACAAGATTGAAAATAGTCGGGCGAGTTTAGTTGATACGTCTGAACGCGCCCTTAGAAACTCATCTTATATTTTCCCATTAATGTGTCTATTTTACACGATATTTTCTGAAAGGTATTTACGGTGTATAATGTAAAAACAGGATTAGGTGTACATTTTTTGCATACAATAATCAAGTCAGGTCACTTAGTGGCGTGGTGGACAAGATAGTTGCCTTATACGCCAGTGATCCTGGGTTCGAATCCCAATGAAAGCCTAAAATTTTTTTCTGGGTTTTCTGATTCGACGGTCGCTAGTGACCATAGTAGTTGATGCGACTTTAAATAAACAAAAACAAAAAAAAAAAAACAAAAAAAAATTAAGTCAACGAGATCGAAATATGTTTTGTATACATCAGTATAACATAAGGAAAAGGCTATATGTGATATGAAAGGAGAGAGAAGGACCTAGTTTAATAGATAATATATAGTGAAAGAAACTTCGTTCGAACCGGGTGTCTGGGGACATCTCCGATTTTCTTGAATTAAAAAGTCCACTGTGTTAATTAACTCAAAATATACATACGCTGATTGCAATTCCCGATAAATGTCTTCTTGCGATTGGGTTCGATGTGCTGAGAATCCTCTGAAAATTATTAATTAAAATTAAATTTAAATTAAATAAGGTTCAACCAATTATATTTACGGTATATTTTTTCGTTGAATCCGATGACATGTTGATAACTTAGCTAATGTACATAAAACTCGATGGAAGTTGGTTAAGTCAAATAACATAGATGGATCAAATAAATCAGCTTCACGAATACCAAACACATCATGGCATGTTTGTAAGAAGGTCTTGATGTTTCGCAAACATAAAAACTAGAAAAATATTTCTTTTTAGTATTACATTATGTTAAATATAAGCTGATACAAACCTGAGCCATTTGGGGTTTTTGGTTGACATCCTTAAAATCAATACATCCGGGATCCAAAACATTGAGCAAATTGCAAAGAAGAACTCCATCCCGAAGGGTGCATGCCAAATCGGTAATGCTAGCCCCTTGCCAATTGGCTTTATGGTCACTCCGAAGGACATCACATCGTGTCAACCAATCGGCACACTCTCGCCACAATTCTTTGCTACTTGATAAATTTGCAGTAGCCATTATTAACGTAATATTATTAAAATAAGAAAACTTAATTTCTTTCCTAGGAAAATTACTATAAGCTTATTTGTTTCATTGTCGCGATCGAGGGAACTGTTCGATGTAAATTTCTCCGTCCACAAACATCATATTGAATTACATATTAAATAAAACGAAACTAGTTAAAACAGGTTGAATACATTGTTATAAAATGATTATATTAAATTTTAAAAATTGTTATAATCATTAAAAAAGGGTTAATTATTAATTGACATATTACGGATCAATTCGACAACGAAACTTTATAATGTTGCTAACTTCAGAGACTTCAGATAAAAATTACAGGAACTGCACTGAATTGCACCAAACTGCACGAACTGCATATCAACTAAAAGGTTATGTTCGCTTTTGGAAATAATAACTTTTTTACTTTTTAATTAATAAAATACTTAAGATGTGGAGTAACTTAAGAGCAACGTTAAATTTAGTAAAAACATCAGAAATATTACGAGTCAACACAAGCATACAGCACTTACAAACTCGAGTTAGTATTTAAATTTATCATCGAAAAATGTTATCGATTCTTAAACATTTTATATTTTTAGAATACTTTTATTTTAAAAAGACGATGGCCTCCTGGTTTGCATAAGAAAAATGGGAAGCCAAAGGTATTACGGGGACGACATTATGTTTACGATCTTGTGGAAGATACAACTATAAAACCAAAACCACTGCTCGATATTATTTTAACGTCATATGTAGAAGGATTAGGTACAAAAGGAGATGTTGTACGGGTGAAGCCTATGGAAGCTTATAATAAATTACTGCTGCCGAAATTAGGAGTTTATAACACACCGGAAAATATACAGAAATATGTAGTAGATAGAGAGAACAAAAATGAACCAGAAGAACATAGTTCTCCATACGCTGCTAAAGTATGAAGTGAATTGTTCACAGGGCAAATCGATTATAATTTCATTTCATTATCACTTTTCAAACATTTATTTACTAAAAAGACAATGCAGTGAAAACTTGTTTACGTGAAACTGGAGGAACCAAAACATGGACGCACCCATTATTTGATCTAGACTCTAGAGGGGGGAAAATATTGAAAAATGTATTTTATAATAATCTTAAAATCCCACTTAGTGGCGTAGTGGTTAGAGCAATTTGCTCTCTTTGCTATAATTTATATATCCTTAGTAATATTATAAACGCAAAAGTTTGTAAGAATGGATGTTTGTTGCTCTTTTACTCAAAAAATGCTGAAGAGATCTGAATGAAATTTGGCATAGATATACTTTAGTATACTTTATATCCAGAGTAACAGTATAGTTCCCGTGGGATAGATATTTTTTGTTTTGTTCTTTTTCAGAGCAAAAGATTAACTTCCTTTTTTGCAATGCGATAGTTTAGGGGTCAGAGAATGATATAGGTTACTTCTTATATCGGAATAATGAGTGGTTCCCATGGGATAGCAAAACAATTGTATTCTATAAGAACCGTATATTTTCAAGGAGTTTCGTTAAAGGTCACGGAATAAAGTCGTAGCTCATTTTCCTTAAAAAGACTTGATCTATTTTTTACCCGGAAAAAATTACTATTCCTGTGGGATAGATATGTTTCTGTTTATCACAGAACCAAAAATTGATATGATTTTTGCAATGTGGAAGTTTGGGGGAGAATGATATAGCTTACTTTTAAGGCTGGAATAAGCATGGTTCCCATGGGATGGCAAAACAATTATATCCTACAGGAACCGTATACTTAAAAAAAGTTTCGGTAAAGTTTGTGAAATAGAATTTATCTCATTTTTCTCAAGAAGGCCTGACCAATTTTATACAGCAACAAAAGAAGTTCTCTAAAAAGTTAAAATAAAAAATTGAGAATTTTTACTGGAAAATAAAATATATGAATTGCAATTTAACACCCGATAAAATTAATAATGACATTTTTATGTTATTTGAATTTCTTTATTGTTTATTGTTGAAGATGTTACTACTAGAAATGAACGTATTAAAATAATAAACTAAAAATTTCAAAAAAAAAAAAAAAAACAATTACTTAACGGAACGAATTTTAATGAAGTTTTGTTAAAGATACTTCAGATCTTAACATGTTGAATATCATTTATTCTAAAAAAGGTACAGTTCCTGTAGGATAGCTACAATCTATTTTATACTATACACATATTAAATTTATTCTTTTAAGGGAGGGTCCTTTAATTACGTGAGGCGTTAAGGGGCTGAGGGAGTCGACCCGAATCTCATCTAATCTTACTTTGGGGAAGGGGGATCTCGGTACATATCACGTATTTTTTTAGGCAGGAAACAGAGTAATATTACGAAAAAATCAGTAAAACATATTCCTTCACTTAAATATGGTCAAATATTCCACAATAATATTTATAGTGGTTTTGCAAATGCCGCAACGCATTTACACTAGAAACACAAGTTTTGAAAAATATTACAATAGATTGGGGGTTGGGAGGAGGGGTTATGTCGAATCTCACGATATTTTACCAGAGGGGAGAGGTGGGATTCCAAAAATCGCCTCGCGTAATTAATGGATGTCCCCTAAAATAGCTGAGTGGTTTTAAATGACGATTGGTATGAAAGATTTTCAAGTCCTAGAGGAATACAAGCACTTTTTTATTTAAAATCGTGTAGAAGATTTGAGATAGCTAACATCCCTTGCTTGAAAAATAGTTTTACGAATTTTTATGAACTTTCTTTGGATCTAAAGTCTGAAAGTATCTATCATCTTTTTCTGTCAAAATAGATTAATTTTAATATTTCGCTATGAAGGTAAGGAATCTATTAATCAATCAATTAAATTTAGATACACTCAGCGAAGCGAGCGGGGATTAGCTAGTAATATATAACAGTATATAAGAAAGTTAATCGCTCTGTCATGTGAACAACTTAAATACGAGTATGTATATTTTGTTAAGAGATTACTTATTGATTCTCTTTTTCTCCTAATTCAGACAATAAACGCATTGAGAAGAATATGTTTAACGGTTATAATGAATAAAGAAACTCCTTGGACTATAGAGCCGTGGCATATTCGAGCTTCGTTTCGAAAAGCAGGATATCATGTTGCTGAGGAAGCCATTAAGTTACCGCCAAAACCAATATCTGGTCCTGATATGTCTTTAGAAGAAAAAGAATTTTTTGTTACCGTTACTGTATGATCAATTTACAAGTTTTAGTCAAAATATTGACTTTTTTGTTTGTTTTAGATTAATAATTTGGAATCAACTCCTGTTCGGTGTCGTATTCATCATTGGAGTACTAAGACTTCTGACCGAGTACCATATCTATATGAATATTGGAAATACCCAACAGGACTTGTTTTTCCTGAAGATGAAAGTATTTCAAAAAGTTTGCCTTCGGTCGCCGTACAGGAAACAAATGAAGCGGAAAATATATAGAAAAACCCAAACTATTGTAAAGTTATAAATTTGAAAATAATAAAAAAAAATTGTTTACTTATGCGTTAAACTTTCAAATAAAGCTAATAAAAGTGTCCAATATGTTGACTGTAGGATTATAAGTAATTGACAAATTTTATATTAGATAAGACCAACTCCTTAAATGCGTTATTTGAATGCCGTTGGAGATAACAGACAAATAAAAAAATTAACACATTAATGTCGTATTACAACACGTACGTGTATAGTACTACTAGCGGTTACTATAAAATTTAATTCAAATTGATATTTTAAACATTGTTGAAATGGAAAATATCAACACGCGCACGTTTCAATGGCCAGATTATTTGGTGTTTGTTATATCATTGTTGATATGCATTGGAATTGGAATTTATTTCGGTTTTGTGCAAGTTTCAAAAAATACAACCGACTATTTGTTGGGAGGAAGAAAAATGAAACCGTTACCAGTTGCGATTTCGATTGTTGTTAGGTAAGTATTAGATGCATCTTATTGTTATCTCAATATGATTTAATTTTGCTTCATATTCATATCCGTTAAATTTATGAAACAAATAAATTAGTTATATAAGCATAAATCATTTAATTTTTTTTTCTTTACAACGGAAATATAAGTCATTTTTTAAAGTTTCCTCGTGATCTAGATTCTAGAGCTATATACAAAAAGAAAAATGGCCGTAATTGTAATGAGCCCAATTTAAGAGTACTATAATTCATTTAGAGTTAATTGAAGGACAAAGATAGTCCGAGTCATATGCTTAAACTAATTTTTTTAAATTATTCTATGTATATATATATAGTAAACAAAGGTACACTTAAATTTGCACTTAAATCCCTTAAAATATTATCCTGATATGATTAATATTACGCCAAAATTCAGACAGTTTAAAAAAAGTTAAAATATTATATATCTAAATTTATAAGTTTTAGCAAAAAACTACTTTTATATTTTGTCATTATTATTGCTATTGCAGTTAAAAATTTTATAATACTTAAATATGCTTTGGTTAAATGAAATTATTTTTCTAGTTCGCGTGCTAAACTGTTATCGAAAAAGCCATAGTTCATATAAAAATATCTAACTGGATTTTCTAGATTTTGCATATAAATTTGCAATCAAAGAAAGGTCTAAAAAGGTCGTAAATTTTTTAGTCTGTTGGAAATATTAATTTTTTAAAAGAAGCTTTAACATAAAGCATCCTGATGAAATTTAAAGCGTGTATCCTGCTCATCGTGATTTCCGCATTTTTAAGAAAGCATATAATATATTGATAAGGTCAACATTATAATGACCGTTGTGACCATTGACGTTATTCGAAAAAAATAGTATTATTTAAATACATTTTTAACCTTAATAACCTACTTTATTGATAAATTAAATGGAAATTTTATTTATAAATCATATATATTAAATAATCTGTTATCTATGTGGTTCAAAATGAACACCGAAATACAAGGGCGACAGTTTATGAAAATATAGAAAAAAAAATATATTATATCAAAAGTGCTAAATTGTCGATTTAAATCACGGAATTTAAATATTAAACTCGTATAGTTCAGGGTGATTCAGGTCTCATTTTTTTTATTTGAACCATCAAATGTATATTGAAAATATTCTGCGAATTTTATAAACTACAAGATTGTTTTAACTAAAGCAGGGAGAGATTTTTTTTTTGTTGGATCCTTTTTTGAAATATGGTTTGAGTTTTCTAGTTACATGAAAAATTAACACCTTTACTAAAATCAAAAATAACATAATCTATTATATGGTCAAGGGTAAAATATCTGTAATTGCAGTTTGTGTACTTTTTAGCAGACGATAATGCAAAAAATTTTTCCTGGCTCAAAAAATAAAATATGCTTAGTTCTGTTTTCATACGGTAATACGGTAACGGGTAAAACATTCCAGAGAATATCTTATAAAATATCGTCTAAAAAATGACCCACACCTAATGGGAAAATTTTAGATTAGTTCCTCAAAAGGCAAATAAAAAATTAATAAATTTGTAAAACAAATATGCTTATTTACATTTTACTCCGTTTTATTTCATATACCTTCTATAATCACCCAGTGAGCACAAAATAAGTTATGTAACAGTTACATAAAAGAAAAAATGTTACGTAACCATTCAAGAGCTATTGTGTATAGATATATAGCTCAATCAATGGTTATAGTACTCACTCATTTTAGAATTTGTAAGAAATAAAAACAAATCTTGAAAAATAGTAACTTAAAATTACTAGATCTTTATGTATTTTGTTTTCACTAAGTATATATATTTATTACTTTCATTTAAATTTTACACATTTTCAAGATTCAATTGAAAAAAAATACCTATGTAGCTAAATTGCAAGGTCTTTAGCAGTTTAGCCGTACACCTAGAGGAATTCATGATTAAGTTGGTTGATATTGAATTTTGTAAATGAAATGAAAGTACGAAGTCAATAATTGACTTAATTTTCCATCTAAATATTAATATTTGACTCGAGTTTTACTTTATTCAGAGTCTTCTCTCTGCTTTATTTTAAGTCAAGTAAGTATATAATTATTTCAAGTAATTTAAAAACCAAGTCAAGTAGATAGTGCATCGCTCTACGTATACATCCGTATGCTTCCGTAATCAAAACAAAGAAACAGAAAAATGCTAAAATTTGAAATAATTCAAATTAGATTTTTTTTGCTCATGTAAAAAAAACGTAAAAATAATAAATTTAATTTGGTCGACCATATTATTTAAAAAACGTGTAAAAAAACATTTTGTTAAAATAGGATTAAGCGTTAATTCATAAATCAGAGATTGATCCAACGGAGATAATTTAATAATTTTATAATTTAAATTTTTTTTAAGTTTTGTGTCTGGAATTGCTTTTGTTGGAACTCCCGCCGAAATTTATGTTTATGGAATGCAATATTCATATATAATTTTCGGAACATTAACAATTGGATTAGTCGCACACTTTATTTTCTTACCAGTATTTTTGGAGTTAAAATTAACATCTATTTATGAAGTAAGTTAAACTATTAACATTTTAATTAATTAATTTTTCCATGATATTAATCTTTATTTCAATTTTTATAGTATTTAGAAAATCGTTTTGATCGATCGACCCGTCGTTTAGGCTCTCTACTTTATATTGTTACAACGGTAAATTTCATTTGTTAGCATATTGCAAAGAACTATAGTTTTTTGTTTTAAAATTTTTGTAGTTGTTTTGGCTTCCAATCGTAGTGTATGTACCTGCTTTGGCGTTAAATCAAGGTGCTAAACTTCTATAATAATAATAATCCATTTTTAAATATTTTCTTTTTGTTTTTAGTAACTACTGTGGATCTGCATTATATTTCAGCTCTGGTAACTGCTGTGTGTGTTTTTTACACCTGTGTGGTAAGCTCAATAGTTTACTTTCTGGTTAACTAAAAGCTACATTCAATATAGTAATTAAATTAGTAATAAAATCAGTGATCAAATCGTCAAATCGTATAAAATTTATTTGCACGTTATCAAAAATACGAGGTATCAAAATGAAATTTTCAACATTATATCTACCACAAGCGCTAAGAATCAAGTTGGAAGAATTAAGAAGGAAAATTAAGCCGTGCAATTAATTTTTTCTACAAGAATTGAAAACTTATCGCAAGATTTTTTACTAAACACAACAATAATGTTAGAAGAACGATAAAAAGTCAAAAATTTCATATTCTAACAAATGTTATTGTATTACATATGTATCGATTACCGTCCAATGATAACTGTAACAAAAAAATTTTGACCAAAAAAAGTGTTGATAAGCACAGGGTCTTAGGAATGGTAATTAATACAATTACTTAGTTTTTTGCAATTTTAAACGATTCCCTTTTTTCCCACAAAAATTAGCAATCAGTTTTTTGATTGCCTTTTGAATGAGAATAAGAAGATTTTCTAACATTTTTTACTTAGCTGTATATTACCTAATGAATTTTACTTAAGTGGGTTTAATTTCATTTCCTTGGGATCAATATTTTAATGATCGCCTATTCCAATATGAACTCTTGCGAGTTGCGACGTTTGAATCGTATAAATTGTCAACGCATAGGCAATTTTGAAACACGACTACCATCATAGTTTCCTATCTTTTTAATGAGCTGCCGTTGCAACAATAAGAACTTAGTTCATTTTTTTTTGTCATTCTTTAAATCATATTACGACTGTCTTACACAAAGAAAATATTTGTAGGTCTTAAATCTTAGATCATAAGTCTTAAATCTAGGGATTTGACGGGTATTGAACCCAGTACCAATGACGCATGTAGCGGAGAGAGCAAACTGCTCTAACCACTGCGCCACCAAGTGATCCCCTTATTCCTATTTTTATTTTTTTGGGTGGTTTAAGTGGCTTTAATATCTAAGGTCATATCACGATTGTGTATACACAGAAAATTTCTGTAGTTCATATAAATCTAGGATCAAAATCTTATATCTAGGGATTCGACGGGGATTGAACCCAGTACCATTGACGCATGTAGCGGGGAGAGCAAAATTCTCTAACCACTGCGCTACTAATCGTAAGTGGACCCTTATTTTATTCCTATTGTTGCAACGACAGCTCCTTAAAAAGATAGGAAACATTGATTGCAGTTGTGCGTCAACATTGCCTATACGTTGACAATGTATACGATTCAAACGTTGCAACTTGCATAAGTTCATATTGGAATAAGCGTTCATTGAAATATTGATCGAAAGGAAATAAAATTAAACCCGCTTGAGCAAAATTCATTGACACAACTGATTAAAAAATGTTAGAAAATCTTCTTAGGAACAAAAAATGGTAATAATAATGTATAAGTTTGAAGTAAGAATTCCAATTCCTTAAACAAGTAAAACGCAAGTTTAGACATAAAGAAATATATACAATCAAATTTAATACACTGATCTTAAATGAAACATTTAATGCTCAACATATGTCTAGTTAGTTCTTAGTTTAATCTAATATTTATTATTAATTATAATCTAGTATTTATTAATCATATAGTATCTAGTTCTTAGATTAATCAGTAAAATTGAAGTTAATTGCTAATGACAGGTATAATATACGTAATATACCATTGATTAACATACTTACAATAAGTGAGAAAATGATCCAAATAAAAGTTATATTTTATAATAACAGTTAGAGTATGTATATACTTCTTTATAAAACTTCGTAACAAATATTTTTTCTATTTTTTTTTTTTTTTTGTTAGGGTGGAATAAAAGCTGTTGTTTGGACTGACTTCATTCAAACATTTTTTATGATTGGGGCTATAATACTGGTTATTATAAAAGGGACGATTGAAGTTGGAGGATTTTCAACGGTGTTAGAACTAAATATCAACACCACTCGACTTGAACCACCCAAGTACTTAATATATTAAACACATAATTGTTTTTTACTATATAATATAATATGATTTATCAACTATGTAGTTGGAGTTGGGATCCTTTAATTCGTCATACTTTTTGGGCATCATGGATAGGAGGAGGAGTATTTATGTTACAGTCCAGTGTTACTCAACAACCAATGATTCAACGCTATCAAACTTTACCAAATTGGAAAGCAGCAGTGAAGTAAAAAAGAAAATTAATTCTTATTTTAAAATTTAAAATTTCTTTCTTTAAGGACTTTATGGTATAGTACTTTCGGTCTTATCATTGTTGTCGTATTGTTTTCTTTCACCGGTATGCTCATTTATGCTCGATATGCAGACTGTGATCCATTGCAACATAAGGTTTAAAAAAATAAAAATATATCTAAATCCTCTAACACTTTTTTTTTAGGATGTGCACGTGAAAGATCAACTTTTACCTTTCTTAGTGATGGATGTATTAGAGAATATTCCCGGATTTGCTGGCATGTTTTTGGCGGGAATTTTTAGTGCTTCTTTAAGTTCATTATCTGGATCTTTAAATTCATTTTCAGCTGTTATTTTAGAAGATTTTTATAAGCCATTGCTTGGCAGAGAACTAAGCTCACTACATGCTGATGTGTTAATGAAATCGGTTGTGGTTGTTATAGGTTTAATAACGTTTGGATTATCAATTGTTGTTGAAAAATTGGGTGGTGTTTTACAGGTTAGATAAAGAAAGTTTACTAAAATACAAAACTAAAAAATAGTTTATATTTTTAGTTAGCTATCAGCTTACAATCTATAGCAATGGGACCGTCTTTAGCTTTGTTTACATTAGGTGTTCTGTGCCCGTGGATTGATGGAAAGGTATTTCAAAACCAAAACTTCCTAATGTCGCAATTCCTTTTTTTTTTAATTTTAGGGAGCGTTTTTTGGAGGTGTTCTTGGTTTAGGTTTTATGAGTTGGGTTTGTTTAGGTACTCAAGCAGCTATTGGGTCTCATCAGCTTGTTTTCCCGACAAAACCCACATCAATTGATGGATGCGGATTAAATGCTACTTTTATAGTTTCAAACATCGAACACAATTCAGAGTAAATATTTAAAATATTTAAATTTTAATATATAATTCATTTTGCAGCGAACTTATTTGTACCAATTTTGCATTGTTTTAGTGATGTTTTTATTTTATACCGAATTTCGTATCTGTGGTATACCTTACTTGGATGCTTGATTACGATTATTGTGGCATTTGGCGTTAATTTAATAACTGGATTTAATAACCGAAAAAATGTTCCAAAGTCATTAATTGCACCATTTTTACGAGAAAAGGACCAAGAAAAAGATATCAATTTGTAACCCTTTATATTATAACTTATATAGTAAAACGAAATATTATATAATAATTATTAGCAATAGTTTATATAAAAGTAATATGAACTAACAAATAACTTTAATACTCGTAGATTTAAACTTATTATGTTATTCTTGATTATTTGGGCTAATATATAGAAAATTTAAAATAATCGAAAAACGGGTAAGTCGAAGCTCAAATCAAGGATATTTATAAAGTTAAGATTTAAAGTTGCTAATCATATAAGATAATGAAGTGATTATAGAAAGAAAAATTATTCCCTACTTTGTTTCCTGTTTTGCATTTTGTTCTCATTATAATAATAGAACATTAGTTATATCGTCCCCTTTCTAGGTAAACCTTCTACCTAACTGCAAAAGCATAATTTTTGAGAAAGCAATACAAAATATAATTATTATCTAATATAGGTACTACAAACTCGAGTGTTTAATTTTTAAGCACTACTGGCACTACTTATGCATTTTTAAGTGTTGTAGTTGATTTTTAAGCACTTTATGGTGTGTTTTTTTGTGCATGTGTATATAGACATAACGTGTGCGCACATTGTGAACATGTGTAAAATAAAACGCTTAAAGGGTTTTAATGAAAAAAAAACACCATAAAGTGGTTAAAAATTGACTATAACATTTAATTACTGTAAGTGCTTAAAAATAAAACCCTTGAGTTTGTAGTGTATACGCAAATAATAATACGAGGAATTTGAACCCGAAAATAGGAACAAGGAAAATAAAAAACCTCTAACGAAAATTCTATTATCATTCTGAACATTTAAAGTTGTTTAACACTAAATTGGAGTGCCTACTCGACAATGTTCTCTGCTAAAAATCTCAATTTCGTAAAAAATTTAATAACGAGGTAATAAAAAGTATTTAATACGCAGAAAGCGGACGATATATATACCTTAAATTTAAATGCTTCTTTGTAATAGATATTATAGTTAGGCATTATAAGGTTTTAATGTTCATTCATTTTTACGAAATATCGAGAAATTTTAATGTATTGCCTAGTTGTATTCGAAGACAAATGCACTAAGGATGTTTCTTAATGTCAGTTCATCGCAAAATTTGCTTTTATGTCCATTCAATTACTTGTAACTCAGAAAACAACATACATTTGAAATGCATTTGCCTTTTTTAAAAGCTTACAAAATGTTTTAACAGTCAATTATTTTTCACCAAATCCCATTCAAGGTGTAGATATATAAAATTTGTACGAAACCCAAGCACATAGCTTTAATTGAAATTCAAAAAATCTATGAACTTTAATTAAGAGTCTCGGATCAACATGCTCTATCAATCGAAATGATTTTAAGTTAAAACTTTTTGATTGTTACTCAGAGTTTGTATAAAACAAAAAAATTTGTTACTATAAAAAGAATTCTGTATTTGACAAGTGATAATTTTGTTATTATATTATAATACTCAATAAATTATTGATGCTGATTTATGGTCTTTTTGTTACCTATATTTTGAAGTGAGGGTATAATTTAACATGGATAATGAAATGGAAAATACAAGCCTCGAAAACTTACAAGTTATTAAAAGAATGGCTGAAAGCTTGTATGAAATGCCTTCTTATAAGCCACAGGTTTGAAAAAAGTTCATATAGAGACTAAGAGTTTAAATATATAATGCAAAATGGGGTATTAAACCATACTAATAATACTAATAAACCATACTCTCCCCCAAAAAGGTTATAATATTAACGCTTTGCACGAAATGTTAATTGTTAATACAAAATAATAAAAACTAAAACTAAACTTTATCTATCTAAGTCTTATCTTATTAAAACTAACTAATTTTGTTTTCTCGTTTTGGTTTTTTTTATTTCATTATACCCGTTTTCCACTGTAATTACAAAACCGTGGTTTAAACTTATAATAATTTTATACAAAATTTAATTAAAAATGTTTCAGCTATTAAATACTCAGTATTTTCGAGATAGTACCAGGAAAATAGATTTTGTCTTAGTTTATTCTGATAACGATCTAACAGTAGCTGCTAATCGTTTGAAATTTCTTGATAACGTTGTCTTAGATGGATTGGAAATAGAAATTGAAGAAAGTCTGGTAAAATGACTATATTTTCAAGTTAAAATATTAGCGTACATGGGTATATAAAATACCTTTTTTATTAAAAAAGTATAAATTTAGGTTCAAAATTTAAACTTATTTTATGTAAAAATTCATGTACCCGATAATACTTTACGAGAGCTTGTTAAAATTTACAATATAAATCTAAAAACCAATAAGCATTATGAAAAACCAAGACCACTTACGCATTGGAGCATCTATTTCCATACTGTGTTAACTCATGTGCAAGTAAACGGAGATTTTTTACTGTAATTATTACATATTTTTAAAAGGAAAAAAAACGTTTTTTATTTTAATTACTTCAGGGATCAATACAAAGAAGAATTTACTTCAGCAGAGAGAAGTTTGATTGTATATAATGTGTTAATAAACACAAGTTTCGGGAAAAAGAAAGATCAAATGGGTCTCGATAAATGTATAAGGAATAACATTTTTTCAACGGCTTTTCCTTTGCATGATGGAACCACGGAATGGCCAGATGACCCAAACACAAAAGCAACAATACGTCAAGTTAAGCGTTTGATGTGATTTATATGTATTTATTCAATGTTGGTATCTTATGTTAGCTATTGATGAAATATTGGGCGAATTATAAAATGTGTTTGCGGATGCAACCTTTGGATCTAATTGAAGAGTATTTTGGAGACGAAACTGCGATTTTTTTTGCATGGTTGAATTTTTATAATCGCTGGATGTTTTATGCTTGCATACTTAGTATCCTCTGGCTTTTTGCTACTTTTATTCAATATGATTTTATCGATCATAACCAAAGGTAAATTTTGTTGCTGTGCATTTCAGTGTGTAATGTATAAAAAGGTTCTCTATAGGTTCTCTATAGGTTCTCTATTGTTTTAACTAACAAGCTAACTATAGTATAGTTACAAAGAAACAACTGCATAATAATTATGAAAAAGTAAAAAAAAAAAATAACTATAAGGAAAAAACTTCCCATTAAACGAGATTTTCATCTTTGTAATTCCGGGTTTTTTACCACGTTTTTCTTAACTTGCTTTCTTGTTTATCCGGGTCATGGAATTGAGATCGATTTTTGAAGCATTTCCCATCGTCCAAATTCTCTGAAATTTTTTATATTTCCTTGCTTACCCAAACAATTCAATATTTTACCACTTGTAATTTTCAATTCTACTTAGCTATAGTAGAATTAAATAGTGCTAATTTTATATGAATAGAATAATCCAATGTCAATGATCGTATAAAATATTCGTTAAACTTTCGTTAAATAATAACATTTGACCAAAAATTTGCAAATTTCTATTTTCTTCAATTGTTGATGTTTTCTTTTAAGTATTATTTGGAATTGTAAATAAATGCATTTGAATTTTTGGGAATTTAATTCAGATGACTGTTTATTTTATAATCAGTCAGATTAAAGCATGATCAACCTATTAAGGTCAACATATAATCGACTTTATAAAATTCATCAACGATATGATATATATATATATATATATATATATATATATATATATATATGAGTTCCTATGAGTATTTTCCCGGACAAAAACACCAATAAAATCTCATAAAAAATACATAAAATATTTTCGACTTTATTTTTGCAGATTTTATGAGTATTTTCGCGGTAAAAAACTTAAGGACGGGGTTTTTGAACAAACAAAAAAAAACATTAAATTATATATTTGCTCATGTAGGTACGTAAATAATTAATTAAAGATTAGATTTTTGCAATTTTTTTTAAAAAGAACCGTTTGACCGATATTTGATATTAAAAAATAAAACTCCTTTCAGAAAAACAATTAAGCCAAAACATATCAAAAAGGTAGTTAAAATATAGTAAAAAGAGGTAATTACGCGTTTAAGATCTACTTACTTCATTACCTGCAGGGTGTTAAGGAATTTAACAATATTTGAGTTTATGCATGAATTACCTTAAAACAATTTTCTATCTGATTTTTTTTTTAATTCAAACCTCGTGTTTTTTATGTGGTCCCTTATAAATTTGATCATGGATCTCACCTTTAGTTTTTTCTTTACATTTATGCAATTCCGTATGTCATTTGAGATATAATTGTTTTTTATTTCAAATATTTTAACTCCGACAAATTATGTTTCAAAAAAATGGAAGTTTGGGACGTTTTTAAAATATTACATATAAGTTATTTAAATATTTTTTTTATTAAAATAGGTTATAAATTTTATTTTTAATTAAAACATATCATCTTGGTTTTCATTTAACAAAACATCACTGATAATGAATTATTTATGGCCTCGTGTTGATAATCTATTTCGCGATTATTTACTGATGAAGAGCTGTTTCCTAAAGATGTGCTCTCTTCCGCTGTCGCCCTTATTTGTGGGGAACCTCTTCCGCAGATCCGCGATTTTGCGTCGAATGTGCTCGTCTCATTTCTGTAGTTCGTCTTTTATGTAATTTTCATCGGAATATCTACTTTTTAAGTAATATTTAAAAATTCCTAAAATATTGAATTAAAATTGAATAATCAAAGCAATTTATATCTACACAATAAAAATTTAACTAAAGATTTTGTACAATTGTATAATTGTGGGGTCCAATGGTGGTTTTTGGTCATTCATTTTGATATTATTTGATTTTCTCCCTTTTACGCTATGCATCACAATTTCTTCAGGTGTATATTGGGTCATTATAATTTTTTTTTTACAAACACCGCGTTGGATGTAGCCTCAGCGGCTATTGAGTCATAATTTTTTTTAGAAATATAAATGCCTTCACCTAAATGTATAGGTACTATTGTCAGCCTTACGCACGAATCCTGGCTCTGGGAACCCAGTTGTTTTCTCCAGAATTCGTGTCGCCGACGTAGCTGTTACATTCTTCATCTCATTCCAGTTATCAATTAATGTTTGCACCATGTTTTTTACTTCCTTTAACTCGCCCATGAATTTTTTCTCCACCTGAGTAATGGCTTCTTTAATTACAATGCAATTTGTAGTCAATATGTTAACTTTTTCCGTTAATTTTTTTCCATGTTTTTTTTTACCGTCAGCTTTTTGTTTCAAAAGTTTATGTCTTTTTGGAATACGGTCTTCTAATTCCCTTTTACGCTGAAGGAAGAACATATTATATTAAGTTATATACACATAACAATAAATGTACTCACTTTTTTCGACGATTTTTCTGCGACGACGTTGTTACTCTCCGAATCGCATAATTCCTGGTGCTCCGGGTTCTCCATCTCGAAGTCCCTGAACAGGAACAAGAATGTATATCAACAAATAAATACTTTAACTATGATGTTCAGGAAGGCTTCTTCTATCCGTTTTCCAACAAAAAAAGGAGTTTTTACCAGTTTATCAGTGAGCTGATGGAAAAGTTATATTTTTAAAAAACTTAAAATGCTTTAGTTGTGATTCCCTTGCAAATTCTATAATTGTTCAAAAATTGGCTTTACTTTGAAAAAAATTAACTATCGATAGAGTTGTTGTTACACTCAGTAAAGCGAGTTTTATTTTAAATATAAACAGTTACCTAAATATGATTCAAAAAGGAGTTTATCAAACACCAAACACTGAAATGTACAACATCATTAAATACGTAATCTACCTTCTTGGCTTTCATACTTTGTTTTTAAGTTATGAATTATGCAATTCCAAAAAAATTTTGTGCCCTTATTGCTTACACCAACACTACTGCAATTTTATCCATTTAAAAGATTGGTGTGCATATTCCCGCTGGGCAAATATAATCGACAATGATACGACTGTAATCTTCACATTCTTTTTTACCATTTGGGGTAATACATCTGCAATTTCCATATATTTTCATAATATATTAACATTTTTAAGGAATCTGTCTCATGAAATTCTGGAATAGACACATGAAAGTTTACACATACCGGTGGAAGTTAAAAGAATTGGAGTTGAATACATCACTTAGGTAAGAATTATAGGGACAAAATGATATATTTATTGAGAGACTCTTTTTAATTTTTTTTCTCTACTCTTTTCAATAATATCAGAAATAGCATTAACAAAGTAGTAGTGAGAGAGCATTCATTCTCACATTTGGCGTTCTTTCTTCGATATAAAATACTTAAAGACTTAATTAACAAATTTCTATATATTTTTATCTTTTTAGAGAAGCTTATATACGCACTCTAAGACTACGATTTTTAATTTTCGCAACCACTCTACAAAGATATTTACGATCCATCACCAAATGTTTCCGATTTTTTATTTCATATTCAATAATGACATCTATGGTTCTGGCTTTATTGATAGTTATGGTTGCTTTAACTCTATATCGCCTTTACATGAAATCGTATTTAAGTTTGAACGATAATCCAAAAATCCGAAATTTCTCTCAGATTATTTTAATATTTTCCGCATCAACGTTAAGTGTGATATCCACAATAGCGTTAGAGTTGGTTTGTTGCTCGTATCCCAACATTCCCCATGAAAAATACATATTTTGCTTTTTAAAGATTTACGATAAAATGGCATTGATTTTAACAGAGTTTGAATGTCCGAGAACACAGTATCAATTTGACCAATCGTATATTATTAAAAAATTTGCATTTTCTTTTTTGTGTTATTTTACGCCAATATTTTACTTAGCTTTTTTTAAGGTAAGTTCAATTTTATTCTAAGGGATTTCAGTTAAATGTTTAAAGTTATTTACTCAGGGTCAATTTTATACTTATCCTGGAGATGAAGAAATGCAAAAGAACTTGATTAAGTCCGATCAGTGTGCTCCAACAGGATGTTTTTTAGAACTTCAGATTCAAATGGCTACCACGCTGATTATTCGACATAGTGTTATGTTTGGAAAACAGATCATTCTTCCGTGAGTTGTACTTATTTAAATGAAAATATTCATACAACAAAACAGAGCCTGTAGCTAGGGTTTAGTCATAAAGGTCTAGTACTCTAGTATAACAGTATGTTACATATTAGGATGTAAAAATTATGGATTGTGATCTTTTTTTAATCTCGTGGTCACAGGGTCAATACCTACATCAGTATCTTGTACCAGGTATCAATTACTGTAGCTACTGCACTGTATTATCATGTCTTATTTAGTCTGATAAAAATCAGGTTTTTAAATTAAAATAAGGCAGTAAGTTCACATCTGTAATTATGATTATGTTTTCCACCTGCTATTCATTATGCATATTAATATGATGAATAAGCATATTTATCTTATCTTTAACCATCTATTAAACGATCATTTTCAGTTCCTCTATAATGTATAATAAATAAGACGGTTCGTTTAAATACTAATTATAGTTAATATTACAGAAAGTTAAGAGTATGGTGGTATAACGTAAAAGTTTATTCCCAAAATTCTAAAATGTTACCACGTTGGGAACAAGATTATCAATTACATCCCTGGCGTCGTTTCGATTTAACATACGTTATGCAAGATTTTGGTATGTAAATTCATTCAATACATGGTTAATGGTGTCAGTTGATTACTTTTCAAGTACTTTATTTCAATTATACTTTTTTAGCTTTGAAATGTGTTATTTTTTATATCTTTTAGAGCGTCAAAAAATGAACGCAAGAAATAAATTTAATGCATGAAAGTGTTTATAAATAAACAGATAAATATGTCGTGATTAATTATATTTTCCCACAAAAGCAAATTTTACAATCTACTATTCATAAATTGTTTGTATGATAATTTGAAATTTTTAATAACTTAACCATAACATATATGCAATATGTATGACATATATGCAACAATTATTGTATATTTAAACCCCGATAAAGCTCGTGCGGTAGTGTTCAGACGGTTCAGACAATTTAATTTTTACTACAATCTTTTTTCAACTTAACATTTGTATAAAATCTTTAAAAAAAAATCTTTAAAATTTCACTAGATTCGCTAACTTGATACAAAGTTAGCGAAGCATCCATTTTTACAAAAACCAAACGAGCAATAAAAATGTTTTCCCAACTTCTTAGCAACAATATAGATGGCGATTTCTTTAGCAAAAAGTTTTATAGAAAATCAAAAGTTGTTTCACTGACTTTATGTATCTGTAATTTAAAAAAAATGGCTGAATACTAGCTACTATCCTTTAATGAAATACTATATGATACTTTGAGCTCACACCTTCATAACAGAAAAAATATTTTCCATTTTATTATCTATTCAAAAAAACATAGGTAGCACAAATCAAAATAATTAAGAAATACAAAAACTTGTTTTGGATAGGTTCTATTACATTTAAAACACGTTTGTATATATATGCTCATATTTTGTACAAAAACGCACAAGACGTATTGATTTTGTATAATAAACTAAAAATTTAATACTAATTAAAATATAATACAATTGTTTTGTATTAATTTTAGTTTTGCAATATGCTTTTGTGCTTCTTTTTATCGTATCGTTTCCTATGGCTCCATTGATTGCTTTTGGATTCAATTTGTTAAACATTCGTTTCAACGCTCACACAATATTGACATTATATCACAGGCCAATATCTCGAAATTATTCTGGATTAGGCATGTGGCATAATATACTTCAAGGAATTACTTTTTTGGCTTTTTGTACAAATGTTTGTATAACTCACACAGAAAAATATATTGTATGATAACAGTTAATATATTTGTAGGGATTTACAATTGCTTTAACTACTCAATTTATACCAAGAGCATTCTACAACGTGTATAATAAAGATAAAAAAGGATTTCTTAACTTCACTTTATCTGGTTTGTATAAAGCAACATTAAAATGTACTCAATTTTATAACTAAATATTCAAATCTAAAATTGGGTTTCAATAGTATCATGAATTTATCTAATCCTTTTATAAACTTAATGTATTTCATTAAAAACAGAATTCTTAATAAGCGATTATGGAGATATTAACGTTAAATTGCCACCAGAAGCGAAAAATTTAACCAGTTGTTATTTCATGGCTTTTCGAGTTAATCCAAAGTTTAGAAGGCGTTACAAATTTAAAGCCTTGCATTGGAATATTTTTACAATCAGATTACTTTTTGCAATTTTTTTTGAAGTAAGTACCTAATAATTGTATATAAACAAAAATAACTATACAATAATAATTACTTTAGCATATTTTATTATTGATTACGGCTATCATCTTTTATTTTATACCGAATATCCCGAGAGAATTAAGAAAAGAAATTGAAGAAGAACAAAATTTAGAAGAACAATATTTCCTACAGCAAAATTTGCATAAGTGGCTTATGCCTACGAGGAGGAAAAGGAAGTGCTGTTGTACCCAGCAATAACATATTTTATTGTAAATATAATAAATTTATTAACTTAAAAATTATATTTTAAAATAATGCCCACATTCATATTTATTGTAATGATGTTTCCTTATAAAATAAAGCCAATTTGTTGCGATCGTTGATTTGAAAGTGATGAATCCTTTTAATCTTGATTTGATATTGAATCTAGTTTATATTTTCTACTCGCGCAAGTTTCATCTACATTTATAATACGATTATTTATAACCAAAATATTTAAATAGGTAATAGGTTATCTACAAAATATTTTGTAAGGAAGTAATATTTCCTTACAGTTTATTTACAAGATGAAAGTAATTTCAGGAACTAATAAACGGATTAAAACAAAAAAAAATACTATCATTGAGTAGGTATACGTACTATAATTTATAGAGTATATTATACATAGAAAAGCCATTATTTTGTGTCCTCGCAGAGAAACAGTGTTCCAAATCAACATGATTTCTTGTGAAAAATTAGTTTTTTTTTTGGTTATTTATAGTTGCTTGGGACGTCTAAGGTCATCAGCTACTGTTTTAGTTCTCTAGTTTTACTTGTTTTACTCACTTGCTCTCTTATTTACATTCTTTATCACTCAATTTCTATACACATTTACATTCACTCTTTATGCATTTACTCATTTTTACACTCACACGTTTCACAGTTCGAAGAGGAAGCTGGCCTCCCTGAGGAAGTTCAGACTTGCTGCAATCCCCTGTTCCGTGTTCATGCAATCTCTCAAGTTTTGTGGTACCAACCACCTCAGTCTGAGGCTCTCCGTTTTTGGGCATTCCAAAAAATTAGTTTGTGGATTGAAAATTTCATGTGTTTCTTTTTATCTAGTATGTATGGTTCCTGCAGAATAGCTACTTAAAGAGGTTCTGAATAGAAAAGTTAGTTTTATAAGTTTCCATATAAAAACTAAGAAAATAAAATAAGAAATCGGCAGAAGCTTTTGTACAGGATTAGTTTTGAAATTGGTAATGCGTACAAACATCAAACCCACTGTTCATTTACTCGATTTTCACTATTTGACTGAATACGACTCAAAACCAAAAGAAAAAATTATCATTCATATATTTTGTCGGGAATAGAAAGATAATAGAAATAATTTTGTTGAAGGATCAATACAATAATATATAAGCGATAGCATGAAAAGCAGGGAGAAAATCAGTATGTTACGTTTAATCCCGAAAAATGTTATGCCTTCTGCAGGTAGAGCCGGATTTAGAAATTTATCGCGTTTTAGACACTTTTCTTAAAGGTAAAATTGCCAATGAAGTCGTTAGTATCGGCAGGTTTTTATTAGTCGTATTATTTTGTTATAAACAAACAACATTTCTATGACAAATATAAACTATTATTAATTGGTCAGTATGGTATAGTATTTATGTCAAGTTTATAATAATTTAAATGGAAAAGCTTAATAAATAAAAATGAATGAAGATTTTGAAGATACTCAAGAAACCAATCAGTTTCTTAAACGTATTCCACAATTGTTATATATAAAGCCAAACTATGTTCCAGAGGTATTAATACAAGGATAAATTTGAAAATTCAAATGCAATCACAATTAATTGTTATTTTCAAGTTACTCGAGAGTGAATTTTTCCAAAACAAAAAGTGGCGAATAGATTTCGTTCTAGTCTACACAAAATTTGATGAAAATGTTGAACTCTGTTCGAAAAGAGATTTATTTCTTGAGAATTCAAAAAAATATAAGATTGAAAATGAAGTTGCACAAACTGCGGTAGTATAATTTCAATTAATCAATATTAAATATAAGTTAACTTAAGTGCTTAGTTACCAGGGTTGAATTTATTCTTTGTGAAATTGCACGTCTCAGATGAAACTATCAAAGAAGTTGCGAGAGTTTTTAATATTCCATTAGGCAGTTCAAAACCAGATATTGTTCCATTAAAACAACCGAAATATTTTTCAAAATATAGGGTTACGATGTTAACACATCATTTGGATCCCGGTGAAGAATTTATTATGTTAGTATCAAGTATGGTAACACAAAAATATAATCCGCTATATATTAGTAAATATTATAATATAAAATATTTCCTTATTATATTTATTTATTTTTATTTATTTAACGTCGCATCAACTTCTGGGTTATTAGCAACCATTGATTGGCTATTAAATTTTTTTAACTTAAATTAGATTTATTCTATTTATTGTATCAGATTTTTAAAATATATAAATAATGTTTGTGTTATAACAAAAGTTTATTATAGTAGTATTTGTTATTTTGTTTTATTAATTAAGAGTATTTTAAGTTAGGTGTTTTCAAATACCCCACTTTACCCTATAAATGCTTCCCCTACGTAGCTTTAAGTTGTTTACTAATTAGTGTGCATTTAACGCTACGCATGTCTTCACTTAAACATAATATAATAAATACCTGTCGCGTGATTTCCATTCAAAGAATTTTCCAGAAAACAATATAATTCAATAACTGTTACTAGGAACCGAAACAAAAAAGAAATCACAACAGCTGAAAGAAGTATGATTATTCATAAAATTTTGGATCAAGTTCCATTTGGCACTTCTTCATCTGAGATTGGAATTCATAGAGCATTATACAAAGGTCTTTTCATAGATGCTTTTCCTTTACATGAAAAAATTAACGTACCAAAAAATGATGAAGATAAAGAAACTGAGTGGACGATGTATCAAGTAAAAAAATATTTTATAACATGTATTTTTAAGGTAGCTGTCGTTTTAATATTGATAATGCTATCGATAAAGCTTATTGAATTTTGATAAATAATTAAAAATGTTAGCCGCTAGTTTTTTTCAAAAAGTTCAAAATTGTCAACTGTATTGTTTTGGTAAAAATATATCGTTCTACAATTTTTGAACTTACATTTACGATATTAACACGAATTTTATTTAAAATACGCGTTCTACCATTTAGCAAAATAACTAGACCAATATAAAAGCTATAATAATAATAATTTTATTTCTTCTCATTAAAAGTAACAAATATACAATTAAAATTAGATAAGTACAGCATAATTATATTGTCCTGTTGTCCCAAAAGTTCCAAAAATTGAACATAATTCATAATTAGACACAGCAAGATTAAGCATAAACATTGGCATCGAGCAAATAGTTAAAACTCAAGTTTTCTCATTTTTGCTTCTTAGACCTAATTGTCGTCTTTCTTTTGTTAGTCTAATGTAGTACATTAAATGTACACAGGTGATGATCCAACGATAATCAAAGCCAAATCTACCACAGAATCTAGAAATAATAACTACCAAGTATCAAAAGCTATATGGAAATTTTAACTATGAATTTGATCATGAAATGTGATTAAAGCTTAACGTTTAATTTTTAGCACTTATTTGTATCATTGTTAGAGGTCTACAGAGTTATTCCAAATTTTCCTCAAGCTATCAAGGACTAGGAATTCACTATTTGACTTGATTTCTAAGCTACTTGACTATAAAAATCTAGTCAAACGTATGAATTTGTCATTGAATTTGTAAATTATTATCCAAAAATTATTAAATTATTATTCATTCAAGTCAAAATATTGAGCACAATTTTGAAAAATGTCGAGCTACTTGGCTCGTCAAGTGTATAGTACTTATTACTGTAATCACTGTATAGTACGTACTGGTATGTACTTACTTACGCATTGAGTTTTTTTGAATCGACTATTTGCGGTAAATCTCAAATTTACACTAAATTTATATTTGAAGCATAATCGATTTCAAAAACTTAAGTACCTATCTAATATGGTGACTTCACTAATATTCAACCAAATGTATATACCTAATTGTATTTATATTATGAATGCACTTTAGAAGTAATTAACTCTAACAATAACTATATCTATACATATTAAGAAAAAGAATTGATTTTTTTTTCAGTATAAACATTAAAAACCTTTGACTGTTAATTATACGTTTTTGACTTTTGACTGTTAAGATATAAGTAGTTAAGAAAATAATTTGCTGGAAACTGGAAATCTGAAAACATATTTAATTTTCTGACACTAAATTTTCAAAATAGTTTAAAATTAGAAAGCGATGTAAACGAGTCAACGAGTCCAGTTTGTAGTCGAGAGATATGCAATACATATTACTGCCGTGTACAACAATGTGCATGATGTGCGTATTTTCATTATTGCACAACAATTAAAATAAAATAGGATCGTAAAAAAGTCCAAAAAAGGACAAATGTTTTAAAAATAAAAAATAATTATAATATAAAAATATTTATTTAAAATTTATACTCCTATACAATTTATATTTATACAAACGCATTTGTACGTGTCATTGTTAAAATAATACTTTCGTTAAATTAATGCTTTGCTAATCCGTTCTACACATCAGTGGTACTCATTTCGATTCTCGTTGAATTCTTGGTTTTCCTAGAGTTACTAGATTCCAGAAATTTTTGCGTTTAGCTGGTTGTGATATGACCTTAGATGTTAAAGCAACTTGAAAAACTAAAGAAAAATATTATTTTACAGCTTCTTAGAAAATATTGGGCTAGCTACAAACAAATCTTCAAAGATCAACCTTTGAATGCATTAGAACAGTATTTTGGAACTGAAGTCGCTATGTATCATGCATGGATTGAAAGTTACAATGCATGGCTACTTTTTTTAGCGGTAGGTGCACTTATTACCCATTTATTAGGACTTCTGTACTACTATGTATACCGCTATCAATTTGGGTATGTATTTTAATCATTTTTAAATAAATTTAATATGCTAACACCTACAGCTTTACTGTATTTCTTTTTTTATGCTAGAATTGAAGTATGCAAGTCAAGAAAAATCATTTGCCCAGCTTGCACTAACCCAAAATATTGCAGTTTTACTCCTCTCCGTGATTGGTGCACATATACAAATATTTCTCATCGATATGATAATTTTTTCCAAGCAATGTTTTCCATTATAATGGCATTAAGTTGTGGCCGTTTTACGTCCAAATGGAATCAAAAATTGGTTATATTGAATCATCAATGGGGTCTAGACGGAGCTCACATTGATAGAGAAATTAGAATTGCATATGAAATAAGGGCTGAGACTAAGATTTCAAAGAAAACGGGAAGAGAAAAATTTTTTATTCCAGCAAAGAAGAAAGCGTGCAGATATGTTATATCTTATACGATAATGCTGATGATTGTATTTATTTTTTATTCTTTTTTAACGTTAAAATGTATTTTGAAAATATTTTAGATGGTCGCTATTGGTATCGCTGGCTATGCTCAAGTTATTTACAAGATTTATTGTAGCGTTTTTCTTTCTAAACACGAAAATGAAGATATTCGACAAAATTATCAAGTTCTATTACTTATTTCAGCATCTACGTTGAATTTAATCTCGATTGTTCCAATGCAAATGGTAACCTATAGTTTGTACATATATATTTATACCTCTTTAATCCTTTAATGCCTTTTTCATGGTTTTCAATTATTTTAAGCGCGTTTAGTTTTTCGTGAAGTATTATAAAGATTTGTATTTTACTGTTTTAAATACAGTAAATACTAAATACTAACTACTATGAAAAAATATTCAAAAATTACCAATTATCGAGATACTTAAATCTTATATTTTTGAACGAGCAATTCTTGGATATAAATTTATTTCGTGTATCTGGGAAACGACTCTAACGATTTAAATGGAATTTACAGTAAAGGGGTTTATGGGAGCAAAAAATTGATCTAATTAGGTGTCATTTCTAAGAAAATACGTTTTTACCGAATTTGTATTGCTGGAAAATGTTATTATGCTTACATGAATAACGGATTGTCTATCCATCAACTCTCTAAATGTTTTGGTTTGGAGTATTACGGAGTAAATTACAGAGTATAGGTCGCAAACATTTAAATCGTTATTGAAAGATTGTGTTTATATTTTGTCGAAAATTCGACCCGTTTACAATATTTCCTTTACTATATAGTAGCATTGGTTAGTAGTAAAGAAAATAATAGTGGTAATAGCTAAGATTTTGATACTAATTTGTTATGGCAAAACTAATTTTGTTGCTCCAGCCATTTCGATAAAAAATAGGACAATGCTAATAACATAACCAGCTTAATAATATAAAAGTATTTGTCATAACAAATTAGCATTAAAATCCTAGCTATTTTCAATTTGATTCCGCTATGTTGACAACGCCCTTAATGGACGTATTATATTATGAGATAATATTTAACAATGTATGAAACATAGACTTATTTATTTTAGGTATACGACAAGTTAGCACATAAAATTACTGAAATCGAATGCCCCCGAACACAAACTGAATTTGATCGAGCGTTCTTATTCAAACGATTTTGTTTTACTTTTATAAACTATTTCTCACCATTGTTTTATTTAGCTTTTATCAAGGTAAATCTATATAAAATATATTGAAATCCTGTTTGTTTTAATCATGTGAACCACAACCTTGTTTTACAGGGGTTGTTTTATACAAATCCAGGTGATAAAAACATTCAAGATAGCGTTATATTAACGAACCAATGCCCCCCTGCAGGATGTTATATCGAGCTTTATATTCAATTAGCAATAACGCTAACTGGGAGACAGTTATTGTCGTTAATACAAAAAATTATTATACCGTTAGTATGAAATATTCTATATTTATAGCCAGTGGCTGATTTTAATAATCGAACGACTCATATAACACAAATTTATTTTAAGTTTTATGTTATAATATTGGGCAAAAGCATTTGGAATATTAGGTATTTGAGATTTAGGAAAGATTTTACTACTGACTTATGAAGATTCTATCACTTTAAATAATCACAGACAATTTTTGACTCTAGAAAGTGTTCTTTTAAACTATACCTGTTGGTTTGTACATGAAAATAAGAAAACGGTTTCTTACTTTTTTTTCACTACTGCAGGGATTAGGATCAGCTTACTCAAAACTTTTTATTTTGTTATATAAGCATCGTTAAATCGAACTCACTTGAATACCATAAAGTTGATTCTATTCATTTCAGTAGATATATTCCGACAACTTAACAATGAAATTTTGTCATTTTCTCAAATATTATTTCTAAGAACTTTATTTTGATTATGATCTGAAATTTTTGATGCTCCCTTTTATTCGTCTAAAAATAAGAATTTTCCTAGTAACAATAAGAATAAATTGTGGAGGCCTCTTAATTTAATTAAGTCTTTTATATTGCTTTAGGTATGCCTAAGCTTTAATAGAATCAGCCACTGTCTAAAAACAATCGTTTGATTCAAAATTAAAAGTTTCTTCCTTAGTTTATTAACGGTATGGTGGAATAATATAAATTTGAGTCTACGATATTACAATCAACTACCCCGATGGGAGCAAGATTATCGTTTGAAACATTATAACAGATACACAATGGCATTAGAACTTCATGATTATGGTAAGTAAAATAATGAGAATTTGTTTGTGAGAACGAAAGTAAAATATTTTATTCTTTACTAATTATTGTAGTGATTCAGTATGCTTTGGTAACTGTGTTTACTGCAGTTTTTCCTTTAGGTGCTTTAATAGCTTATATTTTCAATTTAGTGGAAGTGCGAGTAACCGGAAAAAGATTATTAACAGAAATACAGCGACCAGTCGCTAAAAGAATCTGTGATTTGGGAATTTTTGAATTCATCATTCGATGCATAACGTACATCGCTATTATAACAAATGTAAACTTTCTTTTTTAACAACATCTCGCTAATTTGAATTCCTTAATCTACAAAATATAGATTCTTTCAACGAGTACAAGCTATGGTCAGTTTAATAGATAGATTTAAATTGCTATATATATATACTTTTACTGAGCTATATTTTCTCTATTAAAACCTATTACTTTCTTTTAGTTTTGAAATTTATGGGCCAAAAAATGGGTAAGTATAACTGAGACAAAATTTCATTCGGCATATGTTGGTGTCAGCCTTACCAATTTCGTGAAAAATTAAGGTACACTGGTCCATATAGAAGCTTGTTAAGAACTTTACGTCCCTTTTGCCGAGTGGCAATATGTTTCAGGAGTTCTCTTTTTGGAGTAGGTACTTTATGAATTTCCTGACTTTTCTCGGT
Source organism: Sisyra nigra (assembly GCA_958496155.1). NCBI lineage: Eukaryota > Metazoa > Arthropoda > Insecta > Neuroptera > Sisyridae > Sisyra > Sisyra nigra. The sequence continues at coordinate 26,172,181 of OY292313.1, forward strand.
CCCGGAGTATTTCTGCAGTGCGAGGCCTTAGTTTTGACCTTCCAAGCTAGAAAAGCGTTTTTGATTTTACTTGTTGTGATTCCACTAAGATAGGTCAGATAGAATCCTAGGTCCTATTAAATCTGTTGGGCCCCATTTTGGTCAGTTGATCGGCCTTTACTATACCTTTGTAAGACCTGGCCGATCTGGCGAAGTAGAAAACTTTAATAAATGATAAAAAATACCAGCGTATTGAGTTTTCACTTATCCAAACTCGACAGTATCAATTGTTATTCTCCAAGACACATATTTTATTAACAGTGAAATTCAAATTAGCGACATTAACGTTTTTACAAAATAAACTTATCTTACCATTACCTATCAATTAAATTGCAGGCATTCGCTGTAGCTGTAACATCTGATTTAATAGTAAGATGGTATTACGTTTTAAACATTCAACAAAATGAAATGAAATTTAAGGAATTTCTATTGTCTAGTAAGAATCTAAAACTCTCTTTTTTGGTACATCTCTGTGTGTATGTTTTATTTTAATTCCTATTTATTTTTATTAGAATTCCTAATAGCGGATTATGGTAATATTACAATACCACCACTACCCGTGGGTTATGAAAATGCAACGATATGTTATTACTCAGGATTTCGCAATCCACCTAATTATTTAAAAAAATATCAACTTAATGCTACTTATTGGTACATAAGAACTTTGCAATTGCTTTTCATAATATTTTTTGAAGTAAGCAATCAATTTCAAATTAACAATCGATTTTATTGATAAAAATTTCTTTTTTAGCACTTTGTTTTATCTACACGAGCATTTATTTTATACCACACACCAAAAGTACCACCGACATTGGTAGAAAAAATTGATAAAGATAACATAAAACAACATAAAAAAATGTTAAATGAAATGAAAAAGAGACGTAATCTAGTCGACGCCAATAAATTATAGGAAAAGATTTTTTAATTTAAAACAAAAATTATTACAAACGTTTTTTTTTTCTATTTATTTACTATAATTCGATTATTCTTATTTACAACACTAAATACTTAAATACTGTACAAAAATCGATTTTTGTTTTATTTGAATGAAGTTCATAAATTTTTGAAAAATATTCATACATTCTTGTTTCCTTAACTAAAACCTTAAATGTGGTTTGAATTGCATTATATACCTGAAAAAATATCAATATAAGGTAATTTTGTAAGTGGTTATCAAAAGTAAAATTTCTTACTTGTCTAAACGTTCCCAAAAAATCATCAATGAAGCTCGATCCAAATGGCGTTTAGTCCTCGATAATTCAATAACAGTAACAGCCCAACGAGCCACGTTGGCATCTAATTTCATTTCGTCATATTTTAAATGAAACGCACAAACTAAAAGTAATAAATAATAAAGTAATAAAAAAAGTAGTAAAACTATATTTAAATAAATTATTACTTTTTGCGAAAATTTCTACTGGATTATACCAAGGGTAGCCTTTGAATTGCCATGCAGGGCCCATCACAAAGACGGCGACAACTCGGTCCCAATCTGCAGGCGTTAATTTTGCCGGATTATCAACAACTCTGTAAGGTACTGTGGCGTTTCCTCGTTGCCGTTGTAAAAGTACTTCATTGTCACGTTTTGCTCCTTCTGCTTTCTTTTGTTCGGCAGTAACGAAACGTAAATCTTGTAGAATATCTTTTGCATTATACATGGTAATCATCGATGATATGGCTGATGGAATAATGATAATTGGAGTTCGAGAAATACGCTTTGTATTCGCTGCAGCTCCACCAGGTGACTGTCGAACTGCATTCGCTGGCATAGGCATATTTGGCGGTATGTTTGATGGAGTGGCCGAAGGGCGTGCTTTTGCTTGTCCTTCTGTCACGGATTTTAATGTCATTCCATGATACGATCCCATTGTATCAATTTTGAATCCTTCAGTTTCTTCTTTTTGACGAATGAATCGTTCTTGATCGTAACGGTTATAAACGGCGGGTTGAGCAGCTGGACGAACTGGAGTTTGACGAGGTGTAATAACAGGAGGCTGTGGTGGTCGTTGACGTCCTTCTTCGCGAGCTTTGATACCTTGTAAGATTGCCATTATATTTTTGGCGAATTGCTAAAAATACAATCCTCGTATTAAATTGAGAAAAAACAAAACAAAAAGTGTTTTTACTTTTCCAGCTGATTGTAAAATCGTAGTGCGAGTTCTCCATTGACGTTCTCGACTTATAATATCTTTGGTAACATCTACGTCGAAGTCAAGGATTACTCTTAAATCAGAACCCATTCCAATATCATCATTTCCTTTGATGGTAGTACGTTTTTTTGCTAAACGTTTTGCTTTGATTGCAGCAATTTTTTCGACCGACATAGCCTCAGACAGTGATCTAAAGTAACAAGCATAAAGTAAATGTTTAAATAACATTTGAGTCGTTTTTTTTTTGAAAGTGGTAGAAGTCCACAACCTATTCTTTTAACAGTAATGCTCAGGACTGGACCTATGACGACAAATGGCCTAGAGCAGTGGTCGGGAAACCGGGGTAGATTACCCCAAATGGGGTAAAAATGAAATTTTTGGGGGTAACAAGGAAATTTTTTCTACTTTGCTATTTTATAAACGTGTTAGTTAGTATTTTTACAAACGATTTAAAACCGGGACGACACCGGGAGCGAAATGTTCGTATGTCAAATTTCTATTTAATTATCAAAATGTCTGTAATGAAAATATTATCTAAAACCGAATGTAAATCGCGTGTGCAAATCATTTTCCTATGGGTTTTCTCGTCATCAATAATCATGTAAGTCTTTAAATATTATTATTGCTTTTATTATTATCTATCGAGTATCTTTTTGGTTCTAATTTCATATGGTCATCCTTCTATTTAAATTCTTTATAACTTCGATTTCTTTAATTTTCTTTAACCAAATGAATGTATGAAATTGCATTGAAAAAAATTGCAATCTCAAATTGCATATCTCAGTCTCATTTATTCAAACAAAACCAATCATATGGGAAATTATCTCGTGGAAGATGGAACACACCTCAAACGGGGAAATAAAAAATGTCTCCTCAAGCGTGGGCATAAATGTTGTTTTTATTTTGGGAAATAAAAAAACATCCCGGACGTTACAAATGGCAATTTTAATTTTAAATCAAAAAGCCTTAATTTTGAAGTTATTGTGTTAAACATGAAGCAATATAATTTCTCCAAAACCTAAAGGGGAAAGTTTTCAGTTAATTTATGTTTAGTCTTTTGCAACATTTTCTTTTTCGCTTTCTGAATTTGCAATCTGTCCCTGGACATTAAGGGGGTATTCTAGTCTAGAGGCCCGAATTTCGAGCGTTTTTTGGCAATTGATAAAAAAGAGTATTTGATATTTTTAGTATCCATTTTTTTATCATTTGCTTATTCATATTCAGAGAGTACACAAAATTAGTTTCAAAACAAAAAAAAATTTTTCATTGAGTTATGCGTATTTGAAGTAGAGAGGGAAAAAAAAGACCGTGTTCTCGTCGCCATGATTTCTACCCTTGTGGTCATTTGAAAAATTAAACAATGATGGATTCTTGATAAGTACAAATGTCGCTATCGCATGAACCTCCAAAACTGAAAAAAAAATTTTTTTCATAAAATGGCGGCTACTCAAAAATAAAGGTCGATGTTTTCACTCATTTTTTAACTTTGTCGAATTTTTTAAAAACATTACAAATTTAAAATTTTCATTTTTTGTTGGTTCTTGCGATAGAGAGATGTTTAAAGAATATTCATGCAAAATTTCAAGTAAATCGACTGATTATAACTTGAGATACGAGGGCTGCTATATATATATTCTGGCCTAATAATGAAAATGCGAATATTTATAATCAAAAATGGTTTTATTGTATTTCAAAGTATTCTCCAGAATGATTTATACACTTTTGCATGCGCTCAAACCAATTGTCCAAGCACTTTTTCCACTCCGATTGAGACACCTCCAAATCATGGTTTTTGAACGCTTCAACAGCATCTTCTGGCGACAAAAATCGTTGACCACGCATTTTTTTCTTGATGTGCGGGAATAAAAAGAAGTCATTGGGTGCCAAGTCAGGGCTGTACGGCGGATAACCCATCAATTTGATGTTTTGGCCGGTGAAAAAGGCACTGGTTTGAGCCGATCTGTGAAAGCTCGCATTGTCGTGGTGAACAATGATTCGTCTTCTCTTGTTCGTTTTTCGAATTTTTTCGAAGACTTCAGACAAACAAATTGTGGTGTACCACTCAGAATTGACCGTCCTACGTTGCTCAAGCGGAACAGTCGCCACATGACCCGTTTTGCCGAAGAAACACGCGACCATTTGCTTCGAAGTGCTTTTTCCACGAACAACTTTCGTTGGACTTGGCTCGTCTTCGAAGACCCACACGGTCGATTGTTGTTTTGTTTCGGGCTCATACGCATAGATCCATGATTCGTCACCTGTGACGATCTTATAAACATCTTTTGAAGCACCACGATCGTATTTTTTCAACATTTCTTTGCACCAATTGACACGAGTCTTTTTTTGAGCGATTGTCAAATTGTGCGGGATCCAGCGAGAACAAACATTTTTTACGGCTAGATGTTCATGCAACATCGAATGTATGCTAGTGGAAGAAATGCCCAAGGATGCCTCTATTTCACGGTATGTCACATGACGATCTTGCATTATCAGTTCACGCACGGCATCAATGTTCTCTGGCACAACGGCCGTTTTTAGACGACCTTCACGGAATTCGTCCTTAAGGGAGCGTCGGCCACGATTGAATTTATTAAACCAGCTTTTCACAGTGCTATGGGATGGTGCTTCATCGCCATACAAAGATTTAAGTTCATCAATGCACTCTTGTCGTGATAATCCACGTCGAAAGTTGTGAAAAATGTCCGCACGAAAATGTTCACGAGTAAATTCCATTTTTTTGCCAAATTAATTTTTTCAAGTCACTGTAAACAACACAAATGATGGTCGTACGTCAAAACGTTCTGAGTACGATTATGCTAAAAAATGTCACTCTTTCCAATAGAAATGCCAGATTACACCTGGCAACACTTAGTGTTGCCTAGGCCAGAAATATATATAGCAACCCTCGTATTATGGCGACCGCATCGAAAAAAGTAGTTTCGAGATAAACGCGTTTAAAGTTTTACGTTAAGGCTCAACCCGTCTAGTCGCCGCAACACTAAAACGGCTATAACTTCAAAAATAATTTGAATTTTGAAAAATCCTTTTAGGGAAATATTTTTGAATATTTAAACTATCGGATTATGAAAGAAAAAAATTTTCGATTTTTTCAAAATCCTAGACTAGAATACCCCCTTAAGCGTGGGCATAAATGTTGTTTTTATTTTGGGAAATAGAGAAACATCCCGAACGTTACAAATGGCAATTTTAATTTTAAATCAAAAAGCCCTAATTTTGAAGTTATTGTGTTAAACATGAAGCAAGATAATTTTTCCAAAACCTAAAGTGGAAAATTTTCAGTTAATTTTTGTTTAGTCTTTTGCAACATTTTTTTTTTCGCTTTCTGAATTTGCAATCTGTCCCTGGACATTAAGCAAATATGATGAATATATACGGTGGAAAAGACCTCCCCCCTAAAAGGGGTACCTAAAGGTGTTAATGGTTCTCTGAAAGGTAACTCCAGAAATGAGACGCGATTAAGCCTTCGATGGTAGCCGGAATTATCCAGAAGGTTGACAGCCAGATAGTTAGGATGTTCGTTTTCCAATATGAATATTTTAATTGTCCATTATCTATATATTTACTATATTCATCATACAACTTTTTTATGTTCCGTGTTAATTAATACAGTAAATGTTTAATTTATATTTACAGTAATTGCCTCATTTTTAAAATGAGGGGGTAACATCGAGTTACGTAAAAATATTTTGGGGTAATGGCTAAAAAAGTTCCCCGGCCGCTGGCCTAGAGGAACATCTCATATAACGTACTGTTGTGTACATGATTTCATCAAATGATGAAATCATGTTTGATAGGGCATTTTCATATAATATTATCATATTATTAGACATGCAAATAATCTGGTACAAGGTACCAAAAAAATTAGGAAACAATATTATCCCGAAGAAACGCTGTACAAGAAGAACAAAGTAAGAAAGTAATACTTAATTGACAAAAAAAAAATAAGACTTCATTATATTATGCAGTAAAATTACAATGCATTAATTGTATCTAAATTCCGAACTGGGCCCTGAAGAAGTATCCCAGCGTAGTTGTGCCCCCGGGGAAGGATATCGGAAACGAAAATAGTTTACACATCACTGGGCTAAGGAGCGAAATTTTATATATATCCTTTACGGGGTGTTTTAGATATCTGTTGTAAGATAATAGATAATGGGAGCTAATTGCAAAACACGTTACCTCTGATCATTAATTAAATTTTTACCCAAAGTGGACTTAACAACACTTTCTAAAACAATAGTTCATTTACAATTTTACTTACTTGATATTATCGACTGTGACAGAGGCTTCTTTAGGGGCATCCAAACGTGCGGCCAATTGCTCTCGCACCTTTTGAACATGTGTATCCTCAAAACGCGGCTTCTTAGCGAGACTTTCAATTCCATCTTGGTCGGCAGATCGTTTAATTTGCGTTGGTATTTCAAGAGGTGCGCTTTTATCGATGGCTGCACAGCTAGCCGTTTCTCCATTTAAATAAGCCAACAGTTCCTTTCTGTCGGGACGTCGCACAACGGGAATACTTTCCGCCTAAATAAAAGTTGTGATAATAAACAAAGTTTGGTTGCTGACAACGCAATAAACTTACAGCAGCTTGTCGCACATACACAGGATGGGTCAATGAAATATTTTTTAAAATAAAAAGTAAGCATTCTAATGTATAATATTCTTTGGGGGCCCCATCTTTACCGGACCTAAAATAAACGTTTACAATTATTATGCTTGTTATGTGTAGACAAGTGTTGGCGTACGCCAGCTGTCATAATTACTATTATCATAATTTATAGGAAAAAAGATGCACTTACCCCCACATCAAATAGTTGGTTTTCACATTTTTCGGCCAAGAAAATTCTCCAAAGATTATTTGGTTTTCTCGTTCGATAATTTCCTTTTTACTAACATTATATTGGCGCAACAAACTTAATGGATCAGCCATCTTGCTATTGCGACTAATGTAAGGTTAATTTTACAACGTTTACATTTTGCCATGAAATCAGTTACAAGAGCACATTTTAGTTTGTATCGGATATCTCTTTTTGACGCATGTTGTTCATCTATGTCCAGCTCTGTTTTCAAATTTAAATTTAGTTAGTTTCGAACAATTTTATACACTCAAATTGACTCAAATATTTAGTTGAAACTAATTAAATATTTATTTTATAAATAAATTTATTTGATTTTTATCAGATTATTGCATTTATTTATTGGGATTTGTAGTTTTGTTGTTTACCAATTAAATACGACATTGATAGCTAGCGCCTCTGGCGGCTATTGTTGAAATCAAAATTTACTGAATGTTTTCTGAACTAAATTTCCACAGCTTACAACGCTTACAACGAATACAAGTGAATCAAACCAGCCATGTTGAGGCAAGGTGCGTTATTGATGAGTGCTCCCGATTGTGATTTAAATTAAAAAAAATCAAGAATTAAGTGTAAAATATTACTTTGAGCTAATAAACTTAAGAACATTTAATGGTGCATGATTAAAGTCGAGGGTGAAATTAAAAAAAAAAATCCATCCCCCGTTAACAGTGGCAGTGTTGTGTCATGTGTGTGCAATGAATGTTGTTTATTGTTTCATTTTGGATTACATTGTTCGGAACTAAAATTCTAATATCAAAATGAGTTGGGGTATTGAACTTTGGGTAAGTAAATGTCTGGCTTTGTTAAAATTATAAATAAATTCAAATTAATTTTAAAATCGGTCATATTCGGGGTCGTCCGATTGAGCCAAGCCCCCAGATTCATTCCAAATAGGCTTTGCATTCTTTCTATTTTCTGCGAAGTGAAATATTCTACATAAAAAATCATTAAGCATTTATGCCGATATTGAAGGGAATAAATGCACGTCGTAGTGCAAACAGGTCACGTATGTGAAGAGATATTTACAAAAAAAAAAAAAAAAAAAAAATCTAGACAGACAGGTGCAGAAGGGTGCAACGGACGGAACGAAATAAAAGTATGCATTTCCTCTTGTTAAATAGGATTCACATGATGTAACTTTTCCTTCGAAAATATGCGAATTTATTTTCACATTATGACTCATTTTGAAAATCCTTCAATTGGACATGATAAACAGAAACAGTGAGTAATCGCGCAGGATCCCAAAGGAAAAGAGAACTCCTTCACCCTCGTCCCGCTCGTACCTTGAATAGAAAGCTCCTGTCTCAGTGTATTCCAAGAAAATATCTATACGTTGTGAGGGAAACTCCCTCCTGTCTGACTCATCCTGTGACGTAGTTACTGCTATCACGCACGCGATCAAACAAGGGATGAAAAATTATAATTTCAAAATACCACCTGTCCGTAAAAAATGATTTTCTTTATTATTCAAGTTACATTGCAAGTAAAACTTTTTCAAATACTTTAAAATTTAAGAAATAATACTGGGGTCATAACTTAATACAGTGGAAAACGTTTATATCCTAGCAGCATTGAAGGGACCGAAATATTTTTAGTTTTAATAGAAAAAATATTGTAAATTATATAATTCGATTTATAATATTCTTTCGTCTTTCGTATTAATCAAATTTCGTTTTAAGCAGGTTGGTTATGAACGTTGTCTACTGTCCTACTTAATATCAATTGATATATTTTGTAACAAAAATTGCTTATAACGACACAAAAACATTTCGTGTATAAATAAAATAAAATACTGGTTTTGTAAAATTGAAACAATAGCCACTACCTGCCGAAAGCTAGATTATCGCTCACCCTTGAACCCTTTCCTGCAGTCCCTGATCATGGAATTAGAATACTAATATATTTTTGAAAGTTGTTAGAAATGAAATTAAAAGTTGGTTTTCAAACTGAAACCTTTCTCAAATAATAAAACTGGGTGATGTGGAATTTAAAATAATGTACACCGACTTTAATCTTAATTTATAAAAGAGTAAAATATTTGGCTGACAGATATTCTAGAGGCTAAATCAATGAAGACAAAAACATGCATTTCTAAAGTATTATTCCTGAGTGGTCCTATGATAACGGAAGGAATTTTTGAAATTCAACCCTTCAGTAGTTCAAAAATGGGGTTGAAAGTTTTGTGTTTTTGTATCTTTCTCCTAAGTTATCAATTTTCTCAAAGTCTATTCTTGTAATCATCAATCCACATGTAAATGTAAAGAATTCGTGCTTTTAAAGTTTTTAATTCGTTCATACAAAAGTTGAAAACATATTTTAAATATTTTGAAAAATCCCCAAAGAAACGGTCACACCGACTCATTTATTAATTAATATATTTTTTTAAAAATTAACTTAACTTAATTAAATTAACTTTTTAAAACACTGTATTAAAAGTTATTATATTGAGAGAGGAGTATAAAAAAAAAATTTTTTTTTATAATGACGTACTTAATACCCTATAAATTCAAATTTTTATTATGAATAGTATTAATTTTTATGGTGCACAGTTTTACATTAGTGTTTAACACAGAATTATGTTTATTTTGTTGGCTAAATTTTACGTGAACGAAGTCACGGGTAGCCTCTAGTAAATTTATATTCATATTAACAAATAAATGTTTTTAAGTAAGTGTAACGTCCTTTAAAATATGTTGGTTTTTGTCTTTAAAAATGATATTCGTTTAATACGAAGAATATCGGTCCCTTCTGTTTCGTTATAATCATTTTCCACTCTAGTTATTTTATTCTTTGGAGTGTATATTTATTATTATCTGTGTTCTTATTGAAATAAATATCTACAATAATGAAAGTTGATAAGAGACATTTTCTCTTATCAGAAATAAAAGATTACACGTTTTAGATCAATATTTTGAGTGTGGTACGAAAGCAGAAAAAAAAATCATTGACTCATTCATTTAACTAACTAATTTGAAAATATTGAAATAATTGCGGGAAATTGAAAATAGTTTATTAAATCATTTCCTGTTGTAAAAATTCTTAGAAAAAATGCATTGGAATATTTTATGAAACACTGGTGGGACGAAGACTGGTCTTGCGACTTGACTAACTAAGAACCTGTTTCGTTTTTGAAAAAATAAAAATCTGTCTCTGTGTAAATTGATTTGGCCAAATTGGAGAGGAAAAAAGTGGTAAATTTGCATATAAGTAAGATACATTTTAGTTGGATTTAAAAAGGGTACCAAAATTATTGGAAGAATGAGTCATTAAATGACGTGTTGTGAGTTATTTGTTTTGATTAGCCGAAAAACATTCAAATCAGTCATTGAATTGATTGAAAGCATTAAATTAGTACTCAGATCCACTTTTCGAAACCGTTTTCATGTTTCAATGTCTCTCGTGTGAATATTTTATGAGAAAAATGCCTGTTCCGAATGTTAAAGGCCTTTTTCTCTCGTCGAAAATTTGTCGGTCTCGTCGAGTGCATTTGCGCCACACAGAGTAACGGCGTAAGAATTTGACCTAGTTATACAACGTGTGTACTAGAAAAAAATTTCAAAAATACACACGTTTAGATCGTATTAATTATGTTTCCTCCCCTCCCCCCTCTCGTTAATATCCTATTAAAGTCTATGGAGATTTCCGACCGGAATAACGGAACTTTTGCTAATCTTAAGAGAGAACGTAGGTATTATAATATGGAGAATTTTTACCTGCGATTTTAACAGAACCAAAATAAGATATTTATCAAGAACAAGGTGAAAACCTTTATAAACATATTCGAATTCATCAAATCCATAGAAAATAAAACTTTTATATTTAAAGGTACATTTTAAAACTTCAATTTTTTACATTATGATTATCTTATCAATTTTTTACATATAAATCTCCAAACAAACGAACAGTCAATGTTTAACTAAGAATATATATTCACATTATTTGAATGAGGCCAACGTTTTGATCGTCAATGGACTTTTGAAGAATTCAAATGGTAATAACCAAGAATTGATCAAAATGTATCCCGATATTACTTCTAATTAGTATTTAATATGCTCCCAATTCATTCATATATCATTCATTCGATTGTAGTTAGGGAGTTAGCTGTGTGTACACCTACATAAGTTAAGTTGATAGCTTGGAAATCTTGCTATGTAAAAATTAAAAATTCGTCGGTTCATTTTTTTTTTAGTATAAACTAAACAATTCTACAATTATTGTCAATCAAATATAAAGACCAATATAAAATATTGCATCAAAAATAAATGTAGTAAAAACGTTTAACACAGTGATTCTCAACCTTTTTTGTTGTTGTCGCGGTACGTTCCTAAAAATTTAAAGATTTGGCGACACACTAACAATAAGTTTAAAAATTTTTACTTATCTATAATACCCTGTGTAAATAAGTTTATGGTATAGTAATTTTTAATTTGGAATAAAATAATATGAAACTCACTTAGTAGTGTAGTGGTTAGATCTCTTCGATATCCATTCCATGTGCCAGTGGGACTCGGTTCGATTCCCGTTGAATCCTTGATTTTTTTCGAATCAGTAGATATCAGACATTTTCTGTGGTTACACAGCCGCGATATAAGATATGTTCAAAAAAAAAAAACGTGCAATATAATTCACGGATAAAACAAAAAAATTGTGTGCAATAAAAATGTTACCATATTTTTACAGCGCGCATGACAAGCAATGTACGGTTTTATTTTCATTTGGAACAAATCTAAAACCTTAGATGTAAAGTGAGTTTAAACACCAAAAAGAAAAAAATTTGTACATTGTACTACTGCCTCGTGACAATAATTTCAATTCGTCGTTTTGACTGCTCTTACGTACAATTAATTTTTACTTAAATCTGTCAGTTAATTTCAGGATAAAAGGTCTTTTTAAGTTTTTATTTTCTGTACTGTTATCGAAAAAATTAAAGGCAAGCGGGTTAGGATGGTACTCCAGTCTCATTTGCTACTATTGAGCTCGTTTTGTGGCTAACTTTCTTTACTTTTAGCATTTCTAAAACTTCGCGGCACCCAAAAGTGCCGCCACGCAGTGGTTGGGAATGAATGGTTTGACACGAAGACCTTTTAACTTGTATTTTATGTAACACGAAATAATACTGTAACCCCAACAAAAGACTGGTATAATCCGATAATTTTTTTTTTGTCTCAAAACAAAAATCACTTAACACGAGAAAAATTTCTTTTTAAATAAGATTTTTTTCAAAAAATAAAAGGGAAAAGTATACCACTATTTGAATTTGCTGGTATACTTTTCCCTACAAAATAGTGAATAGTCACTATTTGTAGTCAAAAGTCACTATTTCGATTTAAGAGAGTATGATATGTTTGCAGAATATTTTTGTACCCTTACAAGTTCTTTCTCTTAACCGATTTCTATAAATGAGGTATGAATTTAAAACAACTAGTTACATCTTCATGGAGGACGATATTTAATTGTGAAGCGTTACTCAAATGTATCGAAAATGTACAATTTTGTCTTAAAAAACCTTAAGCTTATACAAAACTCAACAAAATGGAATATTCAACAAGTTAGTTTGCGTATCATCTTCAAGTTTTAACTCGCTTGAGAAAAATAATGGTCTACTTTGATTTAAAAACCCAAAAGGAATAAGGCAATCTATGTAGGAATTTTAGAACTTAGCCTATTAAATAATATAATTATCTCTTGTAAATATGAATTGTGATTCAATAATTTTAAAGAAATATACCTTCTATTACAAAACACAATTTGTGCACGGGTTAAAATAAAAAAAAAAAAAAACTTAATAATTAATTGAAAAATAAAACCTTTTTAAAACTTTTTTTATTGTTAATGAATGTGGCTTTGTTAGAAATATGACTCTTACAAATGTTGATGGTATGCCAAATATTCATGCACATTTAAAAGAAATTATTTAAGCTATGCACTTGGAAATTCATTTTATTTTAACGATTGCTTGAAACGTGAATGTGAATCTAAAAGTTGTATTAATTTTGATTCATATAAAAGCCACTCAATATTTCATTGAAACGAAAAAATGTTTTGAATCCAATTTAAAATAATTGAAATAGCGATTGGAATTTCGATATGATTATTGAAGTATTGAAATTATCAGTTATCTATGTATGTTTTTATTTCCTCTTTCCAATTAAGTTAAGAATAAATTCTAGAATTTATAGAGAAATATAACATATTTAAGATATTTTAGATTTAGTTTTAATTTTAAATTATTTTATTTTCTGGTAATATTTTTTCAACACAATAATTTAGGTACACATTATGCATACCACTATATACTACTTGAAAATAAAATATTACAGATCTCTATTTTATTCAATTTCTAAGATAATTTGTTTTTCGAAAAAAAAAAATATTAAACGGTTTTTTTTGATTTGTAAAGGCTTGGAAATTATAGAGATTAAAATTGGTTAAGTTTCACTAACTTAAAGTGTATATGTAATTGGTTATAGATCTTGCTTTTTATATACCATTGAAGAAAATTCCAATTTTTAAATTCAATGTTTTTTAATCTAATTTATAAATAATAAAGTTTATTATAATCGCAGAACAAATTTCAACTTTTTCATGCATCAACCAAATTATAATTTTAAAAAAAATAATGGAGAGAATTTTCAAACGTGTCAACCATTCAAGAAATTGTGTGAAACGATCTACGTTATGCAATCGATTTTTTACCAGAATTATTTTCGAAATGATCTTTACCATTAAGTAGGTACAACTTTCTCAAAATACGATAAAAAATCGTTGCTTGAACCAATAAGTCATTATAATCGGATGTCATGTTAAGTAATTTATTTAGCATGGTTTCCTTATGACATTTAAACAATGCCGTTATGGAGTTACACTTTTCACATTAAATTTTCTCAAGCCAAAAATTTTAAATAGACATTTTTAATTTAGCTTAGATTTACTGCTGTGATTATGTTTTAAATTAATTATCACTTAACAGTTGTTTTTTCTAAAAATTATTAAATGTCAGGTCCATTAATCTAGATTTGCTCTTTGTTGACCCGATAAGCTTTCTTAAGGCTTTATAATAATTGACAACTTTAAAATAGACAAATACCAACTCAAAATTTATTGTGTAGCACAGGGGTGTCTAAACTTTTTAGTTCAGGGGCTATATTATTTATTACACAGCAGTTCTTAGGGGTCAACTACCTAATCAAGGATCAAATAAAACAAATAAAGACATGAATGTTGTCTTTAATAACTCATATAATATTATTTTATTTGGTTATTATTTAGTAATACACTACACATAAACACCGGGTTTAGTGGAAAGAGTAAAAGTTTTTCCTGGATGCTAAAACTGCAAACATTTCTGGTTTTAAATTTTATATCCATAACAATAACAATTACTTGAGATGATCATCAAGCAAATGTATTTTAAAACACTTCTTCAAGTATTTCATTCTTAAAAATTTTTCGATATAAGGAAAGTTAATCTTGAACATAAACTATAAAAATTCATCTTTTTTGAACTTCTTCCTAATAAGGTCTTTGCTTACAATTCTATGACCTCCTGCACCTACATCTGGGCAATTGACCATAACTGTTTTAAATGGGCTTTGGAACAGTCTGGAACTTCTGCCTTTGAAGTAAATCAAAAAAAAAAGAAAAACGCTTCTGAAATTTCAGATGGAAATCTTTGATGATCTTCACGAACCGTAGTTTGAAGACGCTTAAGGTTTGTTCCACTTGTCTATTTGAGGGTGTTCAAACACGCCCACAAATGACAAAGAGCAAGGCACATTGACCAAGAGACAAGAGTGAGTGAAGAACATAAAACGGCAAGTCCCGACTAGTTGACAAACCGGTTATATAGTGTTTAAACACCTCCAAATCCGTGTCGATATAAACCATAGTCATGAAAAGGTACGTACAAATCTCGACTCTCGGCCTATGCGGCCAAGCGGCTGAGGGCTGAAAGATTTCTTCACTCGCTCTTGTCTCATAGTCAGTGTGCCTTGCTCTTTGTCTTACGTGGACGTGTTTTGCTCTGCCGTCTGGAACAAACCTTTAGCGTGTACATATTTACCAACGGCGTGTCCAGCTTTTGGTCTAGGTGAGGACAAATAGATAGATGTATTCTGTGCAAAGAAATTTGTAAATTTGGAGACGTGTTGGTTCTAATGTTGAACAAAGCAAAACCAAGATCAATACTTTCCTAGTCTTGGTACGACTGCAAAACTAATACAAAGACTAATTTTGCCCACTACTACTTAAAATATAGAGAAGTAAATATAGCATATTTAAAAAACTGCAGAAAATTTTGTTTTAAGAAAAGAATATTTTGAAGTTGCTTTAAATAATTTACCTCAAAACTCCACCGGAAGTTATAATTTTTTGTTTCATTATGCCTATTTGGTTTTGTTCGTGCATTTTGGGTCTTGTATCGTTCGTCCGTCTTTGCATTTTTGCAAGACCAAGGACGATTTTGCTCATCATTACTGGACACTTAGCTGTTCACGTACAAACCCACTTTTCATCGCGTTTATATACAAATACATTAACACATATTTGTACAATACAATAAGGGTATTATCTGATCCGGCCGCCTCCTCAAAAGGCCATCCATGTACTTCACACGCGTTTGTTCCTCACCAGGATCGGCACTGATTGAGAATTTTTTGTTCTCACTGTTAAAAAATTAATATCAGAATTTGTCCCCCGACACCAAGGGCTATACCTACGATACTAAACATCGTCTATGAAAATTTTGAAATAGAAAACCATAAATTTTATTCCATCTACAATTTTGTAAATACTTCAGTTTTAAGGGATAGAAAAATAATTTACTAGTTAAATTAATTAGAGCTTGCCACGGACCAAAGGGGGCAACGGCACCTCCCTGCCTCCTACGGTATGCTCATGATGTTTACTTCTCTGATATATCTATAAACGTAACACTTACAGGTGCGTCACAAAGGTGTACTTTAGTGTTCGTCTACTTTACTTTAAAGATTGTTAGAGAAGAAAAAAACAAAATTATTGGAAAGTTCATTTGTAGCGTACCTAAGATTTATTTCTCTAATTCACTGGATTTAATGACAATAAATCTATCCAATGACTCTAAAAACATAAATTTTAAAATTTAATGATAGTCTCTTACATAGTTTTTCTAGTTTTGAAAATGTACCCAGGTGAATATTGCAATTTAAAATAGATTTAGTTTTTTGTTATAATATGTAATTAACGTGCTGGAACTACCTTAATGAAAAGTTTATAAATCTTTTCCACCAATTCATTGTTTAATGTTCTTCAAGTGAATTAACACGTATTTATAAAACTTTTATTAATTTTATGACCGTTTTGACCAGTCATGCTTTGAATTTAATGTACTCGTATGCTGAATGTTTTACCGTTTTTAATATCTCAATAAAAAAAATGAAATTTATAATAAGCTTACTATTAAAAGATCAATTTTGCAATGTGAATATTATGAAATTTTATTTTCTCCGAAATCCTTATTTGGTATGGTCAAATGAAAGCGAGTTTGTAATCTACTTGAAAAAAGTGAATTTGATTTGCTTCTTTTTCCAATGAAAATTTTGCGATGTTTCTTGACAATTTGAATCAATTATGAAATTCTTGTCTAACGTTTTGGAATCGATATCATAGGCAAACGAGTATTCAAGCAGAGGTTGTTGAACTTTTGAGCCGGTTTTTTTTCTTTAAAATTTTAACCGAAATAATTGAGCAGTCTGAGAAACAACGTTTGATAGCAAGTGAAACGTACGATATTGAATTAGAAAATACGGACTTAGGTTAAAGAACACGAGACAGACAAGAACTGTTGTGTAGAATATCAAAAAAATTGAGCAAAAATTTTTTTTCTCATAAAATTAAAACATTAACGGTGACGTAATTATGTTTTTGTGACTTCTAAAGTAAAAGTTGATGGTCGAATCACGATACACTTTTGACCTTAAAATTCGTTTGATTACGTAATGATTTTAAAGAAACAATACAAGTTTGAAGTTTTTCACTACTATGAATACAATAAAATTGTATTGAACCAGTTTTTTATTGGACAAATTTTTATAGAAGGAAAATAGCCAAGATATTTTCAATTCACCAAATTATTGTTTTATTTAACTTTTATTGTTACAAAAATTCATTAAGTAAATAAACAATGGTAGTTTAAACTATAGAAGTTTTATTCTCGATCCACGCTTGGGAAATTTCTGAAAAATTAGTCATTATCTAATACAACTTTAAATTACTCTGATGTCTATTGTTGAAAGGAAAGTTTTATCAATAATATAACACAACATATTATGCTATTAATTATTGAGATAAAATAGTAATGAGGCCACTAATTTCAAGGCTTTTACAAATATGCTTTTGTATAACATATTAATTAGCAGTTTCTTAGAATTTTACTGAATTATCCCATAAAAATGTTATCATTTTTTTACCTAAAAAATTTTGATATTGGTTAAATAAAGATTTAAGTTAACAACTTTATCTATATAAGATAATACAAAAGTTTTTCAACTATCAACACATTGAAGACTAGTTCAGCCGCCTCTGTTTAAACCAGTGCTTCCCAACCTATAGTCCACGGACACTGGATGGTCCACAAAGTTAGGGTCTTAATACTTAACGTATTTAGTTACCCTATTCTTTTCTCTATTTATTTACTCTATTGTACAATAATTCACTGTAGCGACAACTAAGACCAACAAGATTAAATGATGCTGATTGTTTCTTATTTGGAATGTCTGAAATCCAGCAGACGAAAGAATAGTGAAAGAAATTATACCTTTTTTAGTTCCTTTTTGTTGGCAACTCTTAAAGTTTCTCATGCCAAACACGCCCGTGGGAAGACCACAAAAGAAATATCAGATCTCGGCCCTAATTTTTCTCAATTAGGCTTTTGAATTTTTTTTTTTTTTTGTGATAAATGGAAAGATCATATATAAGTTTTAAAACAAAAGTATTTTTATTTTTTCGCAATAATTCCAAATTTATATCAAAATAAAAATAAATTTTTAAATCCAGTACCGGAGACACGCCGACAGCTCCCGAACAAATCCGAGCGTGTTTGACGTCTTAATGGTAGTTTTCATACAATGTTTTGATCTATTTAATTCTGTTGTCATGGTTAAATCGTTTTTAGCAGTAAATTTTCAATATTATTGACAAAAATCACACGTAATAGCCGTAAACGCTCTATTCTTATTAAATAGCTCTACCATTATGACGTCAAAACTATGGTGACCAATCGTGGCGCGTTCACAGTCACTTGATTATTTTTAAAAATTTTATCAATTTTTAATTACTTATAATTAATTGAAAAAATTTTTTTCAAGTTTTTCGCATTAAATATCAATATTATTAATAATAAAGTTTTAAAATACATAAAAAAACATCATTTCTTTTTCAAATTTCAAATTCTGATTGTATATCTGTACAATATTCCGTACAAACATAGTTTTCTTTTTTAGGGGTCTGCACGATATGTTAGGAGCTTTTGAGGGTCCATTATGGTAAATCGGTTGGGAGTTACCTGTGGGTAGCTTTTACTTTTACACCCTGGTCAAAAAGTTTTCTATATGCTCTTCTCAGATCTAAGACTTACTTACTTACTTAAACCCAATTTTATTAAACTCTGTTTTAACATTAAGAAGTACTCATATAGAAATCTACAATAGGACCAACCTTCTCCCTGGCCAAGGCCAACTTTACGGAACTCTGATCCAGGCTTGGCTGGAGCCTGAAAGGATAACTTTATGCCAAGGCTAGCTATCAGGACTGGCCTAAACCTGGCTACTGGTACAGGCTAGGGCCAAGCTTAGGTTAACCATACACTGGTCGAGGCCTGGCGATCCAGGCTTAGCTCAACAATGACGCAGCGGGGCTAGGTTTATCAAGACTAGACCAAGCTTGATCCCGTTGTCAACTCCTGGGGCTTCCTACCTCGGTAATCATGGTTAATGATTGTAGTAGTTAAAGGAAGTAACCTTAATAAAATATTCTTTGGGTTTTTTAGATTTAAATTCTAAGCTATTTTCACAACTTTTCTTACACTATTTTCGCCGGTTTTAGAAAGAGTATGTCAATTCTATAGAACAGAGGTGGGCAGAATTTTCCAAGAAGCGGGCTACTTCTAATTTTCTGCAATTATGGGGTCCCATCGGTGACGGTTAGCTTAAAAAAAAAACCAACCCTGCCCTCATAACCAAAAATTACAAGATACAAAATATCATAATATCAAATGATGATGTTTCTTTTAGTATGCGGGTCTTAGGTCTTAGTTGGAGGCAACGCGATGTAGGTATAACTCCGTGTAGATTTATATCACGTTGACTCCGTCTTAGTAAAGGCGGGTCACTCCAAAATGTCTCCCTTGCTATAGAACAATACATTTTTCCAGAGTGAAATACAGTGAAATATGTAATATGTTATTCAATAATATTGTAAGTTTTATTTAGGTGAAAAAATTTCCCTATTCAACATTTCCTCTATATAAAAGCTTAGATATAGAAATATAGATACAACTTAAAACGCAAACTGTGTGTGTGTGTATATTTCTATACAGAAAACCTAAAGCTTGTACGACCTTACATATTAAAAAATAGTAAGGCAAAACTAGAAAGAAACGCCTCTGCAACGTTCAAAAGTTACATTTAAATAAATCATAATTTCAATCAGTTGTCGCTAATAATAATTGATGATTAATATTTTAAAACACTCATAACTATCAAATTATTAAATCATTTGTATGAAACAATATAAAGCTAGCCGAAGAAAAAAGAAGAGTGAAATTGACCATTTCCTAATTTGATTTGCTAAAAGTTAAAGTGAAGCCTTGAAATTGAGCTTAAACAAATATTTTTTATCGTAGTTTAAGGAAATTAAATGAGATAAAATTAATCGCGGAGGAGTGAATATATAGCGGGGGTGTAATAATGACTGGTTGTGACTAATCAGAATGAAAAAGTTCATTAGCATTGTGCAGCTCTTTGGCGCTCATCCTGTCGTCTTTTATTTGTGAATTTCGTATGAATGTCTCGAATTTAAGAAACCAATTGGAATATAAAGCAGCAGCAATTGAAATAATCGCAATCATTTTTTTTTAATTTTATTGTTGCTGGCGTGAGTTACTCGAAAAAGAGAAAGGGATTGTTCCATCAAAGAATTTCGTTTTGATTATTTTTTCAAAGAACTTGTTTGGAAATTGGTTCGTGATTTTTATGGTCAGTTTTCACTTGAAGAATTTCTGACTAATCCTTAATCATCCCAGACGGTCATGTGTTTTTTTTTTTTTTTTTTAAGAAAATTTTGAAGACTTTTGGGATAATAAACATGACACATTGCGTCAGAATAACCGATATCTGTTTATTCTTATTCGGATGACGTTTTGTTTATTTTTTTGGACAAATTTAGTGTAAACGAACGACTAATTTCCGTTTAAGAGGTTTTCGCTTAATTGTAAAATTGCAATTTGACCGGATGGCGTTGAAATGTTTTTAAACATTAATATTGAAAATTCAAACATTAGTTTATGAATTTCAACAACTTTCTATCTAGTTAATCAAATTAAATTCTCATAAATAAGAGCAGTATAAAATTATAATTTTTAATTAGTCAAAAGAATAGAATAGAACCTTAACCTTAACTAATCGTATAATTATAAATTATTGACATTGATTTTGAACCTTTTTCCTCGAAATTGTGTTATGAATGTTTGAAATATCGGAGTTCAATTTTTAAGCTTAACACGTATAAACATTTTCTTTGAAAAATAAGTTTAAAATATCTTTAATATTGATGTTGTATCCTGAGATCGTAAAATAATCAATTTCTTTAAATAACTTGTTAGATAAATAAATTATTTACTACACGATATATTTTAAACTTATGATTCTTAACGTCTAATTATAAAATTTTTGGGTGTGGTATTGAATGAGAAAATTTAAGTATTGTCTTTTAGTAGATATTATTTTTGAAAAGGTTTTTAACTGTACCTATATCTATATGAATTAAAAAATGTTAAGATTTCTATACATGATTTTTCTATTCAGTAAAAATTAACGTATATTCAAGTTAGATATAGCTTTTCAAAAATTGCGTTGTAAATTCATTCAAGGTTATGCTAATAATAACTTTTTTTTTTTAAGTTAGAAAATATGTTTGTATTTATGAATGAAAGTAAGAAATAATTCATATTATTATAATCTCGGTTCTCCTGTAATAAGTGAATTGTATATTCATAATCTATTTGTTTACATTTTACAGTTCTTCATAAACTTTTCATAAGTTCTCATGATTTTTCTCTTATTATTGACTTGATAGCACCATTCTTTCGATATACATATAGAAACGCAAGACAATAAACAAAGTTTTCTCGGTAGGTAATCTTAGCGTTTAGCGTTGAAAATTATTTACATGTATCAACTTCTACTGTATATTTCCTATTATATAAGTAATTTTCCCATCTTACAACGTACATGGTGGCGCAAAAGTTGTCACCCGATGCTCTTTGACTGTCATTTTTCTAATAAAGGAAAAAATATAGATTTTCTTGGATTGTGTTTATTTGATGCCTAATTTATTTTCGTTAAGTACAAAAAATGATATCGACCAAGTGGCTGCCGCCAGAATTGACCATACGGGCCCGATTTATGACATTTTCCATCACTCTTGCCAGAACTTCGGGCTATAGGTTCCCGCATCCCTGATGGATATTCTCTTTTAGGGTTTTAAGAGGCTGAGGCTTGTTGACATAGACTTGTGACTTAAAGGAACCCCACAAACAAGTTTAGAACGGTTAAATCGGACGATCTTGCCGAACAGTGTAAATCACCAAAACGAGAGATTAGGCGACCCGGAAATGCACCCCGTAGAATTTCGGTTGTGGGTTGTGCAGTATGCGCCGTTGCTCTGTCCTGTTAGAACCACATATTCTCCAGTCTCAATTCGCCCAGTTGCGTTAGGAGAAAGCCATTGAGTATGGCTCTATAGCGCTCGTCGTTTTCAGTAGTCGTTTGACCCGCGGTGTTTTCGAAAAAATAAGGCTCAATGACATCTTCAGCGTCAATACCATACCGTACAGTAATTTTGAGCGGGTGTAATGACTCTTTGTGTGCTATACGCAGATTTTCGGTGCCCCAGAAACGATAACTCTGCTTATTCACATATCCGCAAAGATGAAAATGGGGCTCGTCGCTCATAGTTTTCGATTAAAACTTTTCTTCCTCGTGGTCGAGATTCAGGATGGCTTGAACGTAGGTTACACGCCCTTGGCGGTCAACGGCTAACAGATGTACTGTCTGATTGGCTGATGTATTGTCTGCACTTTGTAAGGGAACATCTTCAAGACTGCCACCAAAATTATCTGTAAAGACCGCCGATTGATACCCAAATGAGTGTCAAATAGATATCTTAATTTATAGTATACCGATTTATGTCTTATTGACGTGTATTTTGTATCTTTTTACTTGTCAAATGTCAAAGAAGAACTGAGAATTACCGCAATTTGCAAAAATGATAGCATCTTCCGATAGGGTGATGACTTTTGCACCACCCAGTATAAATCAGGAGGAATTTTTAAATGTTAGACATATTAATTAGGACAATTATTGACTTTTTTTTAAATACTTATATATTCAAATTAACAATATTTTACCATATTTTATGATTCAAAATCCACGGAAAGTATCCTAAGAACGTTTATAGTCCCAAAATATGTGGTAATTTATGTGTGGAAGAATTTAATGTGTAATAAATGGTTTTATCTTTTGGTAACTTTTTTAGTGTTGCATTTTTCACACTTTTAATAGACCAAAGGCCTTTGATATGAATAACAATTCGGAAGTTTTATCCGTTCCTTAGGGTCTTAAAAAATATGCCCAACACATTAAAATTCAAATGTATTTACACTTTTTAGGGAGAATATTCGAAAACTAGGGATTTATCAAGTCAGGTAGTTGGAAATTTTTTAATGAATTGGTCTTGAGATATTGACTTGTAAATGAAATAACTAGCGAAGTCAATGCTTGACTTGATTTGAGATTTGAACATTAATGTTTAACTCTTAAGCATTGAAATCCCTCAACCATTTATGGAAAAAATTACTTATCCCACAGGAACCGTACACATTTCCAAGATAAACTATTCTATTACACCTATTGTCTTATAAACCAGTGTTTCACAAACTTTTGGCGTATATGTACCCTTTCTTTAATTTTCGTAAATGCCAAGTACCTAACCCTTGTCATAAAAATAGATATACCGTAATGGTAATCACTTTCATTAATAAGCACACTGCAACCAATATCCTCACCCAAATATCCTGTGCAATGCGTACCTTCACCAAACTCTTCTCGTACCCCTAAAGGTAAGCGTACCACACTTAAGAAAAGCACTGTTCTAAACTATCACTATATGAAAAATCTCGTTGATTTGTCGCTGTACCAGAAACACTAATCAATGATTAAGCGTTTACAATGTTACAATGAATAGTATCCCACGGGAACCGTGAATTTAAGATTGAATTTAAAAATGTCTATTGCACTTACGAACCCGTAAAATGTATTATCTATGGAAAAATTCTTCTCAATCCGTTGATGATTCTTGAGTTACGCACATTCACATAAATTATATTTGATTGTTACCAAAAAAGGACATTAACTTTTTTACCATAGTTCCATGACAAGTAGTATGTAAAAAATAAACGTGTTACTATTGTTATTATTTACTTAGAAAAAAATACTCCTAATATTTTTTCTTTCCTCTCCAAATAACTGGAAACCCCTGTTATAGAATTTTACATAGCAATCTTACAATTCAAAAGTTATCTGTGCGAACAAATTATATTTCGTAGTAAACATAATTTACGTCACTATTTAATGTTTATAGGTTGTAAGCTGTAATCCTACGTGTTTTTTTTAAATATAAAATTATAAGAGTAAAGTATAGATAACGGTTATATAATATATTAAGAACTATAAAAGTTAATTATCTAGGTCTAGCTTAGTTTAGTTAATAGCTTAGGTCTATGTTCTATAATCTAGAAGATAAACCAATTATAAGACGTACAATCAAGCTCTTACATGTAAAAGACTCAGTTTAGTGTTTTTGAATGAAATATCTTGTTTTATGGCTTAAATAATCGTAAGTTGTGTCATCCTGTTCCTGTTAGAATCACGTAGACAGTTTCCAAGTACACTGAGGGGCATAGAATTTTTGGTGTCGTAAATCGACTTGATTCTTCTCCTACGTGTTTTTTCAAATAGTTTCAAACAAATCCTTCTTTATTCCAAATTCAATTATGTATAATTTTTGAAATATACGTCTCATATAACCAAACAAAAAACTGAAATATAAAACTTGACAGACCCAAAAACCAAATCCATTTTTCTTAAAAAACTATACCTTTTAACATTAAAAATTTTAACGTTTCACCAAATAAATTTTTATTAGATTTTAGCTTTTATGTTTTATAAATTCATGGTGAAAGAGCCATTAGAAGAAATATGATTTATTCGTCTTGAATAATAACAAAGAATTGAGGTTTGATGTTTGTCAATCGAGTAAGGCAGTAAAAGGTCTGTGATAACTTTAGATATTAGTCATTTTTGTTAAAAAAAAAAAAAAAACTTCATAATTGTATAGGTATCTGTATTTAGGAGTAAGTTATTATGAAATTAATATGACTGTATTTATATTGAAAACAATAGATTTAGATCACTGCACTTAGAAAATATTCGCCAAAATGTCTCTCACATAAAAACTGATAGACTCTTTAAAAAATTGGAGCATCGCTGGATTAACAAACGGTGAAATTTGTGGTTTTAACAACTAAAGCATTACTATTTTTAAAGTATGTCACCCAAGCAAATTCCTTTAAAATCTTTGTCATATTCACTCTCTAATTCAATAGTAACCAACACAACACCCGCAAGCCGTATCTGGTTCACCAAAAATTCCCGATTTCTGCTTATAAATAATACATATATAGATTGTTATAAAATAAATATATCATTTTATAGAATTTGTTTAATATTTTTTATTAGGTTGTGAACGTACAGCAACTTTATTTCACTCACGAATCGATATCTGATGGGGTAAAAATATTTAAACTTGAATAAAAAAGTTGGACAATTGAAATACATGCTCAGACTTTTAGAGAATCTGGTATTGAGGGTAACTAGAAATTCTTAAGATTTCCAGGTCCCAGGTTTTAAAAAACGTAAATCCGGCCCTTTTCTCAAAAAGTTGCTAACCACTCTTCTTGCCATAGGATTAAACATCGACAATAAATAGATAGCTGATTTAAGACAAAAACCCTTAAAGATTTAAAGACAAGAGCTAATTTGACAAACAATAGATAATACAACCAAATCTGAATAAGTGGGAATTGGGTAAACGAGAAAACTAGACAAATGAGACTAATTGTCAGATCTCATCAATGTAACTCTCAAAAATCTCTAAACTTAAGAAATAAAAAATTCTTCTTAGGTATATGAGAGTCATTTTTTTTATGTCTGAACTTCTATAACTAAGGTTACTTTTCGCCCTATACTTCTATAAGTGAGACTTGAACGTTCTCTTTCTTACAGCGTTCCCAAATTCTTAGAACTAAAATCTATAATCAGGGAACGTACCCCTACTGGGGGTGACCCGTTCAGGGTAGGAGAGTTTTCAAAATAACACGCTTGGAAATCTCGCGCTTTTTCGAGCTATATATTGAAACTGTTTTATTATATTTATGAATTACTACGTGAAAACTACACATCTCTCTTGCCTTGACATTGACAAAGATTACGGGTGGTCACCGAAGGGGGGGGGGGGTAAAACTGTATGTATAAGACAATATAAATAAGGATTATTAGTTATAAGCTTATTTTTATCCAACACTGTAAGAGAGATGAAAATAAAAAATAAAGATTTTTATTATTAAAAAAAGACAAAAAGTTTTAAAAAATAGGTCACGTAGTATGGGTACGTTTGTTAGAGTAGTTTCTGTTTTCTTATACTCCTGTAAATTAAAAACATCTTTAATGTACCTTTGTAAGTGAAAAACATAGCTAAGTGGAAAACTTTAATTAGTTAAAGAATAGACTCTAATCATAAATTTCATTTCATTCCATAAACCAATGATGCTTCGATTTTAGGTAAATCAAAATTTTAATTTTGAATTTTCGGTTTTGACTTTCATTAATAACCTTCAGTAGTTAATGCCGCATAAGAAACCTGCTCCATGTCATTTAATGGTAATTTGTAATCATCAAATTTTTGTAAACTGGTCTTTTCGGGGGATTTTATTATTGTATGCCATTTAATTTAGGTTATAACCAATTATTGTTGTGACTAAATTATTCTGGTAACTTGTGCTTGACCGATCATAACTCGCCAGTACCGTATCCAATTAGATTCCAGGTGTCTCAAACGTAAGCCATTGAAAGACCAATCATGATTATCAAAACTTGAGCAGACTATGTCATTATCTGGTACAGTTCTAAATCTTTTAGCTTTATACTATTTTTTTAATTTGTTTATTTCAATTAACTTCTGATTCAATCATTAATGTTAGTATTAATAGAAAACAAATCAATTAATCAAAATATGTCACTAAACATCGTCATACTGGTAAATTAAATAAATGACAATGTTTTATCCGATCATGCTTTCTACAGATACTCTCTAAATCATGCTGTTTCTATAAGCTAATTAAAACCAAAGCTGGATAATTTGACCTTCTACCTGTATAACCGGCTTTGAATTAGGTCAAATATGCTAATCTACACGATTAATTACTGTACTTTCTATAGCTTTAATGTAATTAAAATATAGATTATAAAAATAAACATTTTATTTTTTTTTAAATTATGAAGAAATCACTAATTAAGCAAGAATGACAAATTTATTGTATCGATAAATCATTTTTTTCTGTTTCGATGTAATATTGGACACTATAATGGAACATTTAAAACAATTATTATATTTGTATTTATCGAAGTGAAATACACAGATACACTTAAGAATTTGAGTTGTAATAATGGCAATGTGGTTGGTAATAAATTTTTGCAAACTTATAAAGTTGATGGCGCCGTCACGATTGCTACGATTATTTTTGTTGGTGGTATACGTTGGTGTTTTAGTACATAAGTTTACATAAAATACGAAGTTATGTACAATGGTTTAATGCAATGTATAATGGTAGGTTTATTTTCTATTCGTGTAGACTTTATATCTAGTGTTATATGTTGAATACGTGTTTATACAATTATAGTTTTAACGTAATAAAATTACTCTTATTCACACTTTGAATTACTATTTTTTTTTAAATTGACTCATTGATTACAAAGGAAATAGTAAAAGTTAAAGTAATTTCATAGTAAATAGGAACTAATAAGGAACAAAAGTCAAATAATCGAACGATTAAGGTTGTTCCCAATAGGTAAACAAAACCTATTTTAAGATTTTATTGCAAATTAAAAGAAAAATCAATTATATTTTTAAAACATAGACCTGAATTTTTTAGGGTTGAGAATAGTTCTGAACCGAGATATATCTAACAACAAATTATTCCCCAGAAGTTAAATTTTAATATGTGTTCTTCTAAAAAAATGGAAATACCCAACAGAAACAAACCCACTAAGAAAAAACAAATTTACATAAATCGACAAAACTGAGTACGAAAATGGCAAATTATTAAAGAATATAATAATGATTTCTGTTTTACCCGAACATATCGTGGGGTATGTTTAAAAGATATTTTAGACAAGTGTTACTTAGACTCTTTATAAGTTTAAAAGATAAAATATTCTTCAAATACTATAAAGTTTACATACAACGAGACAAGAGAAGAGAAAACGAATGGGTGAGTAAAAGAACGAACTTTGGTCTAGTAAAAACTAAACGACGTTGAAAGTAAGATGTGTATGAGCGTATATGTCAACAGCTGCTGAGGAAACAACCTTAAGCGATTAGTCTACAATTATTTTTATTTTATAACAAAGATTCTTTATTGCGTTTAAAAATTTTATAAATTTATAATAAAAGAATACATTATTAGTATTCGTTTTTAATAATAACTTAAGATAACTTAAGTCATTTGGTTCCCTTTTTGGGTAAACCCTGTAGCTACATTTTTTCGAAATTGAGATTTTTAGCAGAAAACATTGTCAAATACTCCAACTTAGTGTAAAACAACTTTAAGTGCTCAGAATGTTAATAGAATTTTTCTTCGTATCTACATTCTCGAATTCAAAAACCTCGTATTATTATTATTGTTCACGAATATTAGATAATAATGACAGTTTTTTTCTTTAATTGTTTTCTTTTAGCTTACTAGCTGTGTTTTGGTGGATTTTAATGTACCAAATTTCAACCCTTTCCCGTGATCCAATCGCTCTGAAATTTTGCACACATGTTCAATTTCAGTGATAGTATTTTGTAGATTTTTCTTATGGCTAGATTTAATTTAATTTAAAAGTTTTTATTTATACTGAGTGATATATAATATGTAGATATTTGTGTCTTGGATAAACGTGTAAAGACTAAAAAGTAGAAAACAAATTTTAGATTGAAATTTACAAAGTGAAGAGACATTTAATTTTAAATTATATAGCTGTTAAAGTTAAAAGTTAGGCAAGACATGAACTCTTATGTCAAATTGTTCATCTTGCTGATCATATATTTTCATGTTGATCAATGTATTTTCTACTTTTTAGTGCATTCCAAAGTGTTTTTTATTTTTTATTTTATTTTTTTTTTTGATTTCTCAAAAATTACAATGTTGTACTTACGAGGTTTATCCAGAATGGAGACGATATTAATATTTCCGTAATCTACATTGTAAAGATTCTTTTAATTTTTATATTTGTTCTCCAATAACCAAAGAGCAAATATCTATTGAAGTTTAAAGGGAAGTTTAGGTGATTGAAACACGTATACCTACGTGTAGGATTTATATGCCGTTTTTATTTTTTTTTTCAACAGAAGACTTAAAAGAACTTTTATAAAACGTTGCCTTTATTTACAAAATTCTATGAAGACAATCGGGTTATTTTTTAATACAAATAGTGTAGTCGTTTTAATAATACTATCGTGCAAAGGAAACTATAGTTTATGGAGGAGGAAACATTTCCTGGGCATTTAAAAATCCCTTACATTATGTAATTATTGTTTAAGTATTTATAGATATAAAAAGGCTCGACTATGTAATTAATTCCCAGCATTAAACTAAAGAAAAAAATGTAAAGTTTATAATAATTACTTATGCACGGAGGAAGGAAATTTCAATTTTCTGTCTCTAAGAAAATAAATAAGATGGATACTAACTTTCATTACTTAAAAGTTAAGAATTTAATTGGTATATTTTACATTTAGAGTAAAACCATTTGTGTGAATTATTTTCTATTATTTTACTTATCTTTGATTTCTTTGAAAGGTTTTTCGTAGAAACCAGAGATAATCAGCATATCCCGGTTTTGTTAAAGTTTATAAAATTGTACCCTTAAATACAACTAAATGAGTGGGCCAGAATTTTAAATAATTAATTGCTTTAAAAGGCATTTATATTTGAATTTATAAAAAAGAAATTTTATTTACCAATTGAATAAACCAAAAACTCTGAAAGGAGTCCTTACATTATCAACTTTGTTTCTTAGAAATTATGTATTTTATAGGTAATTAAATCATTTTTATAGTGAAATTTTGAATTCACTGCCTTTAATAAAACTTTTGGGTAGATAATTTTCGTTCATTATTTTTATAATAATGACGCTTTGTAATTGGCAATCGGTCACAAAAAATGTAATCTCATCCCCCTGAAAATTTGTATTTTTGCGTTTCAAGAACACCTTTTCAATACATGTATGAGTATAATATTTATTTAATACTAAGTCTTACACTAAAACATTTTGTATATTTGAAAAATAAAGATCTACCATTGTATATTGAAGGAAACATGTAGTTAATGTAATAATTAATTTAAGAATCAAAAAAATAATGAACCAATATGCCTAAAATTTGCAGAATTATTTTCATAATGTAAATTCAAATGTAAAACACCCAATTTTCACAAGAAATAGTCACGAATCTTAAACTTAATAATATTTACATGATTAATTAACAAGTTATGTGCAATAAAAAAATCAAAGTTATTAAAACATGCGTGACATTTTCAAGCTATGTACACAATATAGATTAATGATGAATTAACACAGTAAAAGTTGTAAATGAAATAACCATTATGTCACGTAAATGTCGATAAGTTGATTCAATTAACTGTAAATAGGAAAAATTAAAAGAATTTTCAAATTTTTGTAATACCTAAATGTCTCTATGATTCATCAAATGTAAAATGTATCCAAATTTCTTCAATATCCTTGATCAAGACCAGCTACCTATTTAAAAAGAAGTAATTATCGATTCGTTTATTGGCGTGGTTATTGTTTTCCAAATATGTTCCATTTGAATATATTACAAAAGATTTGTTACGTTTGTATGAATCATTAAATCAAAACAAAAGTATTGAGGATTCCTACGTGTTTATTCGTTCGGAAAAGCGAACGAACGAAAACAGGTCGAGGATATGGTCACTGAATCCATGCATTTCCGTGATTGATTTCACGGAAATGAAATAAGCGATCCATATTTTCATCTCAAATCGGCAAAAAAAAGTAAACACCTATAGAAATTTCAAATGAATTTATACTCTTGGAAAAATTGCAAATTTCCGAAGAAAATAAAATTTGCATCTCAGCACAATAATAGCTGAAACTTTGAAAATCATTTTCAATTTCTCAATAGTATATTTTCGATACAATTATAATAATTATTTGAAATGAATCAGCAATAATGGTGTGACAAATACATGAAGTTACAATTTTTTTTAATTTGAACCGACCATTTCATTTAAACGCTAATTTGACTTGAACTAGTCTTTATTTGGGGTTTTTTAATAGACTCAAAGGAACGAGTGATAGTTTTATAAGCAGTACAATGTATTATGGTTCTTAATTTGTTATTTATGGCATTAGATGAATTAAGTTATTTTAATCAGAGAATGCGGGATCATCAAGCCTTAAATATATGTAAATAAGAAGTAAATGAATTCAAATATTTATATAATTTACGAAATAAAAATGTCTGTAATTATAATTTTTGAAATTTATTTACTCGACTTACAATTTTTTAAAATAAATTGAATTCATATTTAATAATATTTTAGTCTAATAAATGTTTGAAATATACATGACCTTAATTGATGAAAAAACTAAAGACAGTTTTAAAAAAGAATTACTTGCTAGTTATTATTTTATAAACTACGACAAAATATAGTTTTCAATGAAATGTTAATGCTTATTGTATGATAGTTTTATATGTAAATTAAATTTTAAATTAATTTCAACATTCTTGTTTTCCTTTCAATATTTTGAATGATACATTTCATTGAAGTTGCAGTGCATTAAAGTTTGTATGCTGATAAAAAAAAAACGAAGAAAATATGTCAAAATCACGCCGACAAAAGCGCGATGACAAAAATAAAAAAAAACAATTAATAATATTTCTACTTACAATTAGATAGCGTTAAAATATTATCAAATGTGAATCACTATTGTAAATAAAAGAAATTAATGTTTTACCTATTTAGTCAAATAGTCATAAAGTCAATATATGACAGGGTGCATAGATAATTCTTAAAACCTTAAGAATACACTGCATATTCTGTAAGTAAATTTAAACTTGCTATAGCTGATGAAATGATCAATCAGTGTGTAAATTGCATAATCGCGATATTGTCGTCTCATTACGCCTAGGTAGTATTTTGTTAAATTTGCAGGTAAACCCTGTTCAATAAACCATAAACTACTGTTATCCAGAATAACTTTCCTTCTCTTCTACTTAAATACTTTCCACGAACTTTTTATACATAGCCCTTTAAAGGCATCCATATTCCTATAATGACTATTAGGTATTACAAACATTCTTAAATATTAAATTTGTTTATATTTAACAATTTAATAAAAATATTTTTTTTATATTAAAAATATTTCCGTTCTTGTTCAAACTTCAAAAACCTCCAAGTTTGAATCAAATTCGAATCCAATCTCAATGTAAAACCAAATTTAACGTTTTTATTTATTATTTTCATAAAATTAAACTTATATATTCGGCTTAAAAAAAACAATGTCATCTTTTTCCTCTGTAAATGTGTATTTTTACGTTTAAAAAAGTGTAAAAAATCCTCCAATCGTCCGATGGCTTTCAGTGGCCCACCGTTAACCCATTTTCTTAGGCAATATTCATCTGAATTTTTCCAAATTTGCTTACTCCTATAAGGCTGACAGTGATTTTTCCTAAATTTCAAAATAATTGAATAATCCGAATAGAATCGTGTACTATTTATTTTAAAATTGATGTTTCTATATAACTGTAACATGTTTAAAAATTAGAGAATAAAAAGGCGGTATTAATAGTCGTCACTCAAATTTAATTAAACACTCAAGTGTGGTGATCAGTGTCGGTCATTTATATTTTCATCTCATAGAACTCTTTCATTACAAAAAAAAAAACGTACACTCTAGTAAACACTTACCTCAACTATTTTAAAAGTTTTCATAAATCAAAATTATTACATAAATTGAGTATATGTTCAACTTGTGATCTGAAAACTTGAGTGAAGGCTAGAGCTCTCTCAAGTAAATGCTTATTTGATATTATACATACTTCAAATATTGACGGCGACTTAAAACTCATTTTCAACAGATAACATACCTATAGTACTATATACAATCCATATAAATACAGGTAATAAAACATTTTATGTATTAAAAAATAAAAACAACTAAAGTACTACGAAAGAAGAATGTAGTCAATGTAATAATTTATAATTATAATTTAAGAATAAAGGAATCAATGGGTAACATTTGCAGTGTTTTTCTTCTCGGTTCAAGTTTCATGTGGGTTTTGGAAAGATAAGATTTTAAGCTTGTGCTTCAAAACTGGATTTTTGACCCAGCTGTTGTTGGATGATGTTGGTACTTGGTCCATAAAAACCTATTTTGGTCAATCAAGTAGGAGTAGAATTATTGCTCTCGAATATTTCAAATGATTACTAGCGAATTTGTTGTCGTACGATTTGTGAAGTTTTTAAGACATTTGCAGTATTCTTTCATAAGTTCGGATGACGTTAAATAGTTTAAAGAACGCATTTTGTTTTTATATTATTTTCGGTTTTATCATGATTTAAGTCCGCGTAATATAAATTCTTGTTCGAGAAATAGTATAGAAATTAACGAACACATTATGAAATGCATTGGTTATTTATCAGGAGAGATGCATAGACACAGTAGGAATTTTGAAAAACGTATAGTTATCGTTGTTTTTAATAAGTTTAAGTTAACAATAAATTTCTTCAGGGTTGTTTCCTATTGATTATGCAAAAGTAAAATTTCAGCGTACGATTTCATAATCTACCGAAACAGATTTCCTAATTTTAAATAAAAAAAAAATTGAAAATGAACCTAAAAATATATTTCGGAAATAGGGAGCGTTTGCTCTAATTTTCAACGTTGAAAATTATTGCACCCTTTAGAAACTTTAAAAATACATTTTTCAGAATTATTTTTAAAAATCGATCGTTTAAATCTGGGTGTAACTTAGAATATAAATAATATTAGTAGGTTAGACTTAAAAATAGTTTTAAATATTAGCACACGTTAAAGATTGAAACAAGAATTCAACCATTGCAAAATATCTTGGGTCAATAAATCTTATATCCTTTTACTACTTTCATATGGAAAAAGCCTATTAAACAATATGGTTCTTAATGTGGCATTATATCATGCTTTGTATGACTTCCAAGAGTATTTAAACCTCGTGCAATTGCTTATGCAACATTAGTTGAAGTGAATTCAAATAGCTATGGCCTTCACTTGATCATTTTCCTCATGTATTTTCCTCTTCCATTAACGATATATCATTATATTATATATACGAGTGTATATTTTTGTGATTAGAGAGGGAGACTAATGATGTTTGAAAATAAAATTATTCAATTCCTCATTTTCTACTAGCGAATAGATGTTGGGTACGGAGTACACAGAAAACAAAGCGTTTATAGCACAGAGCCTTGAGATTCATACAAGGTTTTGCTCAAATTTTCACGTAAAAATCATCTATGTTGCAATAAAAACCAAGATTTCAACAAAGAATGGAATCACTTAATCTTAATGTAAGATGCTCAAACCATTCTCGAGTTCGTTCTCATAAATGTGAAACCTCTTGAAGTCAATTAAACAAATCAAATCGAACCAATGCAAATGAAAGTGGAAACAGATAGTTTGTTTCTTCTTCGTCGTTGTTGATTATGTTCATTCATTCCCGTTCATTTCCCTATAAAAAATAAATCTTCTCTATTTATTGAAATAATTTGCTTTCTCGCAACTGACTCGTTCAATCTCTCTTTACAACTTCGTCAAATTGTTTATGAGATCCTGTAATGTGATTTTCTTAGGCATTGAGGCTCAGCCAAGGAGGAAATTTTTATGGCGAGAAAATTTTGTATTGACTTTGAACAACACATTTATAATAAATTAGAGTCTATTCAACCTATAACTAGTATAATTATTAGAAATACGTAATGGGATTCTGAGAGAAAATAGATAACGCCACATAAAATAAACAAATAAGTTCAGTTCTACTTAATGTCTATTTTATATATAAATAATACCATCGACAAATCTATAATGCGTATCATAAATCTAAATCATTTGTTAATAAATACATTTAGGATTTATTCTTCCAAGAATTTTAAACGATTAATATTTAAAATCTTTTTAAAGCTACATAGTCGAAAGCTTTTTTAAAAATTTGTTTTTACACTACACAAGTGTTTAAATTTTAACCGTAAATTAAGTTTTGAATTGCATTTGTGAACATATTATTTTAATTTTACTCTTGGAATTCACCTAAGTATTTATGCATAAACATACAATACGTGTGTGTATAAAATTGTTTATTAGATGTTAGATCTTATTTCCAGCCTAATTTATTTAATTAACTTATTACATTGGTTTTAATTTTTTAATTATGATATGTTTTTAAAATACATTTGAATTCAAAGCATCAAATTTGTTTAATTAAGAAGAAAATGTTGAAATTGAAATATATTATGTTAATTTTATAACGAACAATGAGAAGTTTTAAAGGACTATATCGTAAAGCTTAGAGTAAGACAGCCAATAATTGAGAAGGTTTAAACTGTAAATCGCATGCTATAATCCATGGTGTTTTTGTGTTTAAGCAGTAAAAAAGCTCTGAACAGTAAAAATTTTATGGTTTTTTAGTCTTTAGTTTATTTTATGAATCTATAAAAGCTCACTGTGAGATAGAAACAATTATTTTACCTAGAAAAAAAAAGGATCGAGTAATGTACTATTGTAGATATTTAAACCTTCGTTTGATTTTAAATAGCCTATATAGAAAGATGGTTTATGTGGAAATGTTGGAGTGTTGCAAAGGTTGTCAAAATTTTAAATTATCGGGAATTTAAGCTCTGTTTAAAAAATTTGTAAAGTTGCTTTATTGTAGATGAATTTAAAGTTGATGTGAGAAAAAAGAACTACAAATGTCAGGACATATATACAATACATATATACATGTTTTTAAATTTTCTATATTTTTACCTAAATGATATCTTTGAACCTCAACGAACTAAAGTAAATGTTCGTTTTGATATCTACTAAACGTACAATCTATGTAATTACTTATATATCAATAAATAGATTTTGACTTATGATATACCAATAACAATTTCCGTTTTTCAAATACTAGATAGATATCAACTACTAGATAGTAAGATATAAAATAAGAATTTTTTTACATTTTCCTTAGATTGTTTTTTACTCGGTTCATTTAATCCGAAGACATATTTTAAATATTAAATACGATTTTTTCTATAATACGATTGTGATCTTTCAGAGACAACTTATATTATAGAAGATAAAAGTGACTTACTATATATTATATATAAAAATAAGCTATAAATAAAGCTATGAACCATTAAAATGAAATACAAATAATACTGAGTCATAATTTAAAAGAAAAATGATAATAAAAATGTAATTGCATTGAAACAGTGAAAGTTTTTGGAATGCATTAACTTATGTCAAAGTTTACAGTAAACGTTTAGAAAATTGCTTCTACTTTAAGGCATCGTTTTGTATAACTTTTATTAATATTCCTTAAAAATTTAAGTTTATCGGTCCTCTAAAACGTTATTCAAATGTGTCTTAATACACCACATCTTGGCAAGTAGAAATTGAACAAGAAACAGGAACTTCGTTTTTAACGGTCTTAAACTCCTGGAATTTTAAAAACATTTAATTATTGGATCCTAATTAAAAAAAATGATTTATTAAACTACTTTTCTACCCTTTGACTACCTGCTTTTTAATCTGTTTATAATTAAATGTTAACAATGAATATAAGTTAACTTTTTTTAACAGATATAATACCTATAAGGCATTACTTTCGTTTTTTAGAAACAGACAGTTAATTTCAAGATACATTATATTCTTTATTCATATAAAAAAGTATGAGAAAATAAATTAATTAACGATTTAAATAATGTAAATATTATAATGATGTTGATAACAAAGCGCATTTAAACTTGGATTTCTCGGCCAAAGAGAGTCAATATCATTGTATCTCTTGGCAATTCTCTACCAAGTTTTACAACGAGTTTTTTTTTCATCTAAAACATTTTCTTGTTTTTTCATTAGAAAACAAATCGATATAATATCTGACATTTCGCTACTAGTTTTTCAAATATGAGCATTACTAAAAGTAGCCTTGAAAGTAAGTAGTTGCCTTTATATGATGGAATGTAGAAAGGTAAAGGCCCTCCCTTGTTTTGAAAACTTGTCTTGATTTATAATTTACACTTTGTTCGATTAAAATGATTTTAAGGATTAATTCACGGGGAAAAAACCGTTGAAACTTTGTTTTTGGCCGGATTTGCAAACGATATAAGAAACGGATGGGCGACTTTTGTCGTTGTTTCTTCCCATAACCGGTTTCATTGGAAAGACGAAAGAAAGCCAATGAAATACACTGGAATGCTATATTGTGACTTAATCAAAAAAAATTCAAAACCCTTTAAATGTAAATCAAAATTGTGCGTGAAACAAAAAAAGTCATCTCGTGACTATTTATTTAATTTATGTTAATGATAGAGTAGAGATACGTTTCAAACCCTTTTTGCCCTTAAGAATCCATTCTTCTCAGTCTCGCATTGCCAGTCTTAAATCATTTTATTACAGGATTCGATTACATTTAGCTTTTCAAATCTATTTTTATTAGACTGTTTAATTAAATCAGACCAGACTTGGTTTTTCTATGTCGATAATTGATGGTATAAATATATTTAAATAATTTACGAAGAGAACCAGGTAAATTTTATAGAAAACGAACGTTGTTGGTATTTCTTGGCCGTTATAGCCGTTACAGGATAATAAAAGTATGTGATTAAAATATTGAAGGTTAAACGTGCAGACATCTTCTACTTACGTAGGCGACTTGAATATTTAAATTCGAAAAGAAGTCTACTTTGTGCGTGTTTTATAAATTAGATGTTACTTTTGCTTTTCTTGCGAATTTAATTTATTGATATGGTAATTTTCTTTTTTTTATAGGATCAGTACGACAATTTGGCGATTCATACGCAAAAAGGAATTGATTTCTTGGAACGATATGGCCATTTCATCAGAGATCGATGCCAAATTGAGAAAGAATATGCTACAAAACTCAGGTAATTTCAAAACTATTGTAATTGTATAATAGGTACTATTTGTAATTTGAAAAATAAATAAATACAAATGCGTACGACGCACCTATCGTACGTATTTGTATGTGGGCACTTGAAAATTTAAATACGTATACTACAATCCTACAAAAAATTTCACGCATTATATTTTTAAACACTTCATACCAAATGATGTGTGAAATACAAATCTTTGGATTTGTCTAGTACATATTGATAATGTTTGTACCAAACTTCTGGAGTTTTTGTCGTTGAAAGATGGATCAAGAAAATGGTTTTTGCTAAAATTTCCAGTTGACTCCGTTGCTTTCGAGGAATAAATTTTTGATATTTGTAGGAGGGTTTCCGCAATTTACGAATCGTGTTATAGCGAAACCGTGTTATAAGATACCGTGTTATAGGAGGAAATTTTGGAAATTGGTAATTTTATAGATGTCGGTGTGCGCTTTCCGAATTTCAATAGAATTTCTAGAAACTTGTACTTTTAAAATTCGGAGAGTACGAGCTTAAAGTTTTGAAACTCTTTGTGTTGAACTGTTCAAGTAGAGTTCGTAATAAAATCTAAACTCAAATCCATAAAACGTTTAGGTAATAGTTTGAAGTTCAATAACGATTCTCATAGCCGAAATTTTTCTAGCAAAAGGTTACTAAAATTTGTTTAAATCAACCAAAATGTATTAGTCGTAGCACGAATTTAAATTTATTTAATTGCTCATATTTATTGATTAATTTCACATGTTTTTATTAGTTTAAAGTTTGAAACTAAAAAAAAATAGGTACTAACAAAAAGATTCGCAAATTGTTGTTATAAGATCCCTCTGGGCCAAATTCAGTATGCTTATTCGGTTATACCCTTTTAACAATTTATTTCCCCAAAACACTGGCGTAATTCATTATCTTGAAAATTTATCAATAAGCATTAAACTGTTTACATCTTTCAATGATAATAATTTCAAACGTTTAGTAACACTTTTAAAACTGGTTTACGAACCTCTTCAAATACACTTAAATTGCTTAAACCTAAACAATATAACATATACAATCGTACGAATACTTATACCCAATGACTACACCCTAGAAATTTAAAAAAAATAAATAAACAGACCACTTATGTATATAAATAGGCTTTTTTAAATATAACGTCATACTTCATACTCAACCTCTATTTCAAAGCCTTTTTAAACCCTAACTCTATTTTAATTTGCATATTAAATTGATTTCATTAATACAAATGTGACAATAAACTGTATATAAAGCCTATTTTGGTAATTTTGGGTGTGGCGAAGAAAATTAAACATTCATAATGCTAGAATAATCTGTAGCATCAGTTATAAACTATGCCCTTCTATAAGTTGTTTTGTTGTTAGTTATTAATTTTTTTATATGTCCAAATGTCAATTTATTGTTGAAGTTCATACTTTAAGATTTTAATTTAGATACGTACTGAAAGTATGCTACTTTATAAAATATGGTCGCTTATTTTATTGTAAATTAGTTTTATTGAATACTTAAACAACGCAAAAATACGTAAAGTTTGAAACAAAAATGTGTTAAAATTGAATCTGTACTATCTACTGGATGTTATTTCAAAACAGTTCTTTTGTATTTATAGATTTATAGAAGGTATTAAACTGAATTAAAACAAAATTTTTAAATTAAATTCAAAAAATTTAGCATAGGCATTTTATACACTAAATAACGAAGTTATGTTAAGTTTTTGTTAATTTCAAGCTATTTAGAAGAAATTTCATTTTGTTTCTTTTAAATTGTATTCATTAAAACATCTCTTTAATTTTTATTATCGAACAATAAAAATTTTATTCGCTCTAAGTATTGGAAGACAACGAAAATTGATTAAACTGGGATATTATGTACCTCGTAAAACTGGAACTTGTGCGTGGCTAAAACATCACCAACTTTATGACAAAAAGCAATAAAGAATCTTTTTTTAAATATTAATTACAAACCATTTCATTGTTTTTTCTTCAAAAATGGACGCGTAGCTACCATCATACCGTCGTATTAATTATATGGGGCATTTTGGACTAAGGAGTTGAATGATGTACCCATAACTGGCGCCCTGTCTCTCAGAAAGTCTTAAAAACTGTATTTTTATGCTTAATTTTGTGCTGTTGAAATTTTCAATATTCTCCTTCTATGTATTTACATTTAAATGTTCTTGTATGTTAGCTTTAAGGTATTTCTATGAAAAGCTAAAGATTTTTTAAATAGATTGGTTTGCATTTAATTTGCAAATTTTACGTTGATGAAATCACGTGTAGTCACGAGTACTACCTATTATATAAAGTGTGAAAACGCTAATTAAGAACAATCAGAACATTTGGCAAAGGCGGTTTATATTCTGTTTTAGTTGATTCTTATAAGTTAGTTTTCCACAAACATTTTTAAGAATTTGAACTATTTTTTTAGGTAATTAGACTTGTGCTTGCAAAGTAAATTTTTTTTTTCACACAAATTTTGGAATTCCTACCTAAATTCAAACTTAATTAATATAAAGATAACTTTTCTAAACGTAAATTGATTATTGTATACGATAAGAA
Source organism: Sisyra nigra (assembly GCA_958496155.1). NCBI lineage: Eukaryota > Metazoa > Arthropoda > Insecta > Neuroptera > Sisyridae > Sisyra > Sisyra nigra. Next base: position 26,212,628 of record OY292313.1, read on the forward strand.
AAATAACACAAAAATTAAGTAATAATTTAAACCAATTTGAGAAAAAAATTTTGGACATAGAAAATCTTATTGTTTTAGTCCCTAAGGTATAATGACCTCTCTTGCTAACTCGTCGCTACACCTACTTAAAGGACCTTAATGTCTGTAAACAAGGCTTGTAACATTTTTTATTTATCCAACATCCCTTTTATATTCTAAGGCCGCACGCTAAACTAAAGCAAACCCCCAAAAGGGTCCCGCGTCTAATTTTGATACAGGGCAGAATTTTAACAGATCTTCCAATACTTTCACCCTTTAATACTTTTCAAGGGTTTAATTTTTTATTCTTAAGTAATTATTCCCTTCTTATCCATTGAGCAGAAGTTTCATTCATTTGGTCATTACTTTAAAATTCTTAATTTCACTTTAAATTATTTTTATCTAACAGAAAATTAATTTGTTTCAGGAGGCTCGTTAAAAATTATCAACCAAAAAAGAAAGAAGAGGAAGATTATCAGTAAGTAAAAAATATTTTTGCCTCAAGTCAAAAGAACTTGTCTGAAAAAGTTTAATCAGATCTTATATAAGTAATTGAAAATAATTGCAATTTATGCATGACTTACGACCATATTCTGAATATAATTTATGAAAGACTACGTTGTTATATAAGATTAAATTGTCTGAATCGTAAGAGATTTTATTAAACTGTAAAAACTAAATTTTGAGAAAAAAAGTACACTTAACGTTTTTATAGAATTTCATTAAATTGAAACGAATTTATATTTTTAGTTTTGACCTCAGAATAATTTAGAAAATATGCATTTCAAATTTAAATATTGGTTTCTAGCATTCCATTATTAATATTAATTACTGTGTTGGTTTAAATTTGATGTTATTAACGTGAAATATTTAAATGATGAAGTGTTTGGTTTGTGGGTTTTCTTTCTTATATTGTGACTGATTGTCTTTTTAAGGATTATATCCTCATAGAACAATTTGTTGTTATAGAAAGCGATTGAATATCATTTGTATGCATATTTCGTTGTAATAAACGCCGCGAATTTAAATTTTATCATGTTTGACACACTTTTTAGGTGTTTTTATTAAATTAAATGAATTCAATATTTGTAAATTGTTATTGCAAATTATTAAATATATTTCACCCATTAAATAAATTGACTTACTCCAATACTATCTCTTATAATTATATACCTACAATATGTATAACAAAGATAATGCAAGTACTCTACAAATATTACTTCGTTTTAATAAATCATATTTACATTCTTACTGTTTATTTTTATTGGGCTTTATTTCGTGTTGTGTTTGGGTATTTAATTTTAACTTCTAGTAATTTCAAACAAATAGCATAAGTAATTCTTGTAATTTAATAAACGTAAAATTATAGGTTCATCACTTCAGGTTCCATCGTTTCGATTTAAAAATAAATTTGAACTGAGTAATAATAATAATAATTCAATCCAAGTTAACAACTAGTATTGATTAAGCTCTTGGTAATCTTTTGTTTAATATAATCTTTGATTTATATAAAACTTTATTAGTCATAATAATAAGTAGATTGATAACGTTTATGTGCTATAAAATTTATAAAAAAATAACGAGATAAAACATATTTGCAATGAATTAGTTCCAGCCACTTGTTAGATGGCTGCAGTTTAACGAGTTTAAAATTTCTTGAAATATTTACATTTTATCTGCATTGTTATGTCAAATATTATAGCGACTTACAGATTTTATTGAATTTAACTTGGAATTGATTGTGTTTTATTCAGCAGAGTCTTTTTCTTGTTAAATGGGTAGCATTCTATAAGAAATATTCCACCATTAAAATTTGTTGTGAAATATCCAATTCGTTATCCTGTATAGAGCAGTGTTTCTAACAGTTTCGGCATTTGTGTTCTCCTTTTCTATAATATTGATTATATTTTTCAACATTCAAAAAGTAGACACAGTGAAAAACGTTGAAAATGGGATTTGGTTATAATCTGAAATAACTCTGTTTCTTATTCCAACTTAATTTCATTATGATTACATACACTTTTTGTTGTAATTGGGTTTAGAGTAAAACAGTGGAAGCTATAACGTAACGAAAAAGCAATTAGACGATCTTCCCTCTCTCTGTTTTTTTTAATTCTAATTTGTTAACTCTTTCTCTTTCTATCTATACTCACTATGATGGAATATTGAAAGATAAAAAGAGAGAACTAGTTCTACTGACTACTTGATGGCACACTTGTCGACTTTACTAACAATAAGTTATAAAAGTTGTACAAATCTATATTCTATAATCAAATTTTACAATTGAAATCCAAATTCAAAATTACTTAAATATATTATAAATATTTTTACTATTTTTTCAATTTTCATTTTTATAAACATGAACATTGTCAGATTGTCAGAAAAATTGTTAATTGTTTAGTTTTATTTTGAAACTAGAGAGCGTTTAAATTTGAAAAAGTAAAAGTAAAGAACTAATGAGGATCCCCGTCCGTTTGGGTAGTCCTATTAAGTATTAGGTCTCTTTAGGTTCGTTGTAATCGTTTTCATCTGTTTATATTTTTATAACATCCATACTTTTGGTACATGCCTTGTAGAAAAGATGAATTTCATAATGCTTAAAGAACACACTTTTTACATTTATGGTTTTTGTTCAAAATTATTTTTCCCTTTTTCATCATTATGCGTGTTATATTTGTACAAATGCACGAATATTATTTAAGTACCAATTCAAAATGTAGAAACAAAATTCTGGTATTTATTTACGGATTATTAAAATTCTCTCTTATTAATGGTTTAGTTTTCATTTTCAAGAGGGGTATTATTTTTAGCCTCCGAAAAGAGTGCTTTTGTGTTCTTTTTAGTTTAATTTGTTATCATGGTATGGTAAATGGAGCTAAGTTGGAAGAAACAAATTAAAAGATAACTGAGTGCAAATGGATAATGTCCACTTGACCCAAAGCATTTGAAGTTTATTAACACGACAATCCAATAACCCCATCAGTTTATTAACCCCATTTTACAATTTGGTACTTAATTTACTTATTTTTTCTAGATACAGTCCTTGTCAAGCATTTAAATTAGTTTTAAATGAAGTTAACGATTTGGCGGGTCAACATGAAGTGATAGCAGAGAACTTTCAAGCTATAGTCTTAGAAGAATTAAACGTACTGTCAAAAGATATGAAAGAGGAGCGTAAAGTAAGCGACTTCTAAGATTTAATAACGACGGAAATAATTTCATTCTTTCCTTTGTAGAAACATTTAAATGAAGGTGCAAAACTAACACAAATTTTAACAAACCAAGTATTATCGTTAGAACGTTCTAAAAAATCGTACGAAAAAGCATTTAAAGAATCTGAAAAAGCTGTCGAAGGTTTTCATAAAGCAGATGCTGATTTGAGTTTGTCCCGTGCTGAGTTGGAGAAAATGAAAACGAATATGTCGATAAAGTTACAACTGTGTGAAGATGCTAAGAACGACTACGCTGGACAATTGCAAAAAACAAATGAACTACAACGGGGTCACTATCACCATCAATTACCTACTGTATTAACTCAAATTCAAGAACTCGACGAAAAACGTATTAAAAATATAAGGAATTTTATTGGCAAATCGGCTGATATTGAACGAAACGTATCTCCAATTATTTTACAATGTTTAGACGGGATTACGAGAGCGGCTGAAAGTATTGATGAGAAGCATGTAAGTTTATTGAGAGACTATATGATATTTGTTCTTAGTAATGTTTTATTATTTGTTGATAGGATTCTCAATTAGTCATTGAAAAATATAAGTCTGGTTTTCCACTACCCGAAGATTTTCCTTTCGAGGATTTGTCGCGAGGAGGTGGTCTCAGTGGCGATTCTGGAAGTGGAACTATACATATTTCTTTACCAATTAGTAATCCTCTACGAGAAGCAGGACTTACGGTCAAAGGTACTCTTTCAGCGGGAAAACTGAAAAAACGAGTTGGTTTATTCGGAATATTTGGAAGTAATAAGGTAGGATTTTTTTTCTATTTTTCACGACGTGTAATTTAATCACTTAATGAACACTGACTGTATTATAATATACATTATACAGTGTGTAAACACTATTTGAAAATATTTGCTATCTTTATCCTGACTAATGCGATTTTTATTCTTTTTTTGTAGTTTATTCTAATTAGTTCATATTAGCTTTGTTCGCGTGTGCGATTCTGAACCAATTCAGGGATTCTTCAGAAAGAGCACTCGCGAGTCAGTAAATTCAAAATTTTTGGTAACAGTTCGACGTTCGCGGTTCACACTAAATTCGTTCGTTATAGATTCATAATTGATTCTATCGATCCTCGGATTTTTGTTAGAGTGAAAAATTCGATTCTCTTATTCGTGCATAGTTTGTTAGATTGTGGTTGAGTCCAGCTCTGCTATCAACGTTTTCTATTATTCGTTTTCATAAGGCTCTGTATATGAGATTATGCTAACATTAGCGATCCTGTCAACTTTAAATTACCTTAAGGACGTTGTTTTAATATACTATTTGAAACTTTTTTCCGCACCATTTGGTCTATTTAATTATGAAAAATGTATGGTAAACTAGTTTTCAGAAACATCTAAATACTTTCCGAAGCTCATGGAACAATAAATAGCTTTGTGCGATTTATTTATTACACAACAAATTGTAAATAATCGAATCGAACTAATCAAATGTTAAGTTTCACATTGTTTTAAGAGTTTTTGATCTATTTCAAATAATTCTAATAAAAATGCAAACCGCAACTCTAACGAATTTATTTATCGTTCCATACGATTCGGAAAGTGTTTAGAAACTTATAAACCTAGTTTACAATACATTATTCATAATTACAGGGTGTCGATTAATTTGAAAAACCTTGAATACCTGGACAAGTCAGAGAATTTAAAATTTGTTTGTTAAAATTTGGAATTTTATGATATTATTTAATAGAAAAAATTGTTCGTTTCGAATAGTCGGAAATCTTCAAAAAGGTGAACAGAAGATTATAGTTCTACAAATTTTTGCAGACTCGGGTATTGTAAAAACTATTTTCAGGAATAACTAAGAATTTTAATGTAGGTATATTCAAAAAATATTTATTTTGGTAGGTATCTGGGAATTTTATTTTAGTCCGGAAAAAGTAAGGGAATTTTGAAATTACTTTTCAGTCGCCACCCTGATTTAATTTGACCAAATTATGTGAAAAAAAAAGTTTCAAACAGCATGTTAAAACACACATTCTGGCATTTCAAAGTTGACAGGATCACTAATGGTGGTTCAGCATACCTTCTCTTATAGAGCTCTACTAAAATTCATACAAAAGATAGATAAAAAATAATTAGTGGTTAAACTAGAGATTTGCTATTTAAAAAAAAATTGTACATCGCATTTGCAAGTTCTTTAAAAAAAAAATCCTAATTCACAAAAATTTGTTTTATTAGCCAATGAGATTGAAATAAAAAGCATAATTTAAATTGTATGATTCCATACAGTATTGAGTGTTCTCAATTAGCGTTTACACACTGTACACAGTGAAACCTGGATAATTTTGGAATTAGTTTGGAAATGGGACCGTAAATTAATAGATATTACATCCATTTAAGATTATTTAACCATGTTTCACTGTAAAATAATGAGACTTAAATCTTTTCTTTAAATATATTTGTATATACTTGTATTTTATTTTTATTCAGAATTTACGAAATTTTGCTATCGAATGGTTAGAAAATATTTTTCACTGGTTTTTTTTTCTTTTTTCAATAACTTTCTTTTATAACAACAAAAATGGTGATTTCCTGACCCCCTTCTACTCCTCTATTCAATGATTTTCTTCGGTGTTGGAAAACTTCAATTTTACGACGTATGTAACATTTATTATCCACACACTAAAAAATTTTCACGAACACTCACTGGCAAATTTTTCTTCTTTTCTTTGCTTCTGCAGCTTTTGCATACAACTAATTGGAACTAGCATCGTTTTTAATATTTCGATTTACATTATCACAAATTAAAAATTTATTTTCCACAAAATTTTTGTTATAATTAGAAATTAATATAATGGTGTGTAATGAAAGTCACAGCATGAAAATCATTACAGAGGATATTAATTTTTATTACTAATTATTATTGATCGTTTTATTTATATATTTAATTAGCTTTTTTTTTGCTTCAATAATCCATACACATGTTTTTCCATTTTTACATTAATAACTCTTTTTCCTGTTAATTACAACTTGTAAATATGTAACGCTTTTTTCTTGAATTTTCATTATGTTTTTTCATGCTAAACAGAAGTTGGCTGAAATCTATGTGGCATTAAAGGTATGTTTTGCTAATTTTTTGCTTTACTTTACGCTTAATTTTTGCCGGTCGTTAAACCATTTAAACGGAAATTTCATGCATGTGTCTTTTTTTTCATCAAATATAGCATTAATATGCTTCATTAAATTTTCTACATAATTTTCACGTTCAATTTTACAATTTATTGAAGTAACTAAATTACGATTGGTGTTGTAGAATTCATCTGGTATCGATGGAAAGGAGGATTATAGCGAATTGCCTCCAAATCAAAGGCGTAAAAAATTGATCGCTAAGATCGAAGAGCTTGAAGGGCGAGTAGCTCAAGAAACTGCCGCCCGGGATGGCTTAATGAAAATGAAAGGGGTTTACGAAGCGAATCCAGCTCTTGGAGACCCTATGACCATCGAAGGGCAGTTAAATGAGTGTAGTCATAAATTGGATAAATTAGGACAAGAATTACTACGATTTCAAGGATATTTAAATGAGGCTGTGAAAACAATAAATGGAGGAGGTTCCGATTACCAGCAAGGCTCACCACATTCGACACGTAGTGGAAGCAGGTTTAGTTCAAACGGGACAAATAGCAATTCAAAGAATAAGTTAACGAATGGTACTTCATTGCGGTCACCACATAATCGCCATTCAGGCGGAAGTGGGAACGACGATGATTCATTATCGCGTTCAGCAAGTGATAGCAGTGTCAATCAAAATAACAAGGCGAACAATCAAAACGAACATCACCAAGTGCACCATTTACACCATAATAATGATGGAGGGTAAGTAGGATGTATTTTCTTACAATGTTTACTATGTTCGATGTTGTAAGTGTTGAATACTAACTATGTGTAGTTCATCAAACAGTCCTGAGAGCGGCTTGGGCACTTCTCGTACTTCACTTCCCTGTATCGATTCAGACGCTGATCAGCCAGATCATGGAGGTGTGGCCGATGATGAAGAAGGAGAATATTGCGAAGCTGATCGCTTACCAGTATTAGGAACGTGTCGTGCTTTATATCCTTTCGAAGGTAAATCCCAATAAGAAATTGATTTAAAACTCTATTTTCTAAATAGCGAATATAAGGATAGAATTCACATTAACATATTCGCGTCGGGTGGTTTAGTTGTCCATCTTACTTGTGTAGCGGGGCCAAATTCACGAAGTGATGTAAAAAAAAGCGCTGAAACGTTTTAACCAATCGTTTTATTTCAAAACTAGCTGGTAACCCGCCCGCTTCGCTGAGCGTATCTAAATTATAGTGATTGAATTATAGAAACTTTCATCCCATCGACAAAAAAGACAGATAAATATTTCTAGATCTTTGATTCATAGAAAGTTTATGAAAATCCGATAAACTACTTTTCCAGGAAGATATTCCATATAGCTATCTAAAAGAGCTATCTAATAGGTTCTATACGTTTTTATGAATATTATAAAATACCTTTACTTCTGTTCTTTAAGTAGCAATAAAATTCGAAAATGTTGAATGTATTATGTATTTAACTGAGTTTTTCGTCAAGTTCAAATTTTTCAATAGCTCAAAAAGTTGAGTAAGTGAAGTAATTGTTGACTGTTTGAATATAATTTAACACGTTTATTTCTAAACATTATATAGACATTCAAAAATTAACAATGAAAAAAGTATCTATCTTTTGAGAACCGTGCATTATTCTATCATATGAATTAATAATCTATATTATTCTCTGATCTTTCAACTGCCCTATTGCAAACAATCATGTCAATCTTTTGCTCTTTGACAAACAAAACATATCTATCTTACGGGAGTAGTACATTTTTCCTGGATAAAAAAGAGATCAGGCCTTCTTGAGGATAATGCGCTAGAACTCTATTTCACGTACTTTAACGAAACTTTTATTAAATACACGGTTCCTGTAAGATACAATTGTCTTGTTATCCCACGGGAAGAGTACAATTATGTCGATTTTTTGCTCTGAAAAATAAAAACGTATTTAGCCCACGGGCCCGTACATTTTTCCTGGATAAAAGGTACACCAATCCTTCTTGAGGAAAATTCGTTAAAACGCTTATCCATGAACTTTCCCGAAACTCCTTTTAAATACTCAGTTCCTGAAGGATACAATTCTTATCCTATCCTACGGGAAGCGTGCTATATTCTGACATAAAAGGTAGCCTATATTTACTCTCTGACTCTCAATTAACCACCACATTGTAAGAAATTATGGTAATCTTTTGCTCTGTGAAAAATAAAAACATATCTATCCTCCGGGAACCGCACTTTTTTCCTGGATAAAAATAAGACTGTAAGATAAGAAAATTATTTTTGACTTGAGGACATTATGAGTTATTACTATTAATACATTATAATCAGCTAACAACGTTTAGTTTCAGCATGATTTTTCTTTACACCAGTTTTTCTATTTTCCCGTTGAAATGAGAAATTTTTCCGAAATAAAACGTATTGTAGATAATGATTCACATATTTAGCTATCATCATACTTAAATATCATCAATATTCATTTGCAAATAAAAATGTATAGTTTATGCATAATTTTTGTTCCAACCCGTTTTTCAATTTCCCGTATAAATAAGACATTTTCCCGTAATAAAAAGTATTATTTTTAATGGCTCAGATTGTCTTTTATCATCATACCAAATTTCATTAAAAACCGTATTTATTTAGGTAAGAATTAATAATATGTTTCTTAAAACAATTTCGCAAATAATGAATTATTTTTGAAACAACTTTAATAACCATTAAGGTTATATCGGGCCAACCTTAAAAGATAAACATATGTCGTCACGGACTTTTTTTTAGAACTTTTTAAGAGGAACAATTTTGCTGCAAATGATTTTTGCCTAACTTTAACCATTTGCGCAGGGCAGGCAACAAACGCTCTCAAAAGGAAAAAATTTTTCTACTTTTTGCAAAATTTTCCATTGATGCTCTGCTGCTATTGGTCGTAGCGTGATGTCGTATAGCCTAAAGCCTTCGTCGATAATTAGGCTATCCAACACAAAAAGAATTTTTCAATTCGAACCAGTAGTTCCAGAGATTACCGCGTTTAACTAAACAATCAAACAAACAAACAAACTCCTCAATTTTATATATTAGTATAGATAACTTGAAGTCAGGTGTTAGAATACATCGCTCTACAACAATTGCTTTTTTTTTGCTTAACAGTGGTTCTCAAACATTTTAAACATTTAAAAATAAATATTTAGCAGAATAGTGATATTATTTAATAATTTTTTTTCCATTCCGAAAATGTCTATAATTATTATTAAAACTTAAAAACGTAATAATATAAAACTAATAACACAAAATTTAAATAAATTGTCAATAATTTTTTTGAATGGTACCCATAAAAACATTCGCCAACATGTAGAGGAACAATGCAATAATTATTTTAAAATTAAGCTAGGGGAAATACAAAACAGGTACACGTATTTGTTCAATAGATAAGTCCTATCCTATAAAAATCGATTTTTTTTAAATTACGGAAATATTTACATACAAATTATAATGTTAAATAATCTACAAGGCAGAAGACGCATGGGTGCGTCTCCCGCGTCCACATACAGGGACTCTAAAGACGCACCCATGCGTTCCCCGACGCGAATGTGTTATCTATATTATCTTAGTATTAAATAAGATAAAAATAATTTCACCGCCATTCTTTTAACGCTTTCAACATTACGTTCGAACTCCTTGTATCTATGTTACAGTGAATTTGTATTTCCAGTGAAAATATATTCTCACTAGTGAAAGTATATTTTCAAATATCTAAAACTGTGCAAAACGTCACGATGTCAGTAATATTATTAAGTATTTTCGCGACGTTTTACACATTCAAGATATTTGGTTTATTATTTATTTTTAGATATTTTAAAATATACTTTCACTAGTGAAAACATATTCTCATTGGAAATACAGATTCACTGTAACATCGTCGCGGTCGTAACCAAAACCAACAATGGGATATCTTCCCCTCAGGAACGCTATCTGACAGATTAAATATGAACTAGTTTGTTGAGTTCCATTCGAAAATAGCGTATGTTTAATATTATTTAATACATGTGAAAAATTTAGTTGCAATTATATTATTAGAAATATAATAAAAAATGTTATATCAATAGTAAATAACCAAACAGTTGAATGTAAACACACTACACCTGAATAAATTGAATAAATCATAAAATAATAAAAGCATCTGCCGTAAGAGGAAGCCACGCTTCCAGCAGAATTCCCAAAATCATGTGATTAATATTGACTTAAAACGACCCCAGATATTTATTTTTGAAAATTTTAATAAAAAAATTTTCTTAAATTTTGTAGTGACGAGTGATGGAAGTATACCAATGGCGGAAAATGAAGAACTTTATGTGATTGAAGTGGATCAAGGCGATGGCTGGACTCGAGTGCGCCGAGCCAATCCTCCCAGCGAGGAAGGTTTCGTTCCCACCTCATACATTGAAAGCACAATGTATGCAGTTACGTAGAAACTGTTCATATAAAATATAAAATCCATTCCACATCCATCATTAGAGCGACTCTAGCGTATTTACATATTCAGATATCATTTAATTGACTAAATGATTGACGTCGGTCTAGCCGGTTTATTCGACCCAAATGAAAACCCTCAAATTTCATTTAGAAAAAAAATTGTGTGTGATAGTAGTGAAATTTTTCCGTAATGGAAACCATCAGTTCAATTGTCATTATTGTAAAGCAATATTTAAATGATTTCAAATTCGTCAAATTCAGATTCTTAATAATGCGACAACATTAAGCTAAATAGTTAAGAAATTCGCTTTATTAATATTTTTTGAACCCCTTACATAAGCATATGCAAACAATCAGGGTTGTTCTGAGACAAAAAAAAAATACTACCTTTTCAACATTTTTCTTATTTCTTTACAAAAGTAAAGTGTATAACGAGGGTAGAAAGTGTTAAACCTGACGAGCGAGAATTTGGTGCATGAGCTGATAACTTATGGTGCCTAAGCCAAGGACTTTGACACTCTAACCTCCCCCACAAGCTTATTTGTTCTGAGGAGTCAGTGAGTGTCAACATAAAGGAACAAAATTATGTATATTATTTTTATATTACTAGTGTTTTGAAACATCACGAACACCATTTTTCTTTATGACATGTATTATCAGTTATTTCAAAGCTTTCTATGCTAATCAATTTCAGTGTTTCTTTTGTTTTTATTATAAACCTGAAACAAACCACAAATGTACTATTATAAGCTACATGGAGACACATAATTATTAATTAATTCGATCAATTCAAAATAAGTGCCACTTAAATTATGTTGATACCTGTTTGCGCTATAGCAAATTACTAAAGTATTGTGTTGTTTGGCTGACCCTCCATAGGACGAATAAGAGAATAGGGCAAGTACATTGAGTGCCAGACCCCTGCATAAACCGTCAAGAAGTGCTTATAATTTTAAGCTTGTCGTTCGTTTTTAACTACCATATGATTGGAACGACCCTGTAAAATGTATCTTATATTAATCAATAATTAATCAGCTCTCCTTAGCTGGGCTGTTTTTAATTGAAAACCGTTTACTTCCTTCTACAAAACTCTTTGACTTTGTTTATATTGTATTCAATGTTGTATTATTAATTTGTATAATTAATTATTATAAATTGTAATCTTGCCGCTGCTGCCGTCATCGTTGTCGTCGTTATTATTATTATATTAATTAATTATTAATATTAAAAAAATATATATATAAATTTATAAATATTAAAAAATTATATATAAATAATGCTAAAGTGATTAAACTATAGAATATTCAAAAATATGTATATATAAAAAAAAAATTGTGCCAATATTGGTATGATTTTGGTTCTTTTTTTTTCTAGTTGAAAGAATTGTTTAATTATTCTTCCTCGAATATGAAACGTCCATTTGTTGTAAAAAAATTATTTGATTTAGTCATATGTATTAATATTTTTTAAGTCTCTTACGGAGATAAAGAAGCGTGTTCTTCTTTTAAACATTTTCGTTTTTTTTTTTTTTGTTTACTTTTGATTACGTTTAAATATTTAAATAGCAATTTGTACTACGTACTACAATTTTTCTTAGTGATTCTCTTTTATTAGGTATATATATTTTTTTATTTTCGATACAATTTTCAGATTATTACGCATACGGTCAACGAACAAATTATTTTTTAAAATTGAGAAATTAGTGAAAAAATGGTGATTATTTAATTATATTAGCTATTTTATTATTTTATTAAATATATTTATATTTGGATTTTTTTTTATTTTTGTTATCAATCCTATTCTTTTTATTTCCTTCCTCAACCTCATTTTTTTAACATTTTATTTTTTAGTTAATCAAATAGTCGAGTCAATGAAAGTTTCACCTTCATAGTCCACAGGAACCGCTCCTTATTTGAAATCAAAAACATGCGAATGTGTGCAACTAACTATTTATATTGTTTAAACAAATTTTTTTTTCACGGTTGTTATAAACTTAAAAAAAAAAAAACAAAAAATATGTATGTCATGTCACAATTTTATTTTTAAATCATATGAAAATTTTAAAAAAGTATTAACATCAAATAATAGTCTAGTTCTAGTAAGTCCATCGAAAAAAGGACTTGCGGTGAAAAGGTCGGATACTTCTGATTTTTCGGTATGTTGATACTGTTATCAATGCTGTTATGTATAATTTAACTTTTTCAATGAATTAGTTGAATATCTTTTAAATGGTTGGTTTTACGGAAAATTTAAACTAGAAAAAAAGTTCCTATCATTTTAAGCTAAAATAATGATGAAAATTAGGTTTGTTATATTTCAACATTTTTTTTTTTTTAAAGTTGCACAATACTAGATTTAGTTGAAATGTTTTCAAAATATCTCCTTAACAATGGTGTTAAGACCAACCCTCGTATGAATTAATTTTAAAGATGAGCTGGTTGAGGAAATATTTCACAAAAACTGAAACGGAGCTTTCCCTGATGGCTAAGAACTTTTGAGGATTTGATGATTTATTGATCCAACTAAAAACCTTATTTTCTTATTTACACAAATAATTAATTATTAAACGCTTGGCTTAGTACAAATAATTTTAAAAGAAAGGAAAAAATAAGCTCGTTGCTTCTTGTTGCTCACTTTTTCTTTCTTCGTTTACATATCATAATGCAACATTACTTATATATATATTTACTGTTAACATTTAATTTTTACGCTTAGAAAATTAATTTTAAAACGAAACCCATGGACTGGAACAAACTGATTTGAAAATTGTGCTCATTGTTTAATATAATAGGCGCTCAATATGCAAAAAGTGCAACATTTACAGTTATAAGCAATAAAAAAGTTAGATTTTTGGAGCACAATTTAAAAGCATGTATGTATATTTAACGTCATATTTAAAATATTAAAATAATACAAATAACTACTTCCCTGTAGCTTAACATTAATTTTCTTGTTAAATAGTGACTTGTATTTAAACTATTTAAATAATCTTCAATGTGTATAGTATATTATATTTATCATATATTCGTATATAATTGTAAATCTCGAAATCTATTTTATATAATCAAAAAAGTAATTCGATATTTATTTTATGTAAACATTTATTGTAGATTAATTGCAAAATAAATTTAGCTAATCTGTAAAATAAACACAACGTTTAAAAGCAAAATTGCAAAGGAAATTTCAGTAAAATGAACCATAATTGATTATTAATTAATTTGTCTTTATTCGAGTTTCAGGATAATTTATATTTACAAATATTAACATTTATGATACCTTAAGTAACGCTAAAATATACAGAGAAAATTTTCTACGTTTATACACTACAAAATATCGTCCCATGTTGAACATGGACATTGGGTAACATAATTAAGGATTTAAAATAAAATAAATGAAACAACTGACCAGATAAATGTATAATAATAAAATCAACAATTTTTATTTGCGGTGCAAAGCTTTTTAGATTATCAAAATCAATATTAAGTTCCATATCTAGCACAATTTGTGTATATATTATATTGGTACGTGTCAGTTATAACGACGCTCTCTATGGTAAAAATCGGTACTTGTTCAATAGAAGAAACATTTTAGAGCAGGGGTAGCCAATCTGCGGATCATATTAAGCCCACATTGAACATTTCTATGATCCGCGAGATTTATCACATTTTTACAAAATATATTTATATATTTTTATCCATGTTGTTTTTTATCCTTGTCTTATCAATACTACAACTAATAGTGGGTAATAAGCAGGTAATAAGGACCAATTTTCATGCAAAATATTCTTTATTTTTCTCGTCAACGTTTCGTAAAAATTTCTGACTTCCTCAGGGATCAAAATTCAGTTATTTCACATTTGTCACAAATATAAAATTTCTTAAGAATGTGAAATAACTGAATTTTGAGCCCCGAGGAAGTCAGAAATTCTGACGAAACGTTGGCGAGATAAATAAAGAATATTTCGCATGAAAATTAGTCCTTATTACCTACTATTAGTTGCAGTATATTATATTATCTAATAACAATAAAAGCAAATACTATATTAACTCATTTTATTTCAATTAGTTGAGGAGGAGGGGTCTTAAAGCAATATTGAGATATATGATTTTATATGCAGCTCGCGGAGTTATGATGTATTTCCAAAGTGGCTCACAAAATCATTTGGGTTGGCTACCCCTGTTTTAGAGAATATTTAGAAAACTTTATCACCCCTAACAGATAAACCAGTGATTCTCAACCGTTTTAATTTGTTGCGGTACACTTTTAAAATTTTCAAAATTTGGCGTTACATGAAATAAGTTTAAAAAAACTTTACTTATTTATATTACAATGTTTAAATTGTTTATAATAAGAATTTTTAATTTAAAATACAGTAAAAGGTAGACCACAGAGTAGTGTAGCTAGCTGTATGCAATGTGTAGAAGATCTCTTGGATCCCCGTTCTAGACGATAATGATACTCGGTTGGATTCCCATGGACTGCTAGAATTTTTTTTAGAATCAGTTGATTATAAACATTTTTTGTGTTTACACAACTTTGATGTAAGTTTCAGATAAACTTATAAACGTTTCAAAAAAATATCTCAAATAAAAGTATATTATTATATCAATTCAGTCGCTTATATAAAATTTGAAACAGAATACATCGTTCAATTAACCAGACCAAAAGTTTCCTCTATTGCGTTAGTTCCCTTTGTAATGTCAGATAGCGTGATTGTACAAGTGACTCATACCAATAGCGAAATTGCTTTTAGCTAAAATTTCCCAATTGTTAATGAAAGCTTCATATTTCATAATGGAAATGATATGATCAAAATAAGCGTAGTGTGTACAGAATATTTATTGGGAAATTATTATTCGTTGTCGAAAGATGAAGCACAACACGAATTTTTAGAATTCGAATCATTTGGTTGTGGAGGTCGCGTTAATTCAACAGTATCCCCCCACTGAGTTGATGTGTCGATCTCTGCAGCAGCATGCGATTCAAACTTAAGCCACTGACGAACAGCTAATTGAAAAGCCTCTTGTACATTAGTCGCTGTACGAGCTGAAGTTTCGATATTACACGATATACCGTTTTCGTTACACCACGCCTCCAATTCATCAAAGGATACTTCCTTATGGCTTAATGGTACGTCACACTTAAATTTAAAAAAAATAAATCAACAGGTCTATTTACTATATTTACTATAGGTTTGTATCAATACCTTATTTCCAACTACAATGAATGGAAAATTTTCGTCTTCTTTCACATCTGCGTAATATATAAACTCATTTTTCCATAACGCAACATTTCGAAAACTCGTTCGATCATCCACTGCATAAGTTAATAGACAAATATCTGTTCCTCGATAGAACGGGGTTCGTAAAGTTTTAAACCTTTCCTGTCCCGCTGTATCCCAAATCTAAATAGAAAAATAAGTTGATCCATTTAGTATTAATAATTTCAACAAAGAATTGTTATCAATACTTGTAACGTATAAGTTTCTCCATCGATTTCAATATCTTTATTTAAAAATTCTACTCCAATCGTATGAAATGAATGTTCATCGAACTGATTAGATACGAAGCGATTCATTAGACAACTTTTTCCAACCCCACCATCGCCCAAAATCACCACTTTAAGGAGTGTGTTTTGCGTTCGTCGCGTTTTGCACTTTTTGTCTCCCGACATAATTATTTAACGTTTGCTATCAGTCTTTTTTACGAATCATTTATTTATTATTAAAATATATAGGCTCTTTGTACTTAAATAATGAAGAGGGAGTGACGATATAAGTTTTTCTTTGTAGTTTTCGTTTAACAAACGTTACATATTCTTATAGTTTTTCTTCAATATTATTATTCTTTATTAAATCACTACGAACACATTCACAATGAAATTTTTTCTTAGTTATTCACGTATCAGCTGTGTTCCATTAGGAAAATTGTATATCAAATGTCATACAAAAGAAAATTCATTTGACAACTGATGTTGCGAGCGCAAGGATCATGTCATATCACGGTCATTTTTTGACAGCAACCAACAGCGACAGATCGGCCGAGAAAAATTTAAGGTTAACATATTTGGTCCAAGAAAATTTTCAAAACGATTCTAAATTATTTTGTCTTGTACTCAAAACGAATCAAAATTTAACCCAAAATTTTTATAATTTTTTATCGTCACATTCAATAATTTATTATTAAGCAGTATTTGGTACCCAATATTTTAATTTAAAACTATTACCGCCAATAACGCAATACCTTTTAAAATTATTACTTATAATGCTTATAATTTAATTTACCTTTACAATGTAAGTAATATAACATCGCTTTTATTACCATTAAAAAAAGTATAGACACCTCCAAAACAAATTTCTAATTCAAAAATTTTATTTAGCTATTATATTTAACTAGTAGTATTATTTACATTGAAATATAAAAAATGTATTTAAAAATAATTTTATTAAATATACATATTGCTTAATGTTGTCCTCATTTTTAATTCGGTTGACCAAATACAGTGATACTTCGACATACGAGTGTCCTAACATACGAGTTTTTGAGATACGAGCCGTCGAGCGAACGATATTCCGCTTTGAAATACGAGCAAAATTTGAGATACGAGGAACTGGTTTAGCGGGTCGGCCGGCTGCGCTGCACCCGAGCTGCCTCAATCAGTGTGCTTGTTTGACTCGCTATCGAAGCATCTTTAATAAGTTGTGCTCGCGTTTTGTGCTTTTTTTTAAATTAAGGTCGCATCAACTACTATGGTCATTAGCGACTGGCAAATCCGAAAATCCATGAAAAAATTTTTAGATTTTTATTAGGATTGACCTTTGTGCTTTTTCTGCATTTTCAATACTTACATACTTTATCACATTTTTTTTTATAACCATGGACTTGAAGTAAGTCAGTGGAAAGGTAAGCGCACAGAAGAGGATGATGTCTATTGAATTAAAGCGTGAAATAATAGGAAAACGTAAGCAAGATGAAACATAAACCAAACAAATTTTGGGGGCTGGAACGGATTAATTTCCAGACATTTCCATTAATTTCAATGAGGAAAATTGCTTTGAGATACGAACAAGTTACTGTCTACGGAACGAATTAAACTCGTATCTCAAGATATCACTGTACCTTCATATTATTAATGCTGTATATTAAATTTTATCTAAATATCTGCTGCGACGCGTCATAGAACATATTTCTGCATGTGTAGCTATACTGGAGGAACCATACTTTTTCCGTCATAAATATCAATAAATGTAAATTTGAACCTATAAAACTAAACTTATACGAAAAATCATGTTGGTTCATTCTTTCGTTCTTTAATGATAACTAATATGATAAATTTTATTACAAAAGGTTATAAGAAAGATGGAAAATCTATTAACGTAAGGCAGCTAAACGAGCTAAACATTTCTTTATTATATGATTGCAACGACTGTAGCAATTAAGTCTTTATAAAGATTTACTACTTGACTTGACTTTAAAATAACTTGAAGTCGAGTCAAACTCGAATCAAATGTTACTATTTATTTATCCTCAAAAGTCAATAGTCTAAGATCCGAACCTACCTCGACCTTCACCAAGATGATAATAGACTGAAACCTATTTTATCATAAAGTTAGTATATTAAGAAATATATTAAACATGGGTTGGCTAAAAAAAATTCGGACAGACTATTTTTTACTATTTAAAAAAAATATATTTTTAATAAAATATTGCAACATCAAGATAATAGAAAAAAATTTATATCACCATAAGCGCTGTTTTATTGCGAACATGTTGCTATAGGTTTGTCTGCAAAAAAACGGTCCTATTAGGGGTTAGCGAATTTTAAAGATTTAAATTTTAATGCGCGTGGAAATGTGTGACAGAGAGATCCGAGGTAAGTATACTGTGTAATAATAAAGGACACAACATCGCAGTTGCCTGTGATGTGTAAAATTTTTTCTATATGTTGCAATATTTTATTAAAAATCATTTTTTAAAAAAATAATTAAAAATAGTCTGCTCCGGATTTTTTTAGCTTTAGATTATTTTTTTATTCATGATAAAATAGGTTTCATTCTATTATCAACTCGGTGGAGGTCGAGGTAGGTTCGGATCTTCTACTACAAGTATTAATTTTTCAAATAATTTCTTTTACAAGTTAAAATATCAAGCACAATATCTATATGGTATTATGTTAATAGGGGGTGATTAAACAAAATTATAAAAACGTAATTACATGGTTTATGAATAGCCTCCAATTAATAAGTATCCCCAGCAACACATTGATCATGACATTGATTATGCAAGCGGTCAATGTGCAGGAAGTTTTTGTAGCTTTTATTATGAGTTCCAGACCTCTTCAAGTATTAATCAATTTTTTATATCCTATTGATCCCATATTTTGAAAATAAAAAAAGTGGCTACTCAAGAAAAAAATCAAAAATGTAATAATAATATTATTTATATTTGTATTTACTTTATCGGGTACTTAAATTATCGTTTGATTTTATTGTATTTTTATTGTTGTGTAGATATATACTTCATTACTTAATCTAATTGTAAGTAGCATATTAAAGTGACCGTAATATTGTGGAATGTAGGTATAATATATTCTGTGATAAAAGTAATATAGCAATAAATATGAGTTTATTTATTTTATAATAATATAGATCAATGATTAAAATACTTACAACATATTCATAAAAATAAAATAAAAATTCACTTAAAGTGGTTATAAATGTTACTTTACCAAACGTTTAATAAATGTTTATTTTACTTCTACTGAACTTTTCAAAGTTCTATTTCTTTAAGTGAAAATTTTGCTTAAATATCAATTAATTACTGGTAGATGAAGTTTTACTTTTTTTAACTGTTAAAAATTATGTATTACAGACTCCATTATAGTTATAATAATAGGAATAGTTAAGATAGGTAATATATGAATAAAACTCTTCACTGTATTTACAAGCAAAAAAAAATAATTAAAAGTTATTAAACAGATTTATGCTGCAAAATTGATATAGATATTATTATAATTAATAATCTTATAAAATATATAGAATTAATATAATGAAAAATTTGCTTAAATATCAATTAATTACTGGTAGATGAAATTTTACTTTTTTTAATTGTTAAAAATTATGTATTACAGACTCCATTATAGTTATAATAATAGGAATAGTTAAGATAGGTAATATATGAATAAAACTCTTCACTGTATTTACAAGCAAAAAAAATGAATTAAAAGTTATTAAACAGATTAATGTTGCAAAATCGATATAGATATTATTATAATTATTAATCTTATAAAATATATAGAATTAATAAAATTTTGAAATTGATTGGATTGAAGTTAATGCACGAACTTCAGATCGTTTAAGAATGAGTCATTTCGAGACAAGCAGAAAATTCTAGTTGACCACGTTCGAAAGTTGTGCAACTCTCTTATTGATACAAAAAACGTATAAATGTGTCTCTCTTGTAGATAGTGCCTTCAACAAATGATTCAAAACGTTGAAGTGAAAGGACCATGGATGTCAGCACCATCCACACAATGAAAGTTGACTGACGGCGTATTGTTTTTATGTCGGACATTTTTTCGTGCACATTTTTCATTTTCATATACGCGAATTTGACACATTGGCTACGCATTGATATAAGTTAAAACTTGTAGCATATTAAATTCTCGTCCGATATTATGCATTTGTCATATGAAACATTCACGTAATATTCGATTTCCAATGATTGTCATGTGCTAATAACGCTCATTTACCTGTTCAGGGATATGTGTGGTGTCAATAAACTTTAGTAGAAGGTGTGCCGTGTGTATGTGTCCGAGTGTTCTCAACCTTTTCTCCCTTTTGTAAAAACATTGTCCTTCCTCATAACATCATTGTGCGTTTTCAATTAAATAATTACCGAATTATTTTCAAACGAATAAAATTTTACAAAGTTCAAACGGGTAGAAAAGTTAGAGGAGTTGGAGCGACGATGCATTTCTTATTGTTTAAGTGATTTTTAACAGTATTTGTTTAGAAAAAAGTTACATTAAACTTTAACTACCCTCCATAAAAAATTGTGTTTAATAATTCAACGTTAAAGTCAGATGGAAATGTTAAGGTAAATACGAAATATATTCGCACACTTCCAAATTGTTTTTGGCCTTTCCGTATGTTTAAATTAGCTTAAATGTCAATATGTTTTAAAATAAATTTCCGATTCAGCTGTTCGCAAATAGCCATTGACTGACTACCTGTAAGATTTGTAAAAAAAAATTTTGACTTGAATGTTTGAGAGTCGTTATCGAATTCTCATTTAAAAAATAAATAAAAATATATGACAGGTATTATATGTTTAAGAATGCGAGTGCACGGCTCACACGGCCAGTGTACAGTTTAGATCTTGAAGGTCGTATACTGGCCGGTCACGTGATAATATATATGGATGATTCATAAATTGATAAACGTATGTATACAAATTGGGTTTTCTGAAAAAAAAAATCAACTATGACATTATTTTGTAAATTATGTCTCAAGTAATTTTTTTTAAGTTATTAATTTTAAAATACGTAGAATCCAAAATTCAAAAGTAAGAGATGAAATTAATAACATTTAAATGTTTTTAATAGCAATATTGGAACGATTGGAACCAACAAAGTATTTTTTTACTTATTTTTTTCTTTTTCAACTGAATTATGTATAAATTCTTCTCTTCTTCAAATACTTTTGAAAAACCAAACGATAATCATTTATTTTACATCTCATTTAACGTTTAGGCTCTAAAAAAAAAAACGTTTTTCGAAAGATTTTCAAAGAAAACTTGAATTTTTTAACATAAAAAAAATTGATAACTTCAAACTATATTTTAACATTTTTGTATTTGTAAAAAAAAAAAACATTCGAAAACTGTTACAATTGATCTCTAAAAGCTGATTTCAAAAAAGGCATCTTGCCTTTTGATGCCCTTGATTTCGTTAAAGTTATTTATAATCTTGTAATTAATCGAAGGAATAAGCAAAATTTTTTGACCAAAAGGCGATTTCTAAAAAATAAAAAATAAGTTTTTTGATCAATATTTTAACTATAAATTTTTTATAAAAAAAGTATTTATCGGTGAGAAAAAACCTCCCATTAATTACTAAAAATTATTCTTAATAAGGAGGAGAAATTTAAAACTGGCGTATTTTTTTTTTTAAATTTTTTGGATGCTGATTGGTTCTAGTTTTTAATGCCTTAAATTTAATAAAGATTTGATATTTCCAAACTCTAATGATATAGGCTAAAACAATGAAAGAAATTATGTCTCTCTTACATTAGTTACTTTTTTTTGGCACCTTAAAGCTTTTCATGTCAAATAAGCATATGGCTTGGAACCCAGAATGTCAGGCTCCTAACATCATTTGTCTCCTAGATTTAAAAAATTTTAAAAATATCCTATTGGCACCATATAAATAAAATTGGTATTAGTTTTCACTAAAATAAGATTATCCGAAAATTATTATCAACCACTATTAGCAACCATTGCTCTATAGCCAATTTTATTTAGCTATCTGTTATAATATATGAAAATATAGCCGTGCATTGTATAGTACAGAATCAGATTTAGACTAGTATAAAATTTTAGTGACTTCTATATCGCGCGTACTTTGTACCGTACAATGTATTGTTTTATTTTCATCGACAACAAATCATATATCATTCAACTATATAAGGTTCGTTCCAAGCGACTAACAGGTCGACCATTTTACGAGTACGAACGTGTAAATCCTGTTCCACGCTGTCTGTCGGTGCCTATGCACGTGCCTTGAGCGGGCGAGTCTGTAACTTAAGCGAACTTGTTACTTTATGACGGTCTGATCTAAACACGCGGTAAACGATTCTAGTTTTTGATGCGGCATCGTTTGGGAACAATCAATTGGAACAAAACTATAATCTCAAGGGTTAGCACTGGTTATCGAGTATGGTCTACTTAAAGCCAAACTTTAATTTAAAAAAAAACTCCCTTGATAATTTCAAATAATAATTAAAGAATATTCCTATACAACTCCAAACTTGATTTTTTGCGTCAAAAAGTTCTAAATTTGTAGAACTAAAATGTTAGTCTCTATCTTAGGAGTTGTCCATAAATTCCGTTGTAATTTTGTTACTTTGTCAACTAAACATGCTTAATATCTAAGACTATAAATATTTTTTTTTCAAATCTGATTTGTTTCCTAACTTTTATACTCAAAAATTTAATAAAATAGCAGCAAGATAGTAATAACTTCAGACAATTTTTTGAAAGTGAAATTTATTCTATTTATTCTTTTTATATTTTTTATACGTGAATGTTCCCATATATATAAACGAATGTTCCTATATTCCCATATATAAACGCTGGTTCATTTATTTAAAATCAATTACATAAAATCACTATTATTTGTTTTATTCTACATCTTGCCAATATTTCAACAAATTATTATAAAAAAAAAGAAATTATCTAAATCATTGTTTTTAGAACCATTATATTTTAACTTGAAAAAGTATTAAACTCATAGTATTTTGTACAATACGAGTTCTAAGTAATCAAAACGTGGGACCTTGGCTTATCAAAAATGTTATACAAAAGTATTTTTAGCTTAAATTAATAAAAAAATGTTTCCATAAAAATATTTTTAATTAATTTTAGTGTTATTTATTTCCTGTCTAATGTTACATCATTGATTCCAAACTTACGAAACAGTCTATATAATATCGGTTCGTGGTCGAAAGAAGTAAGATAAAGAAAGCAACAGTAGATATGTAATCGTTTAGAAAAGGATAAAAGAAATGTCTACACGACAAAGAGATTTGTTTTACACTTTTTTATTATATATTTTATTTTATTTTTTGATTCCGACAACAAAAAATTGTAATATCTATGCATTTATTACGAAATGGGTGTGATTACTCAATCCCTTTATGCAATACATAGTTTTAATTGAAAATAGTATGAAAATGGTTGCGTAACTTGAAAGTTGAAATGGTGACATTTTGTAAATTAATTTACTAAATATGTTTTTTAAAAAAGTATTTTAATTATATATTCTTACTAAGTTAGAAAGACAACTACAAAGTATGCTAAATTTAAACTAAAATACCGTATGACCTTGAGTAACACCACGTGACATCAGGGCCTTGACCTTTCTCCCCCCAAACATATTGGAGATGATACACACATACACATACAAAGATGCACAACATCGCATTTACAACTATCTATATGTATGTGTGAAAGAGTTACAAGAACAGTTGTAAAAACCTTTTGTTCTTATGCTGTAATCTCTGGCTGTAATAAGAAAGAAGTTAAAATAATTTCTCGCGAAGAACTTGACTAATAAAATTTTTGAATTGTTAAAACATAAAATATATTTACTTCAATTTCTAAAATGATAAGAACTAGTAGTTTTAACGCAATTGTTGCGTTAACATTTAAACAAAATATATTACTTTTAAGTATCCAACAAAAAAAAAAATTTAAAGTCGAAATATATTTTGTGGTATTTAGTGTCTATGTGATTTTAAAATTAATTTAATAATGAAGAATTTTAACTTTGAAATTCTATTATAAAATTCATAAGTAAAATCTCAATCTTTATTTCAAGGAATAGAAGAAATCGGAGGTTTTTATGTTGATCAATACAAAATTTTTGTATTATTTTGTGTTAAAAAATTATCCCTGACGGTTGTAGATTAGCCGCCTTCAATACCCGAACGAATAGAATTAATGGAAATATGATGGATGGTGAAATTAAAACTATAAGAAATCATTTCAATTTTACCATAAAATGCTTGAAAACCTTATTTCAATTTAAATTGTTCAAATCGAATAGTTTAGTTAGTCCCAACGAAAAGTTAGAAAATTATTTCATTTTTAATTTCTTTTATTACTATATAATAAGGGAAGTATAGTAATCGGATCGAATTTTCATCGGAAATACACGGTTTGAGGTCCCCTGAATCCGAAAAAGTGGTTTTAGAAAAATGTCTGTGTGTGGCAGCGATATCGTATTGAAAGCTTGGTCCAAATTTCACCAAATTTGGAATTTTATTTTCATTTTACATCTAGTTATGCCGTGAATCATTTGGTTGAAATCGTTTGATAGGAAGTCCCATTTTTTTCTTTGGGATTTTAATTTTTTTTTTTCAAAAATGGCTCCAAAAATTTTTCTTAAACTTGCTATAGTTCTTAGACTCGTCAATGCCTACAACATTTTCAAAGAACAGAGTTCGTATATACGTACATAGAGGCTGTATACATAAAGTTCTTTTTATATAGATATTTATTATTATTGCATTTATAATTTTTGAAACAATTGTGGGTTTTATGACATTCTCTTAATTAACAGCGAGTTCCATGTAAAAGAAAGTTCCGTGACGCGTCGCAGCAGATATTTTTTCTTCGAATGAAACGAAAAAAGCATCTCGGGTGAACATTTTAATATACTAGGCTTCTAAAACTAAAATAATGATCGTCATCTGGCGCAAGTTAGCTTATCGTTCACTCTTGAACCCTTAGTCCCATATAATTTCCTGACCTTTGAATTAAGACTACTAACATATTTTTGAAAATTTGTTGAAAATAAGATTAAAAGGTCGTTATAAAACGAAAACCTTCAAAAATAAGGAAGGGTGAGTTATTTTGTGTAAATATAGACTTTAATGACTACATGTTTCTACAAATGTAAATTAACGAAAAATATAATAAATTGAGTCTGACGTCTTTAATAATGTAGTTTATTTTTTCTTTTAAGACGAAATTTGTTTAATACAAAAAACAATTTAAAATAATTTTCGGTACTTTCAGTTCTATGTTACAATGTTTCACTATATTATAGCCATGCTATAAAAGATTCATAACTTAGCTTGATTTTATAGCTACTTGATCTAAGTTTGACTTGAAATCAAGTTAAACTCGAGTCAATTATTGATATTTAAATGTCTAATCAAATCAAGCATTGGCTTCGTAAGTTATTTCATTTACCATAGGTCAACATTTTAAGTACATTCAACTTTATTGCAATGTACTTCACATTATATGAACATGTACATTAACTTCAAAAAATGTCCAATTACTTAACTTAATGAACCCTTACATGCAATATGATTGATTTTTTAGTAAATTTAATCAACCATTTCAAAGTCTTATAAGTTATAATTAAATTAACGACATTTTGATTTTTTTTTTTTGTTTGAAGATTAACAACTTTTTATGGCCCACTGTCAAAATAAACGATTTAGTTATGTTTATAGTTAATTACTTAATTACCTGATACGATATAAAGTAAAGATTTGCATAAATCGTGTTATTCTGCGTTAAATTAGACTATGTATTTATGATCATCGTTTTATATCACGAAGTCCAATATCCGTGTCAGGGATGTAACGAAAATCATAGTTTAGACATTCGCGAATGCTAATATATTTAGGAACTGCAAAAATATACTATATTGGTTTTAATCGTCATTTTAATTAAGTTTTTTTTTTCATTTTATCCAAATCAAACTTATCGTGACTTGCAGGATATTGGAATCTGAAAAACATTCACATTGTTTCATGCGAATGTAAAAGCTATGTCAATTATTTGCATATACGAATGTGAATATGTATTATATTATCCCTGATGCCTCAATTAGTTATTTATATAAACTAATTATTAATTTAGTTCTAAGCTAATCCAGGACTTATACGAATAATGTTAATATTACTTCCGTACAATTGTTTTCACGAATTTTATACAAAAAGTTTTGAATTATCCTACTTTGTACAACCCATCATAATGTTTAGTTAAGAAGTATTCGCTTAGCAAAATGTTATTCTGAAACCAACATTAAAATTGATATTTATTTTTAACAAAAAGATCAAAATTACTTGTTTTGTACAAAGACCGATCCCTTGCTGAACCTATGTTTGAGAATATTAAGATCATAATATTTTAGATGATTCATAATTAAAAGCTGAAATCATATAGAAACTAGTGATCAAATGTCGAAGTATTGATTTATTTAAAGGTCATTAAATTTGATCATTTTTAGTGTTTTTTCATAAAAAATTAAATGACTCGTAAAGAAATTCCAAGATTTAAAAAATCCAGTTTTAATACCCCTCAGGTAATTCATGATATTCAAAGGTAAATTTGAACAAATCTTTAGGCTATTAGTTTATCGCAAAGCCTGAGCCATATCCGTTGCCTTGATACGTGTGCATTTCTGTGAAATGAGTCATTCGACAAGTTCTTCTTGTGTGTTCATTCATTACAGCTTTTGAAATGAATAAGAAAATAGGGTTTAATTCAGTTCGTATGTTTTGTCTTTTTTAGGTGGTCATTTATGAAATATGACACAATGAATACAACCTGAAGCGAAAAAATGCAGTCCCGACAATCATTACTCTTTTGCATTTCGTGGTGCAGCGACTTGATCCAGTTAATTACGACAAAAAGTTACATTGCACGGCGGCAATTGTCTTAACCGATGCTAGCAGGAAGATTTCTGGGAACGACAATAATCATAAATGTGAAATGGCATCAGCCGGCGGCGGGGCGGCAGAGCTTCGCCCAAACAACGTCTCCGTAACAGCTATCAACGTCGACAATACAAACTATTACAGTAACAGCAACAATAGCAATAGCAGCAACAATGCCGTGACAGTCAACATTACGGACAATCATCAACCTACGTCAGACGATTTAAATAACGTTACATTGCAACAGCACTCGTCAGCATTGAACTTTCATTCATCTGCACAGAGTGATTCCGATTCTGAAGTTGCTCAAATCGATTTTAAAGCTCATCCAGTTAACTTACGAAATAAAAATGGCGAATCAAAAGTATGCAACCATTCTTAAAAAAATTAATTAATTAATTAACGTTTATCTCATTTTAATATATTTTAGGTTGGAGAAGTTGTGCGTCCAATGTCTTGGGAGGGCGAATTATCCGACAGCGAAAGTGCCACTATGTGCATCGACGAAGATGCTTCTAGCTCACAAAACGCAATCATTCCGGAAAATTTATCCATCATATGTAACCAAACGAACTTACACCAGACTAACCAAACACAATCTTCATCGTCATCGCAACCATCAATTGGAGCAACAACATCAAATACCGCAACGTCGACACCTCCTGGTGCTGTGCGCTTAAAACAAAGTGCTTCTTCGGCCGTTGTCAACAATTATTCGTTACATAGCACACCGTCACATTCACCATTATTAAATCAAAGACCATTAGGGCATCGACAGCTAAACGTTCCACCAACTCCGAGTCCTGACTCAGCTGTTCATTCTGGATACAGGTAAATATTAATAGTTAGGTATTAAGGCTTTATCAACGCTCTATATCAGCGACTCTCCTTTTCTTTTTTTTTTGTTGCGGTACACTTAAGAATTTCAAAATTTAGCGGTACATAGACAATAAGATAAGCTTAAGATAATTTAACTTAATAATCATTATAATTGATGGGGTTTTCCACTAGGGCCTCACAACGCTCGAAATGTTATTTCAGTCATTTTTTTTTCCATTGCTGTATGATAATAATTTTCATTGTAAAATAAAATAATAATTACAAACATTTTACAACATAATATTACAAATAAAATAGAATACAGATTTGCAGTATAAAAGCACTTACAAAATGATATTTATTGTTTTCATTTATAAAATTTCGCGGCACCCAAAACTGCCGGCACAGTGGTTGAGAATCACCGCTCTCTATAATAGCATTTACCTAAAGAAACGTAATAATAGTACGAGGGTTAATTTGACTCCGATAAATTTATAGGGTGATAACACTTTCTAAGTTAACCCTAACGTCTCAAAAAAAAAACTGGAAGCTTTTTATAATAAAAACGCTTAAAATTAGATATTCACATTTACGATACACATTATTCACCCTCACCTAGCATCACCATCGAGCACAACATCATCACTTCTATAATACTTATCTTATGTTACGTAACTTGTAAATTAATTAAAAATTTAAAATGGTCAAATGAAAAAAAAAACTGAGTGCAGCATTTTATTGAGTGAACGATTTTTAACTAAAATAAAATTTCAATAAATACAAGTTAGACCTTTTTACTGCTTTGCTTGGACAAATACCGGACTGGCAGACATTATCCAGTGCGTTACAATCGATACAATTATAAAAAGAAGTACTTTATGTTTGCAGTACATTAACTTATATCTCTCCTATACCTTTGTAACAGAAGAGCCTATCTTTCTTCTTATAAAAACGTGATGCGTAGTTTATAGATAACCCCTAGACATCGGGTTAATATAATATTTAATTACATTAATTAGGGGCCATCCATAAATTACGTCACACGTTAAGAAGAAGGGAGGGGTCGACGAAGTGTGACATTGTGTGACAAGGGGGTGGGAGGGGTCCTTAATTTCGTGACGTTATATTTCAAAATCTATTTTAATCTAACTGCTAAGTAAAACACGAACTTTGAACTATTAACGAAAAACTTAAAACATTTGTAACACTATCTGTAGAAACCAAAGGTTCAAATTGTTTTGTCGGCCACTCGCTCTACTACACTGAGAAAAAAATTCCCTTTGACAACTGATTTTTATTT
Source organism: Sisyra nigra (assembly GCA_958496155.1). Lineage (NCBI taxonomy): Eukaryota > Metazoa > Arthropoda > Insecta > Neuroptera > Sisyridae > Sisyra > Sisyra nigra. The sequence goes on from OY292313.1 coordinate 26,241,986, forward strand.
ACGCCAACAAAATGATTTGATAGCCCATTGCCAATCAAATATTTAATATTTAGATTTAATTGTCCGAAGAGAATTTTTTTCTCGGTGTAGTGTTACGAGCCGATACTCTTGCCCTTTGATAAATGCCGCTAAATGCTGCACCGTGCCTAACGGTGTTATTGTTTTTATTTCATTTGACAATTTAGTTTCAAGATAATTAAGTTTGACCATTAATTAATATAATTAGTCGTTTTTTTTGTTTATTTCTTTAGATGTTTGATTTGATGTTAATTTTATTAAAAAAATCATTTAAATTGAAACAAAACAAATTTTGGAAATGCTGTTTTAATTCAATAATTATTTGTAGATGTAAATTTGTAAAATATGTGACGTCAAACTAATGAGGGGTGGGTCTCACAAGTGTGTCCAGGTGGGACAAGAACGGGGGGGGGTCAAAAATCATGAAACTTGTGTGACGTAGTTTATGGATGGCCTCTTATTAAGATCAATTTTAATTAATTATTTGCTTTTCTTCTTAAATTTTAGATTTTTGGAATTTATACATTTTTTTTATCTATAGGCCGCACAAATTTTTACATTCAACTTTCGATGTCTTGAAAAACTACACTTACACTTTTAATAATACTAGTGGTCGAAATTCGACCATAATTCGTTTATATTTTACCTAATGGTACACTTCACTTGTAACTGTCTCAAAAACTTTAGCTACTAAGCTAACTACAGCAGATGATGAATTGTATTTGTGAGTGTTTGGAAAATAATTCCTTGACTTATTTTTCAAGATTCATTTGAGGAAAGTCCATATAATGATTGAAAATATTTATTTTAAGTTAAGGGAGGAAATAGGTGTAGAGGTTTCAAAATATTAATTTTTTTTCTTTCATAAATCTTTTATTAAACTATTCCAGAATATTCTCTGAAAATTTCATAATTAAATATTAATTCGTTCCCAAGTTAAAGGTATGCAATTAAGTGGGTATCCCCATGACTTGTTTTCAAACGCGTTTTCTTGAAATTACTTTTTTCTAATTTGTGAACACTCTATAGCTCAAAAAGGTTTTCTTCAATTATTTTCAAACTTGACACTCTTGTGCCATAGTTACTTTCTTTTACTACTATATAGTAAAGGAAGTATTGTAATAGGTTCGAAGAATTTTCGAATTCGAGCTTTCACCGGAAATAGATGTTTTGAGGTCCCCTTAGTCCAAAAAAGTAGTTTTTAGAGACATGTCTGTGTGTGTGTGTGTGACAGCCATATTGTATCGAAAGCTTTTCCCAATTTCACCAAATATGAAATTTTTCTTTCATAGTTAGCTCCGCTTTATTCTATGAGTTTTTGAGCTTTTTAAAATTATTTCGGAAACGGCTCTAACGATTTTCCTTAATCTTACTATATTTCTTTAACGCATTAATGGCTACAAATTTTATTTGGTACTTTTTCTTGGGAAAATTTGTATAAGGACGGTTCTGGGATGATGAACGTTGGGAATTCGAATACTTATAAAGTGCTTATATTTAACCAACAGAGAGTTTCATAATTAATGAAAGTAAAAGAAAGTACTGTGCCATCATGCAGCAGATAATTTTCTTTTTATAAGGTTGTAATTCAATTCAAATTACTATATTCTGAAATATTTACTAGACAAACTATATATGACTATGAAAAAACAGAAGTAATTTCAAGGGAGTTTCCCACTTTCAAAAGTAAAACAAAAGTACCTGCCTTTCTGTTTAGATATTTTCATTAAAAATCCAAATATCAAAAATTGAAAATTGGATGCAATATTCTTGTTTCAAACTTTGGATTGAGCTTACTTAACGTTCCTTTTTTCGAAATATCGTTCTAATATTGTAATCGACATAATTTTTATTTAAAAATATGTAATATATTTATGAAAAAATATTTTTAGTAATATTACTCAATAATCAAATATTCGGTTAAATTTGTTTCCTTCAATTTCAATAATTATTATTTCAAAATTTAAATTCCTCTAAAAATATTTTATTTAAATAATGACATTTGGGACATTTGGTAGTGACGTAAGACATTTTGAAGTTTGACAATTAAATTTAAATATCTATGTATTGTGTGCATGTGTGTCAAACGGATGGTAGTGTGTGTGATGTCTTTTTTCATTAAAGGTATTTTGAAGCATTATTATAAAAAAAATATTATCTCAATACGCAACTTCCTCATATAAACTTCAATTGTGCCAAATTTCATACTTCTCCGTTCGTGTAATATTCGGTAAAAAGGGATCACAAATTTTTGCTTCACGTATTAATATATAGATCCCACAATGCGTTTCTAGTGTTCAAAACCTCTACTTCTTAGAGAGAGCACCTGTAGTCCTGTTTTCAAGAGCTTAAAAGGAGAAAATTTGATTCAAAAATGTTGTGAGATCACTGAGACCGTGGTATTATAATGGGTAAAGAGATTTCTTGAGAGAGATGAAGTACTTAAATAATAAAGATTTTTTGGTTGAGATCTTTCTACCATTTGTTCAACACTTTAGCCTAAAACTGTAATCACATTAAATGATCTTAAGTCGTAAGACTATCAAATAGGAGTATAAAGTTAAAATGCATTTTTGTAGTACAATTTCCAAAAAACGTGCAGTTAATAATTAATTTTGTTTATTTTCAGTGTTTTTAGTTCTCCGAGCCAATCTCCATTGACACAGCGACACGTAACATTAACACCGTCACTATCCCGTAACAACAGCGATGCTTCGCATTCAAGTTGTTACAGCTATTCCAGTGTTTCAGTTTCCGTTTCGCCGACACAACAATTCTCTCCAACACATTCCCCAATACAAGGCAGACATCTGCAACATAATAGTCCATTGCATCATAATAATTTATACCGAAACATATCAGACGTAGAAACACAACATATTAATAACGCATCATCATCGTACTACGGATCATCGTCTAATTGTCGGCAGTTAAATAATAGTGATATTAGTAGTGATTTATTAATCGATCCAGCCAATGCTGACGATAACGATGATAAAACAAATATTTCACAAACTTCTCTCCCGACGGGTCAAAGCATATCAAGGCAGCAATTAATTAATAGCCCCTGTCCGATTTGTGGCGATAAAATATCAGGTTTTCACTATGGTATATTCAGTTGTGAATCATGCAAAGGCTTTTTCAAAAGAACTGTTCAAAATCGTAAAAATTATGTGTGTTTACGAGGGGCTTTATGCCCTGTTACAGTTATAACAAGAAAAAAATGCCCAGCGTGTCGATTTGATAAATGTCTACAATGTGGAATGAAACTGGAAGGTAAATAATTAATTTACTTCAAAAAGGGGTGAAATTATGAAGAGGTTTTTGTCTTTTAGCTATTCGAGAAGATCGTACTCGAGGAGGTCGTTCTACGTATCAGTGTTCATACAGTGTTCCACCTTCGATAACTGCCTTTTCTGACTATCAATCATCTCCGAATACAACTGGAATTAAATTAGAACCATCTGATAATACCAATTCCTCACTCACAGCGTCACCTTCATCTTACAGTTCACATAAGCGATTATCAGTTCCTCCATTATTACAAGTAATATATTAATGTTTTCTAATTGGCTATCGAAATTAATATTTTTTTTTTTGTTTACAGGAAATAATGGATGTTGAACATTTATGGCATTACAACGAACTTGAATTGACTAAATTAAGCAATGAAGCCAATTCTCTTGGCAATAAGAGTAATAGCAGTAGTACATCACCTAATATCAACAATTTAACATCAAACCCCTTAATCGCTAGTACAAACTTAAACACAGACGTTGAAACAAGTCCCGATTTCTTAGCAAACCTATGCAGTATAGCTGATCATCGTCTTTATAAAATTGTTAAATGGTGTAAAAGTCTTCCATTATTTAAAAATATTTCGGTATGTTTAAAAATTATCGACGACTTAATAGTAAAACTATAACAATTTAGAACAATAAATATGAAAAGGAGGTATATCTCAAGGTGTGTTACAAAGAGCATTTAAGTTAAGGTAAATCAAATTGCCACCAGATGGCACCATTAGACATGCATTCAGAGAATTTAGTAATGCTCTACAATAGCTACGGTGGCTATTCTAGAAATATTTTCCTGATGTCAACATTGAACCAATTTTTGAATTATTCTTCCATATACATCCTTATCTCTACGATCAATAAGTTAAAACGATGTAAATCCAAAAAAATCAAGGTTTTTACTTTCTATGATTACTAATATCAATCTTTACATACTGTAAAAATTTCAGTTAATACTTTCGCGGACACGCCTGCAATTGCAGACGCACGTGCATTGAGTTGTTTATGCAGGTTAGAACTTGTTGTCATGGGTGGGATTCTTTTACGACAGGTGCAGTTCCACTGAATTTTAGTACGACGGTTCAAACACAGATGACAAAACAATGTTCAGTTGGTTCTTGCAGTTAGTTAGGTCGGTTAGGTAGGTAAAATTGATTTAAATCAATGGTTCCGAATTTTCCAATTGATACCAAGGATTGGCGATAATCAAAAAAAAAAAATAGTTGTCTGTAAAGTCGGTTTACGGACGATAGTTTTACGTGATAACGTCATAAAGAAATATTGATAAAAAATTGCATACTTTTATAAATTTAATTGAATTATTATCACTGAATTATCATTATTTTGTATAATACGAAGAAGGATTTAATTGAATTTTACATTTAAATATATTAAAAATAAATAAATAAAATAAAAAAGCGCATATGCAAATTACGTACTCCTATTTAAAATTGCCGACACTAGCGCCCCTATGAATGAACCGACGTACTAATACCAAAAAAGCACCGCAGTTTAACACTGAGTGTCCCTCCCATGTTTTGTCTCATTCTATGAGTGAACAATTATTTCAATCCTTTTTTAAGTGTCCGCGAATGCGTTAATAACTTCAGTTATTTGTAGTTCATATAAAATTACATGGTTTTACTATTAAGCTGGTTTAATACTAATTGAGAATTATATTTTTTTTTAAATTTACAGATTGATGATCAAATTTGTTTGTTGATCAATTCATGGTGTGAATTACTTTTATTTTCTTGTTGTTTTCGATCAATGAGTACTCCAGGAGAAATAAGAGTTTCGCTTGGAAAAAGTATTAATTTAAGTCAAGCTCGAGAAATGGGATCACAGGCTTGTATAGAGCGTATGTTGAATTTCACGGAAAACCTACGACGGCTTCGAGTTGATCGTTACGAATATGTTGCAATGAAAGTTATTGTACTGTTAACATCAGGTAATTTCATATATTGATGGTAACACGGCAATATGTCGGAATTTGAAAATTTTTTATAAAAATTAAACTTCTTCGCGTTTTCACAAAAATATTAAACATGAATTAAGGTGCGAATTCATTTTTTCGTATACAAATTTCAATAATCTCAGTGATACTAAGTAGTGGATATCTGTGACTTTGTTCGCATTAAATTTAAATGGGAAAATCCATTCCTGCTTAAAAAAATATACCTCAGCCAATGAAGAGAAATACTATGAAATCGCCTCACTATAAGCAGCAGAATAATTTTCGAGAATTTCGTTAAAAAAATTAAACAAACGTCAGACATAAAGATCAATTGAGGGTAGTGAACTGAGAATAATTTCTAATAATTTTTTCAGCCTTAAAATGAACCAGCAAAGAAGCTTTTGTATATTTGTATTTAGATTAATACTTGTAAAACTAGAATTTGCGAAAAATCATATTTTAGGAGAAAGGTACATAAAATAAAAATCTTTCAACATCCCTTTCAAACCACTTAAAGGCGGAATTTCAAAAAATCTTTCGTTGATGTTGATTGATCCTTTCAAGTATCACATTTTCCAATCTCATGTTTTTATTTTTCTGGTTTAACCTCCAGTTTGTCTATCAGTCAGCCGCGGTGCTGCTTTATATAAAGACGAGTAAAAGCCTGGCAGTCAACAAAATTGACTGCTGTTTTAGTGCATGTTATCAGTGTATAATGTGGACTATTTGAATTCCGTGCCAACTTCACTCCATTGGTTGACACTGTTACGCAAGAAACCATAGCGACATTTAATTATTATTATTAATAAGTTGGCATAGCGACATCCCATTCTGCACGGACGCCAAGAAAAGGAAGTTATATATAGGAAGATATTAATCGTATCGTATCGTTTTTTCTTTTGTTTCTCTAAACTTATGAAAATTTGATTCAGACATATGTGTGTTACATATATGTGTTACCATCGATAGTTTTATTTTCTCTAGTTAATAGTTAATAACCGGTTTTTTTAAATATCAAACAGATGCTTCGGAGTTGCGAGAAGCTGAAAAAGTTCGCGCGTCACAAGAAAAAGCTTTACAAGCTTTGCAAGCGTATACTTTAGCACATTATCCAGATAGTCCAGCTAAGTTTGGTGAACTATTATTACGAATTCCAGATTTGCAACGTACTTGCCAGGTAAGTACTAAACTACACTCAATCCCGTTTTTACACGGTAGAAGTATCCAGAAAATAGATGTTTAAAAGGCAAACACTACAGAAGCCGTGCACTTTTTCCAGAATAAAAAGTTTCTTGTGTAACCTTTTAAGAATTTTGAACATTTTTATACTGAATTTTATTTCGTTCGGTCATTTTCATTTTGATGGTTAAACATTCTACAGGAACTGTGATTTTTTTTTTTTGGATACAAAGTAATTTATTGCACGCTCACGCTAAATATCTCGATGTAATAAATCCCTACAATCCATTGTTTTATTCTTATTTAAGGAATTTTTATAAATTATGGAAATTGATGAATATTGCTTATAAAGATATTTTATGTAGGTTATTCTCTAGAAATTTCGTTTCACTTACACCTCACACGTTCAATATATCAATAGAAAAAAATTGTGTATACTTAAGTTGTAATCATCATAAAAAATGCGATACAGTTTAACACGGAATAATTCAAACTGAAATTTTGCTGTCCAAGGATACAAAATCCGTGTGAAAGTTTGAAAAGTTTAATTTTGCCTGCCCTATTATTTCAAAATCGTGTAAAAACTAGATTAGTTGTGTAACAGGCGTAGTCCTGTAGTCTGAAAAATAATTAATATTGATGTTATTAAATTAAATATTATAAATTATAATTAATAATAAAAACTTTAATTACAGTTGTATTATTAATCTAATGCAAGTTTTGTTAATTTTCAAGGTGGGAAAAGAAATGTTCTCAATCAAGTCTAAAGAAGGTGAAGGTTCTAGTTTCAATTTATTGATGGAGTTGCTTCGAGGAGATCATTGAAATCATTGTGAATATCATCATCAAATCGGATCTCATCAGTGTAATTATGCATATCATAATAAAAATATCGTAAACAATTTTCATCACTACGTTAGAGTAGATAATAGAATTAGAGTGCCTTTTTCATATGTATTGTCTAGAGTTTTGTTCTTTTAGATAAATTGATGCCAATGGTTGGCCAGTTCCTTTTTTAACTTACGTTCTTTTTTTTCAAAATTAATCAAACGCGACAATCTATGCCAAATAAAAGACGCAAGCCTGTTAGATGAGAGATAACAATCTATTTTTTCTAATATTTAAAATGAAGACTGATTTTATAACTAACGAAGACACCAAACGAAATTGTGGATAACGTAAATATAAAGAATATTAAATATTGTTAATAGAAAGCACCTAATGTAAATTTGATCAAAAATTCATTTGACAGGATAAGACATTTTTAGCTTTTAAACTACTAACAGGTGACCATTTGCGAAAACATTCTTTAGTCACACTTTTGCGAATTATGTCTTAAATAATAAACGCTTGCCTTTTAAACAAATTCAGTATTGTACTCTAAAATTTATGCATATATTACATTTTGAACATTTAAAAAATGTTTGAAGGGGCCTTGAATAAAGAAATTGTTAAATTTGTTAATATCGCCATTTCTTATTTTATGCGTTATTTTTGAATCGATAAATTTAAATCCTTATTTAAGCCATATTATTAATAAAATGTATGTACTTATACATTGATAGAGGAAGAAAAATCCCAATATTTTAATAAATTTATATTTATAAAATATAAACGTGATGCATAAAATATATATATTAATATTTGTACATATTATCAATTAATGCAAAATCACGTAAATCACATTTTTATACATTATGTTTTATATAATTATATTGCATTTATATTTTAATAGGAACTATGAACGGATAATTTTTTATGATATTGTATTTTTATTATATAATGCTAATTTTACATAATTGTGTTGAGTTTGAATGGTTTATTATTGAAAAAATTCAGTGATAATTTTATTGAAAGTTAAGGCCGGTTTACGCCAGTGTCCGGACAATAAAAGTATTTGGTCTATATTATTCATCCTAAGGAGGGTCAGACAGCCAACATAATGTTTTGGTAATTTCACCATAGTTACAGTTGGTACAATTAATCGAATTGATTAATATGGAATGATATTATGTACTCCATGTAGCATAAAATAAAATATTTATTTCAAGGTCATAGTAAAAACTAATACGGAATGGATGAAAAGAAAAAAATACTATAATTAATTAGCTTAAAAGGCTTGAAATGATTGAAAATAAATGTCACAGAAAAGTGACGTTTCAAAACACCAGTAATACCAAAATTATACAGATAATTTTGTTTCTTTTTTGTTGACAGTCATTGGCTTCTTATGATCAAATAAGCCAGTATCATATGCCTGGTTTACACCAATCGGGGTACTTGATCGAGTCACTCACCTCGACTTACTAAATAGAACTATAGAATATAGACCTATGCTAAACCTTCACTCGTGATTTTTGGTCGTTAATTTTGGCACTGGTCAACGGTCGGTATTTGTAGCCATCACTCAAATTTGAAGAAACCCTCTAGTCAGTGAACAATGTCGGTTATTCAAATTTTGTTTCCATAGAACTCTTTCATTCCAAAACTAAGCATACGCTTAAGTAAACACTAGCCTCAAATGTTTGGGTAATTGTTCATAGAACAAAAACCATATGAGTTGATTATGTGCTCAACGAAATGAAAACTTAAAAGTGAAGACTGTAGCTCCCTTAAGTAAATATTTGTAGTTCAATATCCAATAAGCATTTACTAGAGGGAGCTTAAGCTTTCACTTAAGTTTTCTTGGTTACAAGCATTGCAATGATCTCTAAGTGTTTACTTGAGCTTATGCTTTATTTTATTAAGGAAGAGGTCTATAAATTGAAAATTTAAATGGCCGACCTTGATCACCATATGGAATGTTTTCTCAAATTTGAGTGACGACTGTGATTACGGCCGTATGGATCAATTTGAATTTTTGTGATTGTAGTAGTAATGTACTTTGATTCATTTTTATATTTTAACGGAAAACGGATTTCCACTTTCATTAGAGAACTTAATACCTTTTGATAGCATTTATTTTGCTGCTCACTATTAATAATAGTTGTGGCAAATTCTCAGAAACCGTTGAGACCAAAACTACCGAATAAGTGAAACTTCTGCATAAATCTAAATTCTGTGATAGAGCTTTCTTTAATGGGGTGAGTACTTACTGTCCTAATCATACTTACCGAGTGCTCGGCCGAACACAATAGCTCGACCTAGTACTCGATTGGTATAATACGGCCTTTAGCATTGTTTGCCTTAGAGCTCAATAGCTTTAATACACATAAAATTTATATAAATAGCTCATTTTTTTAAGAAACATAAAATATTTAAAAATGCTTATTTCTAGCTCTCTGTATTTCATTCATGACAATAATATTTTTATACAATTTTCAAACTTAAGTAATATTAATTATTCTTAAAACTTAACAAAAAATATTTTTCCTTTTATACTTGCTATTTTTGTCATGCTGTGCCAAATTTCAAATAATTTTATAATTCCATTAAGATGTTAAGTTTGAAATGAACAACTTTAAAATAAGACATTCAATAGAACAAAGAAATTGGCAATAAAAATGAGCTTTCTGTTTTATTCTTGTGCAATTGTGAGTAGTTGAATGTGTATTTAATGTACTCTTAACGCCATCAGATGGTTAATATAAATTCTAGCAATTTTTGATTGAGTTATTAATTAATTGATCGTTAGTGTTGAAATTTTTAAAGGTTTTTGATTCTGTGTTTCAAACCATTTAAGGAGTACTTATTTTATAGTAACTTTACAATAAAATGAACATGTTTTTTTTTTTTTAATTCCTTTCAATAGTAATTATTCCAGTGATATAATTTCTTTATTTTTACAAATATTTTAAGTTATCTATTAGAGTTTAAGTGTAATACTTTATTTCTTATTGATTTTTAATATTAAGTTCAATCGAATTTTTAAATTTGAAAAGTTTTGTACATTTGTTTACTTCTATTATACAATTTATTTTTAATGTATGGTTTTGTTTTCCATTCAAGGAAATTGTTGTATAAAATAAATAATAACTTTTAAACGTTTAAAAATTGTTGAGACTTTAGGAGGCCTTTTGCGGGCTACACTTATAGCAGTATTAGCCCTATAGATATAGTATATATTAAACATATATCTGTAAATTCAAAGCGTTTTGAATTATTTTATTAATATTTTAAATATTATAAATTTATATATATACATATTTACGAAAAAATATAATATACAGAAAAGAATATTTGTATTTCATAAAAATATAATTATTATATAATTTTTTCCTATAATTTTTAAGATTTATTTTTCTTCTAATTGATTTTCATTGCAGAGAATAATTTTTTTGGTCTAAACTCGTTTCAACATTGTAAGGATTTATGAAAGATATTAATTCTAAGTGATACTACAGAGACATTATACTGTAAATAGATACTACTATAAGTTTCACTTCGTGTCGATACTTTTTATCTTGAAAGTATGTATCTTGAAGGCGTCTATCTCTGGCACACGGCTGGGCTTTTACAAAAATCATAAGTGAAACTTCTATTACGATGACACCCAGAGTAGTAGCGCAGGTGGTGTAAGCAGTGCCCCGGCAGTCGGTGTCGAATGATGTGATGAGCATAGTGTTGAAATAACCGGCATTTTTATATATTTCCACTTGTGATTAATAATTTATAATAACAAATCACTTAAAAATCATTTTTATATCGCTCAAATCACTTTCACTTGTATTGACTGCCTTCACTTTGTATTCAGACTGAATGAATTCAGTTGACCGTGCCTGTTTATATAGTTGCTGGTATGCAACTAAAAATACCCTGGCACCCCTCAAGGCATCCCTGGCATTATCTAGATTCTAGAAAGTTTGTTGCGAACCTTCTAGATCCTTCCCAAAATGGTTGGTGTCAAAAATGAAACAATTCAAATGTTATTCATTGTTTAAAAAAAAATTAAATTTCGCTAACTTTGGACTTAATACTTAATAAACCAAAGTCAGTTCATTGTTTAACTTTCGATAGAAAAATCTAGAATGTTCCATTCTTTTCTATCACTGTTCGTTAAAATAGCTAACCAGTAATTCTCAAAGTGAAGTTTGTGCTACACAAGCAAGTTGGAAAATAATCTTTGAATTTAAATCATCCCTCTCCTCACCTTTCGTATGTTTTTTTCAGATAATAATTCTGGGGGGGGGGGGGGGGGGTATTTGTAAAAAGAGGTCGTAAACCAAAAAATTTGAGAAACACTGGAGTAAGCTATTCACAAATTAAAAAAAGAAAATTTAAATTTATTCATATAAAAATTATTTACTTGAAAGATTATAAACATTTAAACTAAAATGCATTTCTTTTAGTTATTAATTTATGTTTTGAAATCCTAATGGGCGCAAAATTTTCAACTCTAGCATGTCTAGCATTCTGTCGCTATGTTACTTATAGAACTGTGACGAAGTTAGACGTTTTGTGCTTACAGGTGGTTCGTTCCACTAGGTGCTCACAACACTCGAAATATTCGTTTGAGTTCCCACCTAAAAATTTCTTGAAGTCGGGCGCAGTTAGAAGATACAACCATTTTCCTCTGTGTAAATAAATATTTTACATTGTGTTATTACGACATAGAGAGATTTGTATGAAATTATACCCAATCTAGATACTCGGAACAATTTAAAAGTCCTTTACATAATTGGAGAATTCATAAATAAGAAAATAAAGTTAATTTCAATACCAAAAATATTTGTTTGTACAAAAGTCGGGAGTTTAAAATTAAAAACGGGAGTCGGAATAAACATTCGATTTTGAGAGATAGCGACCCTATATACCATTGCTTAAAGTACATTTTAATGGTGAGCGCCTAGTGGAACACAACCTAGGTGTGTTACAAAATTCAAGTAGAAATCCAATAATTTAGTATACTTTTATTCGTATTATACCTACTAAACATCCTTCTCCCCTCTTCTATTAAAAAACTAAAAAGTTTGAAGTTTATTAAAATATAGAAATGTTTTGGATTCTGCGAGTATTGAACGGTGTACTTTAATTAAAATTATTAATCGGTTTGTTGGTCTGGGTTGGTCGTCATAATAAAACTCAATTTCCACTCTTATCTTCGATACTTAAACTTCTAGCATATTATTGTAAGCTTCCACAATAATCAATATTAATTTTATAATGCTGATTTGTTGTAATTATTAATGCAATTAATTTAAATATCACAAAATTACTTTTTTAAAACATGAATTACCAAAATGTATGTACTAGTTTGAGACTAGACTAGAAGTTATTGACAAAGTTCTTTTTTCCTCACCACTTATTTACATTGAGTTTCCGCAAGTATAGTATGTATTTGCGCATTGGGCAGATAGGATTAATTCTGTGCATTTGTATGGTTTTGTAATTTGTTTAGGAAAATCTTATATGACAAGTGTATTGAGTGTATTTTAAGAAGATTGAAGAAGATTAAATTAAAATTTGTATATTTTGTATCACAATCTAATATAGTTTTTTACAATCCAATCATGTCGATTGAAATCGAATCTGCTGAGTAAATATTTATTTCTTCTTTTAATTATTTTTTATTCATATAACCTAAACGTGCTATTTGTTTCCAGTGTAATTCGTTTAATTCAGCAATATTTGAAAGAATCAAATCTTATAAAAACCTTACAAACTCTCCAGGTTCGTAATCATTTGATATTTTGAAAGTGTTAAACTAAAGTATTCAAAATTCTACTTAAAATAGGAGGAAACCGGAGTATCATTAAACACCGTTGATAGTGTCGATGGTTTTTGTGCTGATATTAATAATGGGCATTGGGATACTGTTCTAAAAGCTATTCAATCACTGAAATTACCAGATAAGAAACTAATTGATTTATATGAACAAGTAATGTCTTAATATGGTAGAAAATAAATAGAATGTTAATTATTGTATTGTATATAGGTTGTGTTGGAGTTGATTGAATTGCGTGAATTAGGAGCAGCACGATCATTGCTTCGACAGACAGATCCTATGATAATGATGAAACAGCATGAACCAGAGCGTTACATACATTTAGAAACTCTTTTGGCTCGTTCTTATTTTGATCCTCGTGAAGCTTATCCTGATGGAAGTAGTAAAGAGAAACGAAGGGCAGCAATTGCTCACGCACTGTCAGGAGAAGTATCGGTGGTACCTTCTTCACGTCTTCTCGCTTTGCTAGGACAAGCATTAAAATGGCAACAACACCAAGGTCTGTTACCTCCAGGTACAACTATTGATTTGTTCCGTGGTAAAGCTGCTATTAAGGACCAAGAAGATGAACAATATCCTACACAGTTATCAAAACAAATCAAATTCGGACAAAAATCTCATGTGGAATGTGCTAGATTTTCACCCGATGGTCAATACTTAGTTACTGGAAGCGTCGATGGTTTTATTGAAGTTTGGAATTTCACAACAGGAAAAGTTAGGAAAGACTTAAAATATCAAGCTCAGGTAATAATTAGTACTAATGTTAACGTAGTCTCGTATTTTATGATATAAAGTAATATATTGTAACGGGATTTATCTCAAATCTGTATCGAGTTTCACGTTTAGGGTTCTTTTATTCTTTGGAAATATTTTAATAGATCGTAATTCAAACCAGAACATTGTGTAGTATTCAATAGAGAAGGTCAAACTGTCTGTCATTCATCTTATATACCCGATCGGAATGTTCTAGAACTGTGATTCTCAACCAGCCCTCTGTCACTTAAATACGAGAAAGACTAAAAAAAGTGACCGATTATGCCGCAAACCTTAGTACCTTTGGGTGGCGCTGGCAGGCTAGTTGAAAAACAGCTGTTAACAATGTGTTGTTATACGAGTCATACGTCTCAAACAGCCCCCTGCCACTTAAACGTCTCAAATACTTATTTAAAAAAATATTAAGTATCATAATTATTCTCATATTATAACAATAATAATAATAATTTGTCTGACGTTAAAAAAATATATTTCTAACCTCCGACCTCCATAAAAGTCATCGGTCTTCGTCAGTTTTCGTAGTCTCCATTCAACTTGTTTTCAACTAATATTACTGGCGCTGTCTGCAAATGCGGACAAAATAGGCCCATTTTCTGTAACATGGGGACTGTTCTCAACTATTGGGACGCTTCAACTTTTGAATTTTACGCTGCCGCAAAATTTTAGAAATTATATTGTATGTACTTTTATACAGCAAACTTGCGTTCTGTTATCTGTTTAATACAGCGGTCGGGGAACTGGGGCAAATTACCCCGAATAGGGTAAAATATAATTTTTGGGGGTAATAAGGACATTTGTTCTAATTTACTATTTTATAAACGTGTTAGTATTTTACAAATCATTCTTTAAAATTAAATCAAAAAGCTCCAATTTCAAAGTTATTGTATCAAACATGAATTAACATCATTTCTCCAAAACTTGAAAGGGAAAGTTTTCATTTAATTTTGTTTTGTTTGTTCCAATATGAAAATTTAATCTGTTTGTCTATTACATATTTACTATTTTCATGCAACTTTTTTATTTTCCGTGTAAATTAATTGAATTATTAATGTTTAATTTACATGTACATTGTCTCCTTTTTAAAACGAGGCGGTAAAATCAACGTACACAAAAATATTTGGGGTAATGGTTAAAATTGTTCCCCGACCGCTAGTTTAGGATATATTATAATAATTTTTTAACATTCAACTATTTTTTAACTATAGAAATTATTGTGTATGTTCTTTTATACGGGAAATCTGAATCCTGTTGTCCTTGTATTACATATTATAATAACTTAATTAAAATTTAATTAATTGAAAATTATGATCATGAACTATTTTACATATAGTGTATTATAGATAATTAAAATCTTTTAAACTTATTGTTAGTGTGCCTCCAAAATGTGATAATTTTTAAAAGTATATTGTAACAAAAGGTTGAGAATCACTGTTCTAAAAGTTTTTCAAGATTTCCTTTTGTTGATAACGACACTTTCTGGATATCGAGAAATGAAATTTTCAGTAGCTGTCCTGTTATTTGCAGTAGGGTGGTTCATATGGTTTCTCTCTTCATAGACTGAGTACCATTTTTTAAAACAGGCT
Source organism: Sisyra nigra (assembly GCA_958496155.1). Taxonomy (NCBI): domain Eukaryota; kingdom Metazoa; phylum Arthropoda; class Insecta; order Neuroptera; family Sisyridae; genus Sisyra; species Sisyra nigra. The sequence goes on from OY292313.1 coordinate 26,257,457, forward strand.
TTTAATTATTTTTTTTCAAATTTTACGTGAACCAAGTCATGACTAGCCGCTAGTCTTACTTACAAAGATATGTTAGATAGGTGTAATAATTTTGATTGTTTAGGATAATTTCATGATGATGGAACAAGCTGTTCTCTGCATGGCATTTTCACGGGATAGTGAAATGTTAGCTTCTGGATCACAAGATGGAAAAATTAAAGTTTGGCGAATCATAACAGGACAATGTATGCGTCGATTTGAAAAGGCTCACACCAAAGGTGTAACCTGTTTACAATTTTCACGAGATAACAGCCAAATATTAAGTGCTTCGTTTGATCATACAATTCGGTATTTTCATAATTTACAATTCAATTTGGGCGTTTTATCAAAATATTTTTTTTTTAGAATTCACGGTTTGAAATCAGGAAAAACTTTAAAGGAATTTAGAGGGCATTCTTCTTTTGTAAATGAGGTTACTTTTACACAAGATGGACATGCCATACTAAGGTAAGGATATTAAAATATCGTGAAAAACAGTTAACCCGAAATTGAAGGGGTCGAAATGTTTTGTCGTGAAGAGTTCAGATCTTTTTAAAATATATTTTTTTAATGTATTAGGCGACTTTTAAAAATTTAAAAACTGATTAAAGTAATATTTTGTTGTTACCACAGAATTATTTCATGATAACCGAATTTCGTGTTCAACATTTCCCATTTTATTTATTTTTGAAAAATAAACATTTTATTTGTAGCGCATCATCCGATGGAACAGTTAAGTTATGGAGCATAAAAACGACTGAATGTACTCAAACATTTAAGTCGTTAGGAGCCGTAGACATTGCTGTTAACGCTATACAAATAATGCCAAAAAATCCTGAACATTTCGCCGTTTGCAATCGATCCAATACCGTAGTTATTATGAATATGCAAGGACAAGTATTTTAACCATCAATATACATGTCTTGAACATTGTAATATTTTTTTCTTTTATTTTCAGATTGTTCGATCATTTTCAAGTGGAAAACGAGAAGGGGGTGATTTTGTGTGTCTTGTAGTATCACCAAGGGGAGACTGGATTTATTGTGTTGGTGAAGACTTGGTGTTGTATTGCTTTTCCAGCAATTCAGGCAAACTGGAACGAACATTAAACGTAATTTTTTTACTGTTATACATTTTTGAAGTGAAACTTCTTTAGGCGCGGTATGGAAACAAATCATATATATATATATATATATAAATAACTTCCCGATCTTGGTGTGCGTGCAGAATGGGATGTCGCTATGCCAACTTAATGGTTGACAGTTAGTCGCCGATAGCTTATTGGTTTCTTGCGTAAAAGTGCCAACCAATGGTGTGAAGTTGGCGCGGAATTCAAATAGTCCACATTATACACTGATATCATGCACTAAAACAGGAGTCAATTTTGTTGACTGCCGGGCTTTTACTAGTAATACTATATAAGACTAAGGCCGTAGTTACGAATCCGTACGTGTTTTTTAATGCAACAAAAATACTTTCTTTTAAACTTTCAACTTTAGTTGAACTACAATTATCTTTTGTGGTTTAACTAAAGTTGACTCATGTGAACGCGCTATAAGAAAAATAATTTTCTAAACAAAAAACATGAACACAGAAACTATTTTATATAAATATTAAACGCTCTCTGGTGTCAAAAAATAAATAATATAAACTGAACATCAGCTCATCTTCATATTCAAAACATGCCGGACATTTGAACATTCTCAGTTACATTTTGTACAAATTCGTATATATGTATACCAATGTATACTTCGGTATAAAATTTTTATCTGTTTCATTACGTCCATTGAATGCAATGCCAAAACATCAATATAATATTATGGCAACATATAATACAAATATGACAAGTATTTCACACAATGGAAAATCATTGAAAAAATGCCACCTGAACATTGAAATAGAAAATTTTACTTTTTTGACGCAGAAATAATTTATTTTGTAAATATCTAAAAAAAAATACTTAAAAAAAGTTAAACACCAATATTTTGATTTATTTTAAACGTCAAAAAATTCATAATTTATACTAAAAGAAGTTTCACTTCTTACGTGTGTACACTAATACACGCACCAATTTATCCCAATTTAGAAATCAAAATAATTTCTCATTATTTCAGATTCACGAAAAAGACGTCATTGGCATTGCACATCACCCTCATCAAAATTTGCTCTGCTCATACAGTGAAGATGGATTACTTCGATTATGGAAACCATAAGTTAATTAAATTTTTTATTATATAAAATGTCGTACATTAATTTTTACAAATCGATTTTAATTTATCTAAAATAAGTAAACATTAAAATTATATATAAAATATGTTTTTTTCCCCATTTGGATCCTTAACTATAAGTCTGAAGAGGATAAAAAGGCTGCGATATCAGGCACTACTAATTTTGTGTCTTTAAAATATGCATGGATAACTGCATCTCGGGCTGAAATTCTTTCCAATGGATCATACTCGAGGATTTTCTAAATAAAAAGACATCAAGTTAATTATTATTGGTAATTAATATAAAAACAAATTTGAAATTTTACCATTAATAAATCGACACCGTCTTCATCGAGTAGGGGAACGAATTCTTTAATATTTCTCTTAGGCCATTTTGGGAACATAGCTTTATAATTAGAGAGTTGCGTTACTCCAGGCCATGTTGATTCAACCGGAGTGCCTAATGTTCGAAATATTCTAAATAATTGATCTATTTCAGAGTCACCCGGGAACAAGGGCCTTTTAGTCAACTAAAATCAATCAAATAGATACATTTCGAATTTTTACATTTTCAAATATATTACCATTTCGGCAAAAATACATCCTAGACTCCAAATATCTGCTCCTGTCGAATAAAACTTACTACCTAGTAATATTTCAGGGGCTCTATACCAAAGAGTGATTACTTCCTGAGTGTAGCCACGAACTGGTAAAGCAAAAGCTCGAGCTAATCCGAAATCAGCTAATTTAATATATCCATTTTTATCGATTAATAAATTTTGTGGTTTTAAGTCTCTATGTAATACGCGATGAAAATGACAAAATGATATTCCATCTAACAACTGTCTTAAATAACTCTAAAATCATAAAAAACGAATGAACTATGGAACGGATATATTTTAAGATAAATTTACTTTGACTAAAGCAGTGTCTATTAACGTTTTTGAAGAGTCTATGAATTTTTTTAAGTCCATATGCATATATTCAAGCACCAGAAACAATTTTTTATCAATAATAAGAACATCTAAAAGGGCGACAACTCCTGGATGCTTTAATTCTTTCAATATTGAAACCTCTCGAATCGCTGATGACGGTACACCTTCAGTTTCTCTGAAAATATGAAAAACATTAAAGATTTAGAAAATAGTAATAATCATTTTTAGGGGTGCCGGAATGTTTTCGTGTGTTAAGTAAATCAAACATAATTATTTACAAAAAGATAGAGTTAGATAACAATTTTCAAATAGAGAAGAAAATGAACTTATACTATTTTTGCTACCTTTCTTAATCCTCGGCAGGGTTTAGGTTGTTTCAACATTTTTTAATCCAACAATCTTTAATTTAGCATCAATCATATATTTTTGCTTTCTTTATGTAAATTGGGCGTATTGAGGTATGATCTTTTGCTATTTTAGTTAAAGGTAAATTTTAAAAAGTATTAAAATGTTTTACAATCACTCCATTTTTGGATTGGCTTAAATTAAAAGATTTTAGAGACTATACTTAAACTACGAAATTCGTTTTTTATATTATTAATGCACCTTCCTAAGCCGACCCGATTTACACTGTATACACTGAAATCCCCCCGTGTAAATATGAAAAATGTACACGGTATTAGTATAAATAACCACCGTGAATACACTGAAATTAAACTTTCAGTTTAAAAAGCAGGCATTACACCATATCTACAGTGAAACCACACTATAAGTTTTATAAAATGGATATCACATGGTATTTTTAGTTAGATCAATTTTTCAGATTCAGTCACATTTTTGTGCTCGAAAAATTACGTAGAATGCCACCAACAGCATCTCGACCAGTGGATTTTTTTGAGAAATATCGCAATCCAAATATTGAAAAAAAGTTCCGCAATCATCTTAAAGAATCTATGTGTAGTAAAATTAGACGGTAGTTATCAAACATAGTAGTAGCAGACCACTGATTTGGAAAACGTAATATGTACAATTTGTATCTTTCATTTTATCTACTTACGGTATGGTAAAAAAGATTTTGGCAAAATTTACAATTGATGTTCTCGTCCATGATTAAAGTATTTATATTATAAAATCTTGGGTGTTTGGACAACAAAAATTAAAGACTTTTTGAGAAATTTAAAAAATTTTTGAGAAGAATCAATAATTTTTAATATTTATATATCTAATTAAAAAAAAAATACTATTAATCACATGAAGTCTTATTTTATCCCATCAATTGACTTCACCAAAACGAAATTTTAATCTTAGAATTTGCCTGATGAAGCCGAAATAAAGTAGATGAAACGTTGCAATTTTTACAATAAAACGTCTTTAATTTTTGCTATCCAAACACCCAAGATTTTATAAAATAGATTTTGGCATTGTTTCTTAAACCTTTTTTTAAGGATATATAGTTATTTGAAAGTGCCTATTGTCAAGTTCGTTTTTAAAATTGAAAAAATCTTTTTAATTTATACCATCCTTCATTACTAACCAACCAAATCACACCAACATTATTAGGGGGTGGAATTGCGGTATACTACTGGTATCATAAGTTATATAAGTACTATCAAGGCTGGTACATAGCCTGTACCTGTGTGCCATGGATGTTAAGGAGCTCTGTAATCATAACCGAACCTATCGGATATTTGAAATAAAAATCTATTCGTAACCATAACCGAATCCAACATAAAGTTTTTGGGTAATTTCGGATAGAGGAGAGTCTATTAAAATTTTGTTACTATTACAGTTTAAGTACGGATAGCTTAAAATATAATCAAACTATCACTACTTGTGTTTTACGTTTACAATTTTTTACAAATTTAATATCCGAAACTAATAATCCGAATAATTTTAGTATGCGAAACCGACAAAATATTATTTCTATATCTATTCCATATCCAGATTTGAAATGTTCTATCTATACAATGTCCATGGCCTGTATGAAATATTAGGGTTCACAAAATCCTGTAAAAAAGGTGTTTCAACATTTAATACTTATTTTTTTTATTTTACAAATATTTTTGGTATACCATTTTGTATCACGTATTCTAGACGCTTTTTAAAATTATTTTTAATACTTGTAATTGACTGTAACAAAACATTGCTAAACGTTCAGTGGAAAACATTGAAAATTAAAATCCGATAATACCAAATTATGGTATGGCTCTAAATAATTATGTAATATTAGTATTTAAACAAATGTTTCTTTACAAACAAAAAGGAAACCGATTTGCTTTGAATATTACATTGGCTTGGTTTACACAAGTTATTTAAGGTGTACTCCAACGTTAGAAAGGTACCATGAAGAGTAGTTGCACCGAAAAGGAAAAATAAACAAATATGTGTGGTTTTTTTGGTCAGATGCCACATTTTTCCTGCACACAAAAAATATTTTGATATCCACTGGAAACATCCGTAAAAGTTCGTGTGGTGAATTCCACAAATGGAATTTTCAAGTGTTTTGATCTCTCAACACATACAACAAATCTTTCGGCACGCCTAAATTAATATTAATTTTATTTATTTATTTATTATTAAGAAATACCTTCCATACGCTTTATGTATACTTTACCTAAGTTAGTACAAAGTAAAATTAATATAAATAGATGCAAGAAGCACAGGAAATGCAAGCGGGAAAGGTAAAATAAGCTGAATCATGTGGTGCTACGATTAACAAAACAACGTATCACCCCCAATGATCCAACTAATCAAACCACCCAAAAAGATTTTATTAAATTTTCACTTTTATAAATTAGTTGTTAGTTTTTAAAAGCGCGCGACAATTGCGTTTTGTTTAGAGTGAGACCATCAATTATTCTATAACCCCCCACCACGAATAGGTTGAAGACAGATAGAAAATCCCGCCAAAATTAGATCATTTTTCACAATTTATAAATGAAAACGTGTGAAAATATTCAAGAAAATAGTTTGTCTAACACTAAATTAGGTGTTGGAAATAATTTCTGTGTTAATATTACGATACTTACAATTCAAGACGAATTTTTTTTAACGCAACGAAATTTCCAGTTTTTTTATTTTTCGCTTTGTATACGACACCGTAAGTGCCTTCACCTATTTTTTCCACTCTTGAGAACTTTTCCATTTGAAAAATTTTTAAAAATTGACTAATTTACAAGTTAAAAGCAAGATTTTTTTAAAGGAAGTCCGACGATCTCCGTCGACTGTGCAAAAATGATTATGTGTGTGATTAAGTGCGTTGATGTGAGTGTGGAACATTTAAATATGTATGGGTACACCTTTAGAAAATCGGCGGGAGATTTATTTATTAAATAAATAATAAAAAATATTGAAAATATATTGTTAACGAAACAGATTCACTTGATTGCAAAAGAGAAATGCTTGAAATGCAACAAAATCACAAATTTGCCTCTGTGGACGTTCTACCTTTGTCCCGTACACAACTAACATAACATTTTCAAGGGGGTTGTTTTGTTTATGGTGGTTGAAAACACGAAATACTTTTTATAAAACGCACACACGGACAACAAATGCAACCCCAAACGCTAGTCGAGGTAAAAAATACAAGCACTCGAACTAAATAAATATATGCATCGGGTCCGATCTCCCCTAAACACGTATTTTCGTTCCGTATTCTCTTCGGTCTCTTCGTACGCGTTCATTGATTTTTCACGAAGGGAAGAAGCCAAATTCGTAAACCTGAGACGGAACACAGCCAAAGCGCGTTTTGACACGATCATCATCGCATTGCCGCCACCAATCTCTCTCACTCTCGTTGCAAACTGTACTGACTGTACTCTCGAGTGCATTACGCCTTATCAACAATTCAATTGCGCAAGTTTACTTGCACACACATAGATGCTCGCTTGTCATGTTTTTCTCTTGCTCACACGAAATACGCCACTGCCTTATCTTTCTTTATTTCAAGCAGAAATATTCGAATACAACAATACCATACTCTGCTTCTCTTTCCCACTAATTTACGATACATTATTTACTGATATATAATATATCAAAAATTCTATTATTAGTTATATTCATTGCTAATTATTGTTTAATTATTAATATTTCAGTTCAAAATTTTCAAACTTGATTTTAATGAATTGAAAAATATTTCGTAGATGAAGTAAATCTATGCATTATCTTGGTATGCCATTGCCATTTCAAATGCTTTTCAATTAAAATATATTTTGTTGATTTAATTTAAGGGAGTATTCTAGTCTAGAGGTCCGAACGGTCCGAATTTCGAGCGTTTTTTAGTATCCATTTTTTTATCATTTGTTTATTTATATTCAGAGCGTATATAAGTATACAATTAATTTCAAAAAAAAAAATTTCATTGAGTTATGCGTCTTTGAAGTAGAGAGGGAAAAAAAAGGCCGTGTCCTCGTCGCCTTCGTCCTTTCTACCCTTGTGGTTATCTGAAAACTAAAACAATGATGGATTCTTGATTAATACGAATGTCGCTATCTCATGAACTTGCAAAACTGAATAAAATTTTTACTTTCTTTTACTACTATATAGATAGTAAAGGAAGTATTGTAATTGGGTCGAATTTTCGAATTCGAACTTTTACCGAAAATACATGTTTTGAGGTCCCCTGAGTCCAAAAAAGTGGTTTTTAGAAACATGTCTGTGTGTGTGTCTGCGTGTGACAGCCATATCGTATCGAAAGCTTCATCCGAATTTCACCAAACTTGGAATCTGGCCTCCATATTATACCTTGTTGTGCCGCGAAGCTTTTGGTTGAAATTGGTTAACCAAAAGCTCTACTTTACTCTTGGCGTTTTTGAGCTTTTTCAATTTTTTTTTGATTTTCTTGAAACTTTCTATAGTTCTTAGACTCCTTAGTGGCTACAACTTTTATTTGAAACTTTTTCCTGGGAAAATTCGAATAAGGGCGGTTCTGGGGTGAAGGTTGGGAATTCGTATATAAATACATATAGCCCTATAGGTTGTATGCATATAGTTCTGTTTATATGTATTGTTACAAAGTGCTTATATTTCTTTTAACTATCAGCGAGTATTTTCATAAATGAAAGTAAAAGAAAGTAGTGTGACGCCTCGCACCAGATATTTTTTTTTATAAAATGGCGGCTACTCATAAATAAAGGTCGATTTTTTCACTAATTTTCTAACTTTGTCGAATTTGTTAAAAATATTACAAATTTCAAATTTCAAATTTTTATTTTTTGTTGGTTCATGCGATAGAGAGATATTTAAAGAACATTTATGCCTAATTTCAAGTAAATCGGCTTATTACAACTTGAGATATTGTGGCTACCGCATCGAAAAAAGTAGTTTCGAGAAAAACGCGTTTAAAGTTTTACAATAAGTCTCAACCGGTCTAGTTGCCACAATAGTAAAACGGCTACAACTTCGGAAATAATTTGAATTTTGAAAAATCCTTTTAGGGAGATATTTTTGAATATCTAATCGATTTAATCTATCGGATTATGAAAAAAAAATTTTTTCGTTTCAAAAGTTAACAATAAATCAAATTTTCACTATTCTTATTTTTTAAACATAAATTAAACTATTAATTAAACATTAACTATTAATCTTTTACGAAATTATGTTATAATTACCATTGCTAAATTTTGTCGTGGAAATTTGGTTTTTGGGAATCTCGTTTGAAAAAGTATTTTCGTGGTAGTTAAAATAATTCATGATAGTTTTATTAGAAATCCAAAAGTTAAATACTTTTTTTTTTTTAAATGAACATAAAAGTCATTATTTAATAAAGGTTTAAAACAGAAAAATGTTAAACTTAAATATTTTGGTACCGCAAGGATACTCTTATAGGGGTCTCCAAAAAATGAAAAAGATTGTTATTTTTAATTTGATTTAAGGTTGAGGCATATAAATTGTTTTAATATGTTAAAAAACTTTTTTTTTTCTTATAGATAAAGAACCCTTTATATTCTATTCTATATGCATCTATACGTATTATATTAACAGGATTCTGTGTTTTCATCAGCTATGTATAATTGTGTATAATAATAATTTTGTTAAGTACCTAACGTAAAAAATTAATAGCCACTGAAACTTTTTGTCCAAATTTATTTTTCGAAGTATAAAAAGAAACTCATTACTTTTATTATTAAGACCAACAGCCTTTTCAGAATCACTAGAAATGATAAAAAAATATTTTTTGTTTTTGAATTTCTGAAAAAAACTTTCGATACGATATTGCTGTCACACAGAGTAGGTATATTTTAAAATCACTTTTCGGACTCAGGGGGTCTCAAAACTGGTATTTCCGGTGGAAACTCGAAATGGAAAATTCGACCCGATTACAATATTTCTTTCATTAGATAGTAGAAAAAAAAAAGTATAACGACTCAATTAGTTGTGAAATTGTGATTGTTGCTTGAAATTATCAGAATTACATAATTGGGAATCAATAAGTAGAAAAAAGATTAAAATAATTTGTTGTAATTATATTTTATATCTTTAATACCATCATTTTTATACAATTCAAAGTAAGCCTAAAAAACATTTTAAATAATTCTTTAGACATATTCGTCATTTTCGTTTATTACATTTAAATCGCCTAAAGTTCCAGATCGATTGCAAAAAATCATGATGATGAAGACTAAAAATGCAAATATTACAAATATTATTACAATTGTTATAAATAGTGCATAATAAAGGATTGCTTTTTCTATTGGGTTGAATTCAATACATTCCCAATCGAGGTCCATACGAAAATTTAGGAGTTAAGGACAATAATTATGTTCTGATTTTCAAAGTCATAACTTTGACATTTCTTAGCACTTTTTGATCGGAGCGAAACATTGGAACATGGTTTTCCCCGTTTTCCCGGTTATTTCTAAAGTAGCCAGAAGAGTTTTGTGAAAATGAATTTTTCGGAGATAGCGCATGTATGCGCGATTATACAGTGCCCAATCGAAACGGGCAGGAATTGTGATCGTCTCTTTCTGGCATTAAAATATAATTGAAGGGGATCGTGCCGCCTTATCTAAAACGAAAGAACGATAAAGATAGCTAGTGAAAATATTGTTCTACATATTTGAACGCAAAGCGCATGCTCAGAGTACTCGGTACACGGTTTCTAAATAAATTAAAATAGTTAATTTATTGATATATTAGTTTGAATTATCATTAGATATTTTTAGAATTATGATTTTTTGAAGTATTTGATGATTGAATATTTTTACCGAAATGTTTACATGGAAAAATGTAATTTATTACAGAAAATGAAAAAGGAAATTGAGTGCGTTCTCGTTATCTCCCTCGTTCCGAAATTTGAATTATGTGACGTTGTTCCAGTATATCTTTGTTCAATGCTTTCTGGCTTGTTTCTATCTCGACATTCGATGAGACAGAAATAAACAGTTTAGACTTGTCGAATGTCTGACAGAGATGACAGATTGGCTACTAGTCGCCGCCAACAGCCAACATGGTCAACTGAACTGGGTCTATGCTTGTGAAAGTGTCTGCAGCGAACTTTCCACTAAAATCTTTCGACGTACTGGCCACGAATTGTACGCCATTTTCGAGGAAAACTTAAGTGAAAAATTTTGTGAAAACTTGTGACAAAACCAGAAATCCAAAAACAACTTGGAGGTTAGCATTGTTTTTAAACAGTTTGTAGTAAAGCCCAAACAGGATGTATTTGCAATGATTACGTTTTTTGGTCAGAAAAAAATAACGCCATCTTTGACCAAATTCCATTCAAAAATTCTTAAAAACATACAAACATATTTTGAAAAGCCGCTAATTTTTCGGTTTTTACAGATAAAATGTCCTCCGAGCAATTTTCGCTCAGTTGGAATGAGTTCCATAAAAACCTCAGTACGGGATTCACGAATTTATTCGAGGATTCATCTCTAGTCGATGTTACATTAGCGGTCGAAGGAAAAAAAATTCAAGCTCATAAAGTGGTTTTGTCTGTGTGCAGTCCATATTTTAAAGAATTATTCCACGAAAATCCCTGTCAACATCCCATCGTTTTTTTAAAAGATGTTAACTTTACGGTGTTGCAAAATCTGTTAAAGTTTATGTACCAAGGAGAAGTAAACGTCACACAAGAAGAACTTCCAGAGTTTATCAAAACAGCTGAAGATTTACAAATCAAAGGCTTAACTAGTGGAACAAATGATGCGGTAATTATTCTTTTTGTTTAAGAAATATTGGCCCATAAATCGTTCGAGTTTAGTTTAACAAGATAATCTTAAAAACTTAACTTATATACCATTAGGATTATTTTGTCGGTCAGAAACGAAAAAACTTTTAAACTTTAAAAACTTAAATTGATTGAGTTGAATAAAACCAAAATATCTCGTAATGGAGAAACGTTTTTTATTTTAAGAATATCGCATGCTAAGAAATTTAAGCTCTGAATTTTTGTATTTTTGAAGTTTATCAAAATCAAGTAAGTTTTTGTCAGTTTGTTAGAAACATTAATTTATTTTCAATATTTTATAATTAGCTAGAGATGGTTTAGTAAATATTTAAAATATTGCTTCTTAAGTATTATAAACAGTTAATTCAATAATTTCATACATAACTTTTTATTTGCTCAAGTATAGGCAAACAAACTTACACCTTATATTAATTTCAATAATTTGTGTTAATATTGTAAGGATGATATTATTATTTGAAATATTATAAAAATTACTAAAATTAAATCAATACATGAGGCGATTAGTAACAAAACAGGCTCAATCCATATTCAAGAATTTTACAGGACTGAGTTACTTTTGTTCAAAACGAATTTACTGGTTGATGTAATGAGAACTTTCGAAAATGAAAAAAAAAAATTTTTGCCAAAAATTTGGATTAAGTCGGTTTTGAAATTAAACGCCTCACGTAATCTTTTTGTCCGATTTTTTGACGAAACGTTAGTCAAATTTTCAATTTCTCCTTTAGTTTCGGTCGAAAGATGAACTACAATAAAAACCGAAACGAAATTATTCTATAAGAACAGAAAAGAAATTTTAATTTTATAAGAAAATCACTTTACTTTTCGCAACTAATGTTGCAAATCGCAGTGGAAAACGTTTATAACGAAACGCTTATAGCGAAATTCGGTTATAACAAAATAATTTTGTGAATTCAAATACAGTAGAAATCGTTTATAACGAACTTCAGGGGACCGTCAAATTTCGTTCGTTATAAGCGATATTCACTATAACCGATATGTATCGCATGTATTGTTTTATCTAAGACATATCACGGGGCCCGAAGGTTTTGTACGTTACAACCGGTTGTTCATTATATCCGGTGTCGTTATAAACGAATTATACTGTATTTTTCATTTATTTATTTGGCCCTGTCTTTTATAAAAAATTTGTGGGTAATTAATTAGAATGAATCCAAATAATAGTACACTGAAAAATGGTTATTACAAAATTGAAGACATTAAAATATTTCTTCAAACTAAACGAATTTCTTTTAAATATGTTTGGAATTATAATAGAACATAATAAGTTAAGGTCCAATATTTCGTACTAACCGAATTTCATCTTTCAGGTTTTTTTTTAAAAACTCTTTCCACTGTCTTATGATATCATAGATGTTTGTCTTTTATAACAAAAAAAAAAAAAAAAAAATCGTCTTAATAAGAAAAACATTTACTCATTTTTTCAAATTAAGTTGCAAACTTGAACAATGTTCACTACTTATTTACTATACTAGTAGGTTATTACACTTTAATGTAAAGTACAATCTCTCACCATTCCATTTTAACTACTTATATATTTTGAAAATTCGTTAAAAAATTAGAAGTTTGTTGTCAAATGAAAAAAACTTTCCGGAGAAACAATACGGAGGGGAAGGGTGATTTAAATTACTATAAATGCACTCATTCCCATTGTAGTAGAAAAGATATTTAAAACAGTAGAAATCGAAAATTATGTATGATATATACAACTTAAAAAATTCGAAGAATTAAGTGGCTTGTAGGACTCTGAGAGACTGTAACAATAAATAGACGGGTAACAATTTTTTCTTTTTTAACGAAATTTGTTTCTAACGAAGACATGTTTCGGTCCTTTTAGTTTTATTTTTACCATTTTTTACTGTATATAAGTATATAACAATTCAATACTAGTCTGCAAATAAACTTTTAACTCCAAAGGTGGTGTAGAGAGAATTTATTTCAAAGATACACCCAATAGTGTGTGACACGAGACGAACGAGCGATAGTTAAGCCGCTGTCTTAGCCAATTTTTGGTTGCAACCAGTAATTTGGTTGAAACTTGCCGTCATCTAAACCCAGCCTTTAGTCGGCTTTTCATTTTGTAATTGTGGAAGTATAGGCAAACAAAGTTACAAGATATCTTTAATACAAGAGTTCTTAAGATTTCAATCAATATAAGTAGTCTGATATATGAAAAATTATAATAACGCATATTTAGCGTAGCGTTCAGATATTTGAAATCCTAATTTTAATTTTTAGCAAACATCTCCGTCCCGAAATCGAATAAAGAATGAACGCGTTGAGTCATCACCATATTATTATGGAACTCGACAATCTTCAACTCGTCTTGCCACTCGATACAGCAAACAGTCAGCGGCAGTGACACCCATTCCAGTCAACACCCGAAAATCAGCCTCTTCATCAGTACCTCAGTCATCCGCAAACAAACGACCCCGGTTTCAATTAGAACATTCCCAAGAAATAACTAGAAGATGTACGGATGTTTCAAATATAGAAGTAAGACACGGTGATTTGAACACAACAGAATCGAACCGTGTAAATAACTCCAATAATTCCATCAACCACGACATGGTGATGCAAATGAAACTGGAACCTGAGGATCGCGACGATGACGACGACGGCACAAATCATACAAACGAAGATTACTCGTATAACCATAACAATGACTACGAAGATAATCCTAGTACAAGTGGCTTACAGAAAGGCGATGATATTTCTCAAGGTTTGTGATCATTATTGTTATTATTATTACTATTTACAAAAAATAATCTCAATATGCTTTTCGAACTTAAAATTCACAAAAATGACAACTCATAGCTTTTCATGCCTTAACCCAAATCTTAAAAAAGTGGACGTTTATTAAAAAAGAACATTTTCAAAATGTACACATTACAATTAAATTTAATCTGGTGATTGGTCGCATCTCAAATATAAAGCTTTACTCATTTCTATTTCTACAACTAATTTTGCCTGTTCATAATAAGACTCAATTTTTAAATTTCTTTTAAATCGTACACGTTAATTGAAAAGGAAATTAAAATTAAGGATTCACTACTTGACTTGCTGTTCAAGCTACTGGACTTAAATTTTGCTTAAAATCAAGTCAAATGTTACAGTTTAAATATTAAATCAAGTCAAGCCTTGAATTTCTAAATTATTTCATTTCAAAATTTAAATATTAAACCGAATTCATCCTTCAAAATGTCCAATTACTTGACTTGATAAATCCCTAATTAAAATCAAAACTAAATTTCAAAATTTTCAATTCAAATAATGAATTGAATTTATTCTCAAATCTATTCATCTTTTGCTCTTCTTTAAAGTTAACTAAATATTCATTTGAACTCAACAGCAATATTATTACGAATTCTCTGCTTATTTGCTGAAACGTCCGATCTGAAATATGAACAACTAAACGGAATAAATAATACGCTATTATATCTACTATCGTTCAGAAAAGAACTATCGGATTTTTAGTTTTAGAATTCCAATTTGCTGAAAGGTTTACTAATGTTCTATATAAAATTATAAGTGCAAGCATAGCGGTAGGAAGTAGTCAGGTCGGATTCTTAAGGTACGACTCGAGGTCGAATTTTTAGTAATAGTTTGATGTTCGTGGTGTATACAAAATTCGTTCGTTAATTGATTCAGAGTTGATTCCAGCGATCGTCGGATGTTTGTTAGGATGAAAAATTCGATTTTCTTAGTCATGGGTGGTCGATGAAACAGTTGCTGAGACCAGTTTTGCTGTCAACGTCCTACTTTAATTCTCTTTTAATTAGTTCGGAAGTCGTTCGCGGAAAGAAAAATTCTAAATCTGTTCGGAAATGCGCAAAATAATCCTGAATCTATATTGAATTTTCTTAAAATATTAACTGAATGTTTCACCATATAATAGCTTGATAACAATTGAAAGAAATTAAACCGTTAAACCAGTTGCATGTGCATCTCAGACTTTGTTTACTTGCGTGTGACGTCACAAATATTTCAACCAATGGAAAAACGTGTTTTATTGCGTCTTAATTATTTAAAATAGTTAAACTCGGTTTCTAAATTTATCAACAAATAGGCATATTTTTAAATAATTATAACAGAAATATGCATTATAATGTTGTATTTTATAAGAATAGCAACAATATTTAACATAATTCTACTTTTGTCAAATAGCATTTTGCACATGCTTTTGGAATTGTCTCAGTTCTCTTTAGTAAAGTCAATAACATAATGTCTTAAACATTACATGTAACTTTAGTTTTACAGCATATTGCGGAAAAAAACTTTTGAATCATATTATCTTATTAATGAACTTTTCTAAATTAGGGGTAGATATCTTGTGGGTAGATATATTTCTACTCTATTATTAATGAAACCAAACGCATCAATCATATACATAATTTAATTATGTAAATGATTCAATTGAACATTAAATTTCATTACATATTGCTAATTTTTTCAAATCAAGCTTAATACGTGGTCAACTAGAAATTCATGAAAGGAAAAAGATCATTTGTCCACTGTAATTCAAAAGAATTTGATCTTACACTAACACCACTAATCATTACAATAAAATCATTTCACTTTTGCCAAATCAAAAAATAAATGTGTCTTGATTTAATTTAATATGTAGTGATGACAACTAATATTATAATAAATTATGTAAAAGGTAAGTCTAGGACACTTATTCAACGTTATTATTTTTTATTGCACATTTGTTGTTTTTGCACGACGTTTTATAGTTGTTGATTATATCGACATTAATTTATTATTAAACTGTAGTCATTGTCGTTTATTTTATTGGTTTATTTTCCTTTTCATGCGTTATTGAAATTTTTGATAAAGAAGACGTTTAAATCGATTTCGTGTCTTACGTAAAAGAATCTACGCTCGGACGTTTCATTGATTTTCAAATTCTTGCCTTTTGCATGTGTGTTGTTTTTTTTTATTGATGGGGAATGGGCAAATGATAGCTTTCTTATTTCCTTTTAAAATTCAAAATTATGAACTCTTGCACTTGACATTTTACGCAATTGACTAACTTGTAGTATTTTGATTTAACAGTCCATAGAAGTGCCCCAATTAAAGGATTCCCATATGTTTGGGATGACTAACAAGGAGACTACACAACTCGGGAAATTCACTTTGGAATGAGACTTGGTATATAGGTAGTACATTATAAAGACGTTCTATCTTTAAACTAAGAAAGCACAATGGCCTATCAATTTCGAGAAAACAGCAAAATTCGTGCTCAGCTATACTAATAAATGTAAAAAATCGAGACAGAGATTTAAACTCTATACAACTTTATGATTGGGGAGAACATCCGCACCTTCTCTCTCTCTCGTTCGTTTTCTCCTCTCTCCTCTTTCGTCGTATTTAAATTTATAGTCACGGAGTATATATATCAGGAGTCCGAACGACATAGTCTATTTCACGATATTTATGTACGCAAATATGAAATTTAACTATAGTACACTTTTTTATCACTCGTGGCGCTCAGATTCAGAGGCACCGAAACCGAAGGCACCAAAGCACCGTTATTATGGTTATTATTACTACGTAATTGCATAGAAATATACATTTAAATATAGGGGCCGTCTGTCTAGTAAGTTATTTGAAGAAAGAAAAGGTAATACAATTAAATAATTGTTTTAAAGCTGTTAAGTAAGCTAAGTAATAATTATTTAAAAAAATATTTTTACAAATTTTCCTGTACAATAGTGGAGTAACAATTAATAAGTAAATAAATGTATTTCTTTACCGCCACTAAACAGAGATAATACTTCCCGCGCTGCTATTTAAACACGAGTATCTTCTGAATCGTAGCGCGCTCTGGCGATCAAAGGCTCAGAATGAGACCATTATTTTAACATTGCGTTCGGTCTCCTGTATCTATACTCCGTGATTATAGTATTTGAAGAATATTTTATTTATTAAACACACACCGCGATATGCTCGGACAGAAAAAAAATGCTATTATATTCTTTATTTATTTTGTAATTTTCCTATACAGTTTCATCGTTTTTACAAGCTTTTTTTTCACAGTGAATTTTTTTCTGTCTGAATATTTTCTTTTTTCCATTAGAGTCCATGTTAAATTTTAACTTTTTGAATATGATTTCTTTTAGTTATATCTCGGTTCAGATTTATCCTTAACCCTCAAAAATTGAGGATTATGTTTTTAACGATATTACTAATTTTCGTCTTCATTTTTATTAAAATCTGTCAGTAAATTTAGGTACTAGGAACAACTTTAATAGGAGTTAATCCTAAATTTTATTACCGACTCAAAAAAATGTAAATACAACATTGATTACAAAGATGTTTCTAGTTATATTCAATAAATTTTTAATCTGGGTATTGCCGTTTTTTTAGTTAATTAGTATATTATAAAATGGCCATTGCGCTTTCTTAATTTAATGGTAAATCGTCTTAAAAGGATATTCTAGTCTAGAGGCCCGAATTTCGAGCGTTTTTTGGAAATTGATAAAAAAAAGCATTTGATATTTTTACTATCCATTTTTTATCATTTGTTTATTTATACTCAGAAAGTACATAAAATTAAAAAAAAACTATTTTTTATTGAGTTATGCGTTCTTGAAGTAGAGGGGGAAAAAAAGGCCGTGTCCTCGTCGCCATGATTTCTACCCTTGTGGTCATTTGAAAAAAAAACAATGATGCTAAACATGCCAAATTTCAGAAAATCGGCTGATTAGAACTTGAGATATTATGGCTACCGCATCGAAAAAAATCGTTTCGAGAAAAACGCGTTTAAAGTTTCAGGTAATCAGGTAAAGTTACATCCATTGGCCATACAATGGTAGTTAACACTTATATTTTTTAATCAGTGATTCCTGAACTAAAAATAATTAAATTTTTGAAAAATCCTCTTAAGGGCATATTCTTCAAGGTTCTCATATATTCTTACATATTCTTAAAGAAAAGAAAAATCGATTTTTTCAAATTTCTAGACTAGAATACCCCCTCAATGAAATACTTCCTATATACCAAGTCTCATCCCGAAATTAATTTTCCAAGTCGTGCTCTCCTCTTGTGAGTTTAATTATTAAAACTGATTTATTTTGTGTGCAGAAATAGTTCTTTTCACTAAAAGTAATCGAGGACATCCACAAGTCATTGTGGCCGAACACGTGTATCGTAAAGAAAGGCAAACGCAAAAGAAAGCGGTCTGGAAATGCGTTAGATACAAAGACAAAGCATGCCCGGCCTCCTGTATCACGTCCGAACGTACGATTGTAATGATTGGTGATCATCGGCATCCACCACCCGTCGACCCGGTTGCGAAACGTAACATCCAACGGCGAGCTTGTCTTGAAAGAGTCAACACTTTTACGAGCATTATAGACAAAAAGAATACCCCAGTAACTTAATTGTAACATCTATCTATTCCTCACTTATCAAATTGTCACCACCACACACCTCGTTTCATTCCATATCTCAACAGTCATTTATATAAAATACTAACATAATTACTTCGGGGTCTTTCCAAAATTTCATTGCCAGCTTTGCTTCTGATTGCATCTTTTTTATGTTTTCTTTTTAGTTTGTATGTATGTAGTTTTTAAACAAAAATCTTATTAAACCTAGTTCCTATTGGTGCTAAGATTTTGAAAAAAATATCCATTATTTCCAAAAGTATACTTTCGTTTAGTACAAACTATTTAGGCTACACAAAATTATCTGCAAAAATTATATGTATATATGTAAGACTAACAAGATTGGAAAAAGTGGATAAATATAAAATTTATGTACACTATCTTTAAATATATGTATCAACCTTTGACATTTGTTTCTAAACGAAACTCGTTATTGAAGTATTGTGCCAAAATAAATTGTTACTTTTATTGATCGTTGATTTTAATTTTATTGTAATTGTATAGTTAATATAATTTAAAAGAAATATCCAAGTAATAAATTTAACATACAGAATTTGCTGTGTTTGTATCAATGTGATGTAAGAAATCAGATTTATGAAACGCTAGAACATGGGAAATCCTCAATATTCGTCTAACTCTATAAGAAGAAATATAGAAAATCGGAAATCTAGGAAAATCTAGAATTATTCGAATTAATGGAAAAAGGCTTCGTAGAAGACCAAGTGATAATTTGCCTAAAATTGTTCCTATACATATAAAATCACATCTCATTATTTTACACTACCTTTTCTTTTTCTTTATATTATTAGTACATATTTATTTTATTTTTTTTTGGCTTATTTAAGGTTGTATCAACTACTATAATTATTAACGACCGTCGAATCCGAAAACCCATGAAAAAAATCTTAGGCTTATATTATTTTGTACACAAAAAAAAGCTTTTATTAGAGCTTTTGGTTGTCGTCCTTTGGCACATATGGAACTATACAATTCTTGTGGTGCATTTTTTTTAATATGAGCCATCGTATAATAAACAAAACACGATATGAACGGTACAAATGAATACACACTGATTGTGGGAAACGAGCTGTGTCGTTAAAGGCAAAATACGTCACGCGGTGGTTCTTGCAAATTTAATCGTATTCTAATACATTAATTTTCAAGAAATATATATTAAATAATAGATATTTAGAATAATTAATAGGTATTTAGCCACCCACTATTCATATTTTGTTTATTTTGTTTTTTCCCTTAAAAAAAGTTTTGAAATAATTCCCTACACTAAAATAATGACTTATTGGAAAGTTTTGCTTTTAATAAGTACATACTTTAATAATTATATAAGAATACGACACCGGATATAATGAACAACCGGTTGTAACGTACAAAACCTTCGGGCCCCGTTATATGTCTTAGATAAGACGATACATGCGATACATATCAGCTATAGTGAATATCGCTTATAACGAACGAAATTTGACGGTCCCCTGACGTTCGTTATAAACGATTTCTACTGTATATATATTTTTTTTAAATTTTGGTCTTTAGATTAAAAGAAACCAGTTGTCAATAAAAGCCAAATTAAAATCAAATTTTATTATTAGATTTTTTTTTTGCTTTAATTGAATTCTCAAGGTTTTCTGTTTGTTTATAACAGAGAATAAATGATAATACCAATTTTTTATTTAATGTAGACAAAAATACAAGAAACTCTTAATTTGTGCGTTGAATTCATTGCTTGAAATCACATAAGTGAATTGAAATCAAAGGACGGTTTCTTATATAATTTTTTTTCTCCGACTCGATCTTCTGTAGATCACTAGAGCTTTGTTCCAGATGAAAACCAAACCGTATTTTTGCGGCACAAGATATGCGCAGTTGGTTTTGCGCATGATTTTTTTATTTTAAGATTTTGAAACAGTACTTGGTCTCGAGCAAGTATCTTTGTAACATACTTGCGCGTTGTGATTGTTTTTAAACATTTCATAATAGATCGCCACGTTAACATAAAAAAGTCATCTAGAACAAATCCTATACACACGCACAAAACTATGAAAAAAAACGCAAAATCCAGGGATAGCTCTTATTGAAAGCTGAAATTATTTTCCAAAAATATACTGTTTGTTTTTTTTTTTTTTTTTTGTAGTCGCCTTAACTACAAGATCATCACGCAACTAATGATTGATTTTATTTATTGTTGTAGTGGATATGTCCATTTAAAAGATTCCATTTTACCCTGAAACCAGGAGTTTCCAAGCTTAGAGAATGTTCTAGTATCTTGTTGGTTGAGGTTTGAGGCTGGTTGACCTTACCCGACTGGATACTCGAGAAAGCCATTTATTTAACGCTCTTTATATTTATTCAAGCCAAACAAACGTTTTTTAAGCTTCTTCGTAAATACACTCATTCATTTGATATCTCTCCAAAAATGCTTAATATTCACAATGTTCGTTGGTAAAGTAGCAATGCTTTGAAAATTCTACGTTCGGTGGAGCCTGTTTCATAGTAATTTTTTGTTAAATATTCGGCGATGTTTTCAAGTGATCGATAAGCAGCAACCATTTTTTTAAACTTTGATTGTTTTAAAATTGTCAAAGTAACTAACAGAGCATCTACAGATGTTGTCGATTTTTCTTTTCTCTTCTTGAACTTATAGTTTACGAACTTAAAAAATACTGCTCTTATACAGATTCATTTCTTTTCAAATTTTTTTATTCTTAAACAATAACGACAAAAAGCTATGATTTACTGCACGGAAAGTTGCGAAACATTACTGATTTTCTTACTTATTTGAAACGTTCCAAAATCAAATAATTTTTCATTGAATATTGCAGAAGATGAGTCGAGTGATGCGTTTCTTCTGGAATGTTCAACGCTCGAGAAGCCTTCTAACACAGATCTTCCAAATCGGTTAGAAGTGAAAGATTTTCCACATTTCCCCGAACACATTCCTCCAACTGGTAAAAAAGAACGTCCTTCGAGAAGATGTCGTGTTTGCGTGAAAAAGAAAATTAGAAGTGAAACAACTTATCGGTGCAAAGTGTGTTTAGTACCGTTACATATTGAATCATGTTTTTTGACATTTCATACTATGAAAGATTATGCGGAAATCAGAAAAAATGATGTATAAAAATTTCAAATACTTTTTAAGAGGTACATTAGAAATCTAAACAAAAAAATTATCAAATAGAAATTGTAAATAGAAGGAATATAGTTCATTTTTAATTTAACTTATTAATAACATTTGTTATAAAAATTAATATTTATAATATCAACCAAGTGCGGATTCCCCACCAGTACCAGTACCAGTAGTGGGCATGACCGAAACCCTTATTTATACCTTTTGTACTCGTAAAATAGTTGATGATAATAACATTTAATATAAAATAAATTAATGTGTAATCAAAGCGAGAAGATCTCTTAAATCTGCGTTTCATCCGTCAGTGGCGCTCGATTCGATTCCTATTGAATCTTAGATTTTTTTAGGATCACAAACATTTCCTGAATTATTGTTTACCCCTTCGTGATATAAGGTTTGTTCCAGATGAACGTACAACGTACATTGTACAGTACAGTCATGGCGTATATAAAAGGAGAATAATCTCTTATTGGTGAAAAATTTAAGGAATCCACGGAATAGTTGTAAAATTACTGCTGTGTCGCTCTTATTTTCTCAAAATTTTCAGTAGTCATTTGACTGAAATTGGTCACATAATAAGTAGTACGCAGCAGAACGACATCACTTTACATACTGTCTCCATTGCGGCATTACTTTCAAACTACTTGTGTGGATTGTATATTTAATATATAGCATAAAATGCAATAATACCAGAATGGTATCTCATTATTTACTACCATGCCCTAGTAGCCACCGTTAGTAGCAGTCAACGTTGTAAATTAGTAAATAAATATACTAAATTAAATAGCATTTATTTGTTTCTTTGCTGTCAGCAATTATTTATTAATATTCCCACACTCTATACTTGTTATAAACATTAACTAAATGAATCAATAAATGAACACTTGAGGTGATTGAAAGTTTTTCAAAGAAAACAAGAATTTTTAAGTTTTAACCAATTAAAACTGCAATTCCTCGATTCAAGAGTTTTTTTTTAGCACTCAATATTTGTTCAAGTTCTTATAAAATCTAAAAGCTTGTTCCCAAAGAAAATGAAATCGTACTTCGTACGGTACAAGTCATGCGCAATATAATAACGGTGTACAATTTTATATTGCGCATAACTTGATCATAAAATTTATCGGCAACAAACCTTAAATATTGTAACAAAAGTATCGATTCATAATATGCATTTACATTCTAATAGAAGTAAAAATTAAAATCTTGTAATCAAATAAGTAACACAGGGTTTCTTTGTATTTAAATGTCAAAGGTTTATGTTTTCATTTTATAATTAAAATAAAATAAAATTGTTTTTTTTTTACCGTTTCTATTAAATTTTTCAATAAGAATACATGTTATGAAATAAAATTGAATTTTTTGTTTATTTTTTGCAATTTTACAGATGACATTTATTTCATAAAAAGCTTACGAGGTACACCTATGTTGGTCGTCGGAGATTTTACATTTTCAAGAAATAAGCGGACGAAAACCCGCACTTATTGGCTGTGTTGTAGATCGGAAACATCGAAATGTAAAGTCTCCTGCATTATACAAGATGATGGTGTGATACGAATGCCTCGCGGACACGTCCACAATCATCCTGACGATTCAAAAAAAATCAAGTCCAGTTCCGTTATGAACGTTTCGTACACTGATATATCTGCCATATTTGCCAATCAACCAGAAGTCATGGATAAATATTCTATTGACGATTTACACTTAATGAATTCCAGTCAATAAGACATTGTTTTTGAGATTTTATATTTTTTAAATATTTACCATGTTTTTTATGAATATATGTATAACGATGTTAAAATAATTTTTATATAAAAACTATACTGTTAACTATTTCTTTTCAATTTGTGCCTGCTATCCTTCACTGAAACTAATATTAATTTAAGATCGCTACTGAAATAATAATCCCATTAATCCCTTGTTCCAGAAAATGCATCTCCATATTTAGTACAAACGTCCAAAGGATTTTCACGATTAATTGTCAACGGTTACGGTTTTAGCATCAAGTCACGATACAACACAACAATATTCTGGAATTGTTGCCAGAAAAGTAAGGGATGTCGAGTGACATGCTCGACTAAAAATGGAATGCTACGAATGAAAGCCGGACAATCGCATTGCCATCCACCGGGGCCTCATGAACGCTGAAATTACCAGCGAATATTTATTCCCATTGCCGAATAAATATCAATACAACAAACTAACAATTTCTATTTACTAAGATTACAACTTAAGTAAGCGCTGCTACAACTTAATTACTAAATACGAGACTCACGTCAGTCTAACGACCATACAAAGATTTCATTTAGACATTAGTTGCTAAGATACTTTTATGATAATTATTTAAAAATTAATTAAGTTAGTTTAAATGTTTATTTAAAGAAATAGAATCGGGTAAACTGTTGGCAGTATTTCTTTTTGATTTAATTATATTCCGTGATTATGTTCAAGCAAATACCAGCTAGTGAACCACTATATGATAAACATTGTACTCAAAATTAATTTTTTTTTCTTGGGTGTTTATAGTCGCTTTAACATCAATGGTCATATCACGACTGTCTTACACACAAAAGTATTTTGTAGGTCTTGAATCTTAATTTTTTAATCTAATATTTAGGGATTCGACGGAGATCGAACCCAGAACTACTGGCGCATATAGCGGAGAGAGCAATTGCTCTAACCACTGCGCCATCAAGTGGGTTCAAAATTAGTTGTTTTTCATTTTTTTAAATTAAATTGGCGTTGAGCGTTGGTAATTATTTATACGCATAAACAGTCTATTTCGGTGTCAAAATGGCAGCTTTTTGTTTCTTCAACCGTATCTTTTATAACATGCATGTTCTCACATAAAGCATAAATCAGCTGGAATTTTAATATGTCAAGCATATTAATCTGATATGTTAATACTTTTATATTGTAGCGATTCTTGTTGAGTGTCGATTTAATATCGTTTTTCTATATTTTTTTATGAAAATAAAATGGAAAACAAAGGGATTGTTTCGATAGAGTGCTTAATCGTTACAATATAAGATATTAGCAACATTAGTAAAGACGTTTAACATATTAGCATTCCAGCTAATTTATGCTTTGTAATGAGAACATGCATGTTAAATTAATATAAAGAAGAAGAAACAAATAGCCGCCATTTTTATAGTTAAACAGACTGCTTATGCGTGTAAATAATTACCAACACTAATTTTACTTTTCTTCAATAGTAGCTAAACAAGTCTATATGAATATACTGTTTAAAGGTTTACACTAGAGATGCAATGACTAATAATTTAGCCGAATATTCGGCCGTTTCATTTATGAGTAAATCGTATCACGAGACGTATTATTTTTTATTAAAAAAAAAAAGGAAAAATTTAACAGCTACCGAAATTGATTTTTATTTACTTAGTATTCGCCTAGATCGGACACTAGATCCATATAAGTGGTGGTTTCTAAACTAAAAGCAGGTTCCTACTTGAGGAAACTTTACTCAAATGCAGAAAAAAATTGTTTTAATTCATCATAATTAATTCTCCCTAATTGATTTTCAATTTTAGTTTGTAATTTAAATATATATAATTTCGAATGAAACATTTATTTTGTTATGATTTAGTATTCGGTATTCGACCGAATAGTACACAATATTCGGCCGAATACCGAATATTAAAAAATGCAGCCGAATAGGCCGAATACCGAATAGTAGCCAAATATTCGTTGCATCTCTAGTTTACTATGTGTAAACGTAAAATTCGTTCATTTATTAACTGCTTATCAACGATTGTTAATTTAAAAATAATTTACCCCGTGTTATTGCAACTTGTTTGAACTATTTTAGTAATTGATCTAAAATTCTAAAAGAAATGCTAAATTTTCGTGAACTCATAATTTGTCCGAAATGGGTTGGATTAGAAATGACGGAACGGAAAAGATACCTACTTTAACTTTTGGTGTTATTGATAATGTAGATGGCACTCCTAAAATTATTTTTATCCTAAATCTATTTTATTAGAGAACATTGTCATAATATACACGATATTTGTCGTAAAGCGGCAGCTTACAGAATCCGACTTTGAACTGTTGTCTCGTTTAACTAGTGACCCGTTTTACGGAAGAGGCCCAAATTTATTACCTTAGATCTAGTCATATGTATCAAAAGAAGCAAGTCTTTATCATAAAGTTACGTTTGCCAATCAATCAAGCTCTCAATCTGATAGTGAGTTTTGTTATTTCATTTGATTTGATAATTTTTTAATGCGTGGAAAATGATGGTATCTTTCAAGTAGTTTAGGTTCTATCGTAAAAATGATATTCGTAATCAGTAATCAATTCAGTAATAATAAAATGGTTTTGCTAGTACTTATTTTGCATTGATTTTGATTGATTATTTGAATTGAACTATTATGGAATTATGTACAAAGTGCCGAGCGGAAGATATTATCCAGTGTGTTACATTCTAACAATAATTCTACAACAACTTCTACAATAAATAAATAAATATCTATTCCGTAAAACACACTGCAAGATGCATTTATTTTTCCTCTGTGTAACATCATCTAACATAAGATATACCTCACCCATCCATTAAAACGTGTTATGGTTTGGTTTATGGATAACCCCTTGCTTAATAGTTTAATACGCTCGCTAAATGAACTATTGCAATGCCAGATATGAAAAAGTAGATCATGGATGTAACTTTAAACAAGTCTTGAATTTTTTTCACTTTACGTATGCATTTTTTTGTAACCAAATAATTTATTTACACTATAAAAGCTTTACGTAATAATTTAATAAAGAAATATCTGCCTTCAGTTACCAAATATGAGAGGTATTCACACAAATTATATTAATAAAACACAGTAAATTAAGTCATTAAAAGAAAGGATGTGTGCTGATTCCAGATAAAATACCTAGGTCTATAATATATTATAATTTTTTATTTGCGAAATGCATTATAAAACGCATTAGAAAATGTAAATGTTTAGTTATAAAACATGGAATGGATATTACTTGAAATATGTGTTATATTTTCAATTCCATAAAATCGTAAAATCTATTTAAAAATATACATGGTGTAAAATAACAATTTGAGGAAAGAATTGTATACATTTAACATTCTAATCAATTTATATTCTAGTCAAAAATAGAAAATTTTTCATACATCTTCTGTAAATATAAATATACATTAACGTAATGTTACGATTTTAAGAAAGATTTTTCGTATGTGTGTGTTTGTTGTAAAATTATGTATTACGATACTAATTGGAACTTTTTATAACTTATTAATTGAAATGAACCTCAACTCTTAATTTAACGGACATATTATTTTACTTGCTGTAAAGAACTGATTCGATTACGTAATGATATTTTTAGTCATAGCGACATTTGCTATTTTTTGCATACCTACAGGGTTTTAATTTTAGTTCGTTTTTTTTCCAATCTAGTCAGTATTATTGAGAATTTATGAAATCGTTCTCGCAATGATAAAATTGCCATACGTTTAGCAGTACTTATTTTAACTACTTTTTCGACACAATTCATTTCAATTGTGTTAGAATTTTAAATTCAATACTCTGGTCAATAATAATAATTTTCTTATTAGATACATTTTAAGTTTTCAAACTTTAAACAATGGAGCTGATTCACATTTAAACTACTATTTCGATAATATAAACTTGATACAACTTAATGTTACAAAAAAGTAACATTTAACATGATTACGCCACAACGCACAGTTTGCTCCCGAAACCCGTTCATAGCGACTGAATTCTCGAGAAATAGGCTACCAATTAACATATCACTCGTGCCTCTCGGATTCATTGCTTTCACTCGGTAAACTAAGTCAAATCAAATTTTCTTTTGAGATACCTTGCATAAACCTGTAAGAAAAATTAAGCTTATAGTAAAACATTGTAAAGGTTGCTTGATGGTTAATTTGAGTATTGTAATAAACATCAAGTGATTATTAATTTAAGTACATATCGGTATATTTTACCTATAATTAATATTTTTTAAATTCCATTTTAATTTGTGATATTTTGAATAAAAAGAACATTAATACGTTTTTACATTAAGTTCAGAAAATTTTCTCTTATAGATATTTTCTATTATAGATATGACGTAAATATAAATGTGAATAAATGGGTAATTAATATAATTTTCGAACATTTATCAATTTTTGTTAATTAATATATATTTACAATAAAATCTATTATGTACTTTTATGTGAATTAATGGCGTTCATGTAATTCGTAGTAACGATTTTGAAATGAAAATATTTTGATGCTTTATTATTTATACATATAAATTGATAAATATTGGATGAATATTTTTCCAAGTCGGGATAAAAACTTAACGTCCCCTTCTAGTCACCGCTCTGACACTGGTTCCTCTATTTCTGATTCTCTTCGAATTTATCATAAAAAGTATTACAACACGATTTTCATAAATAACTTCGTTTGTATATATATTAAAATAAAATATCTAGTCAAAATTTAAACACAAAAAATATTCACGGAGCACACAACGTCGCACTACTTAACGTGAATATAAAAATTACATGACGAAAAAATGTTCTGTTAATGTTACAGAACTGTTACGTAAAATGTAATTATGTGCATACTGAGTAGATCGTATCGTAGGATTATTATTCATATATGATATTGTCACCATTATAAATGAAGAAGTAAAAAAAAAAACTCTTTTTATGAAGTACAATATTGCCTCAATGTCGATAAAAATCTAATCAAAGTTTTTTATATTTTTTTTTTAAATTCAACTCGAAAAAAGTGACTTGAAATAATTGAAATCTGCAATAACGGATAACACCAACAATAGTATACTAACTATACGTAAATAGCAATTTTTCCATTTCAAAAAAATACAATAAGTATAAGATCATTATTTAATTGAACCATTTATACCCTATTTTTAGCCACTTTAGCACAAACTTATTTTTAATTCGTCATAAAACTCATTTTGAATCAACATTTAATTTTGTTACATATCAAGAATTGAATCATCTTATTTCATATACTCTGCTAGAATTTCGGTTTGTACAAATATTTATAGTAAATCTAAGCAAAACTTTGTACAAAAAGTTGAATATGAGTGAATTTTAGTCGTAACTAATAATAAAAAAAAATATTTTCAAAGAAGGGTATTTATTTTAGAAGTATATATATTGTCTCGTCATAGTTTTTAAATTAGAATTTTGTTTATTTATTTTATTTAAAATTTCATGTTAATGAAATTATTTCTATAAATAAAATTGATTAAAATGTAAAGATTTTTGATTTTATCATATCCTTTTTTACAAAAACATTTATAATCTATACCCGAGGTTCCCCAATTTATTTGGCTTAGTATTTACTTTTCAGAAAAATTATCACCCAGCGCCCCCTAAAACAGCGGTCTACAACCTCTTAAACCTCATGAACCAACAAATTTGAATTTTAAATGTTGGGGACCACTAATATAACTACCAGATTATTTTTATCAAATGCACCCGAGGCCACTATCACCCTCCTGAATCATTTTAGCACCCCCAGAAGAGTGATATCGCCCACTTTAGGAACCGCTATTATACGTTGTAAACATCTGAAACCACAAGTTTTATATTGTTTTATAAAAATAAAAAATCCACTTATAAAATGCATATTTAATATAAATTTCTTTCATATAAACCACCTATAGTATATACTTTTAAACATTGCAATATACAATTATATTATTAATACATACATTTATTTTTATAAACTTTTCAAGTATAAAATTAGCAAACATTAAAATTTAAAATATATTTACGTATTACAACTACATTTTTTATGTAATAAAAAATGTAAAATTTTTAATTTGTAAATATACGATTAAAAAAAATAATCATATTAAAATAGTTAAGAGTTATACAATAATATAAAAAATATTCTTTGAAAAATAAGGCCTGTTCATGGAAGTAATATATTAAGTTGTGAGGGTAACTATTCATAATATCGTAAGTAGGGTTGACTCTATGGATTATAATAGCTTTGTTTCCGGGTGTGATTCTGAACCAATTTAGGAATTTGTATGCGCATTCTTAGAAGGGTCTTTTGCGGGTTCCATGTTCACGGTTCACAACGAATTCCTTCGTTATTGACTCTAGCGATCTTCGGATTTTTGATAAAACAAAAAATTCGATTATCTTAGTCATGCGCAGTTTGATAGGTTGTATGTAAGTCCAGTTCTGACGTCAGCGTTGTACAACGTTAGTCTTTAGCAGGTACCATGCACTACAGACAAAATCATGGGCTTCCAACTAGAACCTAGAATAAAATAGTGCTATACACATTTCGACGCATGAAAAGAGAAAGTTTCTGTTGAAAATCATCTATCTCTCTTCATAAATCAACATGTGTATATTTTATTCATTAGTTCTAGTTGGAAACCCATGATTTCTAATGAGGTGCATAGTACCTCGTTAAGTACTGCTCAGGCATCAGCGTTGTACGTTAGTTCTCACTAAATTTTGAAGTCGTTAGCGAGAAAAAAAATCCTGAACCTGTTTATAACTGAGCATGCGCTTTACGATAATCTTGAATCTGTCTTGAACTGATTCGTAATCGGTTCAAAATAAGACCCGTGAATAAAGCTAGTGTAATATATACATATTTTGAGATGTAAGTTATATCCCACGATAAGCCATCACATTATAATATATCCATATGTTTTTAACCATTTGAATTGCAATCGTCTCTTACTTCCCCAGGACGCAGACTGTAGCAAGAATGAGAAGTAAAATATATCCTTTTGGATCTAATTTTTCTACAAATACAACTAAAAATGCTGCAACCGCACTAAGCATCAATTGGTGTTCATTTGATACATCACAACGCTTCATATTATCATTATAAGTTTTCAGTACGTTTACCAGTATTTCAGACTAGTACAAACTGCATTGCTTAACTTATTTAAATGTTTTTGCTACTGCTGCTACATGATGCTAATTTAGACTGTGAACATTTCTGTAACACATTTAGTTCATCAATGATTATTCCTCAGATTGATTCAAACCGGGTTGCGATGGTTCTCCATACCTTCATCTTGTTCAACCAATGATGTAGTTGATGAAAAACTAGTTTGAGTAATTAACGACAACTGGAAAAACTTATAAACCGAAATAAGATTCTAAAATATCACTGTTTCGGTTCTTCCATTTTGGCGAAAAAAAATGGTTTTTGGATCACCGCGGGGACAAACTCGACGCTCAATTGAAAGGAAAATTTTTATATCTTGCGATGTAATTGAGATATAACATCTTAATGTAAACAGTTTCATTCAAAAGTACGATGAGTAATATAAATTGATATCTCAAAATATGTTATATATTATTTAATATAATATCCCATAATTCTAAGCCGGTTTTAGATTGAAAGTTAAAATCTCATCAAAATATTTCTTATTACTAAGTTTCAAATATTAAGTAAAATATTTCAAAAATAAACAATTTGTCATGAAAATAAACTCTAATAAAATATAATCTTTATAAATATTTCATTAATCCACTTGTTTAAGGCAACGCAGGAGCTGACGGCGGAAATGAATAGACTGGATATCTTGGAGCAAAATGCCTTTGTTCATTTGCAAATAATGTATATTTACCATCGGATTCATCAGCGATCGAATTGGTTCCAAACATGCATTCTTCATACGACGGAGGAGCTAAAATGATATTTAAAAATTTTAATACATCCCATACAGGTATATAAACGCTACCAAAAATTAGATTCCTTTCATAGAGATAATCAAAAATCAAAACTTGTGTTAGGTAACTAACTCCTAAGCTATTAAAAATCGATTACGTCTTATGAGGATAGTTTGAATGCATCTCTAAGAGAAAAATCTAAATTTTTATTTTGGACGTTTAAACACCGGCCATCCTTTATAATATGTGTAAGATAATATTTCTGAGTATGTTATTACGTAAGTCTGCATAAGCTCCAGAAGTTGTTTCATTTGTTGAGTTCCATCCAATTACCGCTGGTGCAACGCTGGCAACGCTACTTGTATCGTTAGGAGTAATTGTAGGTTGCATTGTAACATTAGGGGTAGTAATAGGTTGCATTCTTAGCAAAGGAATTGTCCCTATTGTGATTGGCACTTTGACACTAAGGTCCGTATGAAATCCAGACACTTGACATGTTATCTAAACAAAAAAAAAAACAAAAATTATATTGTTACAATGACATTTTAAGGGTCCTACTTTAAGTTTATATTCTATATCAATAATAGAACAGTTAGGCAGATTAGAAGGAGGTAACACAGGAACTATGATGTCTTGATTCCCAACTTTAGTTTCATCTTGATAAACAGGAGCAATAGCGATAATACCATCAGCGACACGATGTTTCATTTTTTTTGTCCTTTTTCGGTCGGTTGTATAATAATTGACGATCTATTTCATTTAAGTTCACCATAATTAAAATCATTTTTTTTATCTTCTTATTAAACATACCTTAAACAAAGTAATAACAATAGCGTTCACAGTAACACTAGATAAATTTTTTACTTCAACAGTAAAAGGCATTTTTTGTCCTGGAACAAATCCACCGTATGGCATTGATACCGTCAACAGTAAGGGCCTTGAGACGGAGAATAATCCAAAACGTTTTTCGTTTGCTATTTTAACCGGGTTCTATAAAAAAAAAATTTTTTTCTCTATTATATTATACTATATTTACTATGCGTTTATTTTTTCATTAGTCTAGGAAGAATCATTGTACGAGTGTTGAAAACAATTGGGATTGCAATTTTTTTAGTTATTTTCAATATATTATATATGGTAAATAAAATAGATATAATAGTTTGCCGCGAGGCATTTTGGTCTAGTATTAGACCTGTTCAAGGTGAAAATAACAAGTCTGTTCGGGATGAACGTAAAACCGTACAGTTACGAAACAAGTTCCGCACTGCAGTATATAATTAAGGGCACTGTTTTTAAATATACAATTAACAAAGCAAGAATTCGTAATAGCCCACAATTGTTCCCTAAATGTATGGTTTTGTCATCTCGGAGAAGTCTATTACTGTATATTAACGATACAAGTCATGCGCAATACAAACAGTTTTCATAAGTTTATATTATGCATGGTTTGCACCGTAAATGTACTGTTTCATTTTCATCTAGAACAGAACTTTTGTTTAATATAAAATTATTTAGGGAGGTTCAATTACAATACTTTCTTTACTATATAAGTAGTAGTAAAAGAAAATGAGAAGTGATTTTAAATAAAACAGCTTAGAATATTTTTTTAATTTGTAAATACCATCAGAAATGTATTAAAATGAAATAGAATTGAATGACTCGTAGGGGCCATTCATAAATAACTTTCATAAATAAACTTCCGTCCTTTTCACAGATGGTCACACTCGTGACCCTCCCACCTGGTGTGACAGCAAATTTTTTTTGTTATTTAAGTTTTTAAGGTCGCATCAACTACCATAGTCAATAGCGATCGGTGATTCTTAAAACCCATGAAAAAAATGTTTTGTTTTATATTTAGTCACCGACGACTTAAGTCTTTATAAACCTTATAAATATAGATCGAGTCAATAATATTTTAAAGGTTTTTGTTTACATTTAAACGCGTTTTAGTATTTTAGATTGTGACATGTGACGCCAGATTGCTTTTGACATCCCCCCTCCTCTTAATATGCACCCGACCCCTAACTAAAAACAGATAAATTTTTTAAGATTTTTATATTTTTGTGTAGAATACAACTGCCCAATAAAAATATGGGTTTCTATTCGAGAAAAATTAATTTAAGTTTGAAATTAACCGAAAAATATACCCCCTCCCTGAAAATTAGTTAAGTTTTATTTGAAACTGTGTTAATCTAAAAGTGACCACAAATAAGCGAAAATAGCACTTAAAGATACTATTATTTTTCAGAAGAGAGGCGAATACTAGTCTGGTGATTTTTTAAATTCTTCGCGTGCCTCAATAGATCTAGACACGCCATCGAGATAAAACTTGTAGCGTAAACACACACTGTTCTCGTCTGACGAATGTCGCAGTGCCTTAACTCTGCCTCACTTTATCTCATCGTTAGCAGTTTTCGCTTATTTGCGGGCACTTTTAAATTGGCACCCTTATATCATAATGCACAGAAAAAAAGCTTTTATTTGATATATAAATAATTAAGCTACATTATGAGTGTAGCAATCATGCAGCAAACAAAATAAGAAAAAGTTTACTGTTTAGATGAAAAGGCTAAAATAACAGTTGAAGTTAAAAAGATTTTAAACATCTGACAGAATTTAAGTATCTATTGTTACTTTAATCAATATAACAAACAGCCGGGAATTCATTTGAAATTCAAACTTTTTTGAAAAATCATACTTATCTTGAATAATTTGGTTTCTACCTAAAACATTCCTTTTCTCGGAATTCACTCATCGCATCAGTTTATTTTTTTGCAACAAGTACATTCATTTAAAGGTAAAAAAACATGCTCAACATTTTTTTCAAAATTTCGAAAAGACGTGAAAAATACTGAAAAAAGATTCGATACAACTTTTATAATACACAAAGAATACAAAAAGAATAAATGGTAGAAATCAAACATATGAGGCTTGTTCGCGGATCTGATACTAAACCGTTAACGAATCAATCCAAGTGGATTTAGGATAATCGCCAAACGCATACACGCTTATGAACTGATTAAGGGTTATTTTCCCGTGAACGAGTTTGCAAATGTTCGGAAGTAAGACGAGAATTAACGAGAATCCACGAAAAATATTAATTGAATTTAAAGTTGAAAGAAAAGGATCGAGAAACGGGACTTTGGATCTAGCGATTCTCGGGTTTTTTTTAGGACGAAAAATTCGTATTCTCTTACTCATGCGCAGTTTGATAAAATGTGGCTAGATTTTCTTTCCTTCGCTCTCAACGTTAAATTCAATTAACAATTTTCGTGGGTTCTTGTTAATCCTCGTCTTACTTCCGAACATTTTCAAACTCGTTCACGAGAAAATAACCCTTAATCAGTTCTTAAGCGTGTATGCGTTTGGCGATTATCCTAAATCAACTTGGATTGATTCGTTATCGGTTCAGTATCAGATCCGCGAACAAATCTATGGTAAATAGGAAATGGACCTAATTTTTTCGAGCTTAAATTTATCATAAACAGTATCTAAGTAATTTAAATAAATCTTCTCAAACCAATTAAAGAAGTATCACTGATGCCCTTCTGAACAATATAAATAAAACAGTTAATAAATGTTGAATGGTTTCGGAGAAATTATAGTTTGAAATTATAAAGGCCCGATCGGGGCTTCTAGATAATTTGAATGTTCTAAGATTCCTATAATATTTACCATATATTGAAGACGTTAAGGATATTCTAAACAAACTCTATCGGAATAATTTTCGATACTCATTCGCCAATTTCTCCTAAACTAAATTTAATATATTACCCATAGTAAAGGGTTAGAATTTAAATCTACATTCGCAGTAACTGTAAATGCTGCTTTTATGACATGATCAAATTTCCATGGTCGATCTAATGTTATTTTAACAGTATAACGAACATAACCAAACTCTCCTTCAAAAGAAGATGGTAATGTTGATGGTAAGGTTGAAGAAAAATGATACAAATGGTTTCCTGCTTCTAATTCCGTTTCTGAAATTGATTTTTTTTATATAACTTAGGGTTTTATTACTTTCTTTTACTACTTTATAGTAAAGTAGGTATTTTTAATTATCTCACCTAAATCTTGATTTCTTAGCATGTTCTGTTTTATTGTGAAATAATTTTCTTTTCCTATATATGTTGTAGAACTTTTCCCACTTTTTATCGTCCATCGTGTTTCAGCAACGCCGGCTAGTTTGTAAATAATTCCTGTGGAAATGTTGTTTTAATCATTTAAGTTTTTATATATGGAAAATTGCTTACCTCTAACTCTTTTCGGTGCAGTAAGCACAAACATAACTTTTCCACTAACTGTTTGTCCGGGGTAGTAAGTTTTTAAAGGATTATCAAAAATAATTTGCAAGTTTATCAAACCCATTTTTCAGTTAAAATCGACTAACCTATTCGAAGTTTAAATTCAATTTTCAAACGTATGTCTACGAGTAAACACCTTTAAAAACAATGTAATGAAATTTAATTAGTAAAAATTATAAGAATTTATTAAACAAACATTCGGCGTCTGTCATTTCATAAACTATTCGTAACATAATCGCACCGTTCGCATCCATACATGAAATGATGAACAAGGCCTCAACCAGTTACAACATAAGGCAGACGTGGAGGCAGACCACCGTACGGGTGCTGCGGGTGTTTCTTAATTTTTATGACGTCAGAAGCGGATATAATCGGTATGAATCATGATAATGAATTAATTTTCTTTCGCCAAATTTTGTAATTTTTGGGTGTTATTGATATCAAAAATTTGACCGTTTTTTAAATTCTTCAAGGTTGTTTGGCATAACAACATAAATATTTTAATAAAACTGCATCTTTACGAGTTAAACTGGTTTTTAGCAAAACCTACTTCCTTCCAAAATATAATAATTAAATCTACCAAACAATTACTTTATATAATTAAACAAATTTCATACTTATTATCTTGGTATTTATATAAAATGTTTTGTATTTAAAAAAGTTAGGAAGGTGGGAAGTTTTCTGTACTTTTTTATAACAGAATATTATAGCATAATCGATTTATTTTTAGCGCAGGATTTTCCAGAGGAAAATTCCTTTTAGTACACTACTGGAGGAGAAAATAGGAGAGATGAAAATGCGCTAAATGTGCGTATTGACACAGAATTAGTATTGGTGCGTAGCTACATGTAGCCATGTCGGCAATGTCATTGGCAATGTAAAATGGGAATTAGGTCAAGGCGTTGATGGACCTTCAATCAAATTCAACCTTGAACTATCTTTGAACGATGCTTTAAAATTGTAGTTATTTAGATGGCGAGGCGCTATAAGACCAGGTGTCCGACCAGTTTTTCGAATCACAATTTTTCGAATTACAATTTTTCGAAACACAATTTTTCGAATGCACAATTTTTTGAATGCACAATTTTTCGAAAGAACAATTTTTCGAAAAATTAATAGTAAATAATTTTAGGGACTGAAATAATAAGGATAAATTTAGTTTTATTTGCCAGATTACACAAAACAAAATAAAAAAACCTAAAATAAGTAATTAAATAAAACCTTTTATTTAGTAAATAAAATTCAACCAGTGGTTCTCAAAATGTTGGAGCCATCAAATGATATAATCGATATAATATATGTCAGATACTATTTAAAATAAAAAAGTTGGGTCCTATAGTTTGAGAACGACTATTTGAAAATATTTGTTCATTTAATGTTCATTTCTTTACAACATCTTGAAATAGAAGATGCTTTATCTTCGTTTATTTTATCTTTATAATATAAATCTCCTCGAATTAAAAGTTTTTTGTTATTTTTTTTGTTATCTATAAATTGTACATCCATCTTGTAGGGCGTTCTAAATAAAAACTTATTTTATTTTAATAAATACGTTACTACTCTTGATTCTATGACTTTTATCGGAATTTTTAATTGTTGTCGTCTCTGCAAAAAGTAGTAAAATATTTTGAGAACCACTGGTTGAATTTTATTTACTAAATAAAAGGTTTTATTTAATTACTTATTTTAGGTTTTTTTATTTTGTTTTGTGTAATCTGGCAAATAAAACTAAATTTATCCTTATTATTTCAGTCCCTAAAATTATTTACTATTAATTTTTCGAAAAATTGTTCTTTCGAAAAATTGTGCATTCAAAAAATTGTGCATTCGAAAAATTGTGTTTCGAAAAATTGTAATTCGAAAAATTGTGCTTCGAAAAATTGTGATTCCAAAAATTGTGATTCGAAGAATTGTGACTCGAAAAACTGACACCTAACCACTGATGGTACTGATCCGGAACTGGTAAAGAACAGAGAGAAACAATCCAAGTGATTAGATAGGATAATCGCCAAACGCATACACGCTTATGAGTGATTAAGGGTTATTTTCCCGTGAGCGAGTTTGAAAATGTTCGGAAGTAAGACGAGGATTGACGAGAACCCACGAAAATTGTTATATGAATTGAAGTTGATGCCTCGTTCACACGAGTCAACTTTAGGTAACCGATTTTAGTTAATCGATCAAAAGGGGAATGAAAAACTAAGTGTGATGACTTGTTCAAACTTTTTTTGATCCACTAAAAAGTTGATAACGGTTCTCACACGAGGTTTTTCATTCGAATTTTTTTGATCAACTAAAAACGGCCTACTAAAATTGACTCGTGTGAACGCAGCATAACAGCGAAACTGTATTATGAATTAGCCGCAATTTAGCAAACTGCGCATGAGTAAGAGAATCTAATTTTTCATCCTAACAAAAATCTGAGGATCGCTAGAACCAATTATGAATCGGTAACGAACGCATTTCGTGTGAACCGCGAATATCGGACCGTAACACGGCTCATAAACTAGCATGCGCTTGGCGATGATCCTAAATCGGTCTTGAACTGATCCGTTACCGATTCATTATCACATCCGCGAACGAACGTTCTATGCAGGCTTTAGCGGTCTTATTTTTATTTTTATTTTTTTCGATTTTTTTATTTTTGTGTAAAAATTTGTTTTACTCAGGAACGTGTGAATCGATTGATCTAAATTTTGGATATGATTTAGAGGCTGCTAATTGCTTTTGGGAAAAAATTAAGAGTTTTATCGGTTTATAAAATGTTTGAAAAAATGGCGTTTCTGATTTAATTTTAATTTTTAACCATGATACAGTTCTGGCAAAATTACAAAACTATTTTTTTTAAATCCTCATCCAGTTTTCTATAAGAATATGAGTTTTTGAAATCTAAAAAAAAAGGTACGTCATAGTAAAAAAAATAAAAACCAACCGCGTGCTACCCAAATGTTGACCGAGGGCAAATTCACCATTTTTATGCCCCTACGGCCTTTGCTTAAAATAAGATGATCTCCAAGAAACTTTCAGGGAGCTGCTTGTGGAAAGTCGCGGACTATATTTTTCTTCTATGCGTTCCGTTACTTCTTATTTTACCAATACACCACTGGTTATAATCGCTTTAATCAATAGCTATAATCACTGCCCTATGATCAATTGTTGTAAAATATCACCAAAACACAAATAAAACTTTTAAACTGTTCAAATTATGAAGCCAAAGGCCAAAGTATGAAAAACATACTTTTCGCAGATTCCTATTTATTCAATACGTTAGCTGTACCCGGGACTTCGTTCGCCACCTTCAGGGTATTGTTCACAAAACTTCGTGATATTCAACGTTTCGTTAAAATGTTGTGACTTAACTTTTTGTGTTATATATTGGTGGCTTTTAACAACATTTTAGTTAAATGTGTTAAAAATGGTAACAAAACATAAGTAATTAAATTTTTCTAATTGTTATACTTCCCCCCCACTATTATAAAAGTTTTCGATGCAGTGTTTCAAAGAGTTCAATGTATCTACGTTATAATGAGTTGGAAACAAGCAGGGGGGCAATATGGGTTGCACC
Organism: Sisyra nigra; assembly: GCA_958496155.1. Classification (NCBI taxonomy): domain Eukaryota; kingdom Metazoa; phylum Arthropoda; class Insecta; order Neuroptera; family Sisyridae; genus Sisyra; species Sisyra nigra. Next base: position 26,296,898 of record OY292313.1, read on the forward strand.
AAAGAGTTTGCACGTCAACCCACTAATCACCGAACTTGAAAGGAAATAGCTTGTCGAATAATTCAAGGAATGGAGGGGACTTCTGGACATCATTAACTGTAGCCACCATATGTGGGAAACGATGTTGGTCTAGGAATAATAAGACCCTTAGCGTGGGTGATGCGAGCGGAGCTCCGGCACTAGGCGCTGAACGATCAAGATAATTTACGATAAACGGTATAACAACAAAAACGGCATTTAGTTTTGTAAACATAATTGTCCTGTATATTTTAAATATGATTTTAAGACGGGTGGAGGGACACTCCAACCTTTCGTACTGTGCGCCGTAATAGCGCGCTACGGCTTTGGAATAAGCTAGATTTTGCACACTATCATGGACTATCATGTGTACACCTTTACTTTTTATGTATCACTGATATCCAAAGTACCAGATCAAGAGTCTATGATCCTGGATCTCGGAACTGTATTCTCTAAATTCATATGATTTATTTGATGATAATAACAATATGTTGTAGATTTATTTGGAAAGAGTTTATTTGACGAGCGTCGATACAAACCTATAATCTGAATTATACATATAATGAATAATTATATTATTATAAATATAGCAAATTTCTTAAATAGCGTTAATGTAAAAATTAGTTTTATTGCTTAATAAAATTGAAATAGATATTGAAGTTTAATTAATTAAACTTATTTATTCCAAAGTAGGACCTGATGGTGAAAATTTATTATTAAGATCTCCTGGAGAAAATTTTCTTTCCCTGTTTAATCCTACATTACTGCCATCATTAGTTTTATCCACTTTAGTTGTAATTCCAGAGATGTACGCTTCATATGACGGAGGAGCTAAATAATTAATTTTAAGTATTTACAATCGATTTAAAAATAATAGTTTCATTATATTCTTACGCGGATCCACATGATCGATGTAATCTCTGGAATGCTGTCGAGCATTTATGGTCCATCCTATTGTTTTTGATTCACACGCCTTAGCATTATTGGAAATCGCAGGAGAGTCCGTTAACAACAATGGAATTGTTCCTATTGTTATAGGTACTGTCAGTCTATGGAGAAAATCTGATCCCAATATTTTGCATGTTACCTGAATAAAATAAATTGTTAATATATTGAAATTATTTGATAAACTTTGATTAAATCTCACATAAACTTCATACTCCAAATCAATAATTTTACAATTTGATAAATCAGAAGGAGTTAATAAAGGAACATCAATATCTTGAGTGGCTGTTTTTGACTGTCCTTGGTAAATGGGAACAATATCTACATTTTTACATACAATTTCATGTACTTCCTCTTTTGTCTTAAAACTATCGGTTGTATAAAATTTAAGAATCTATATTGAAGTAAGAAGTATATAAAATTATTAACACTAGTTGAACGTAGAACGTTAAAGTCGTAGCGTAAGCTTCAATTTTTGATAATATGCATAATAACAATGAAGTAGGTACTGAAAGAAACTTCGAGTTAACATAATAATACAACATTTCAATGATTTCCGTATGTTTTCCTAAATGATAATTTCCTCTCATATTTATTTTCCCAAATAATTTTCTCCCGATTATGTCTATTTCTGAATAACTACGAATCGTAATATAAGATAATTCTGAATCTAATATACTTAATCAATATTTACAATGTTTATTACTAAAGACTCTGTGTGAAAAATAGTTTTTCCTGCTCATTCTATAAATGAGCCTTTCAGTGCACACATCGATTAACTCCGTAATGCAAAAAGTTGAGTTAATTGATAAAATAGACTTCTAAAATACATAGTCTCTTATGGAAAAGCTAAAAAGCAAATTGTCATTAGAGCTGTTATGACTTATTATTAGAATTTTTTTTCGGATATATAAAGTTAGGAGTCAACCAAGTTAGTCTCCACTAGTTAGTAAAGAGGCCCGCATCCCAAAGACCTAATTGGTCGCGATGATAAAGGAAAGAATAATCCTGAGACCAGAATAACAAAACACAAAAAAATGTTAACCCACCCTTTTTCACCTACTTAGTATCGATGCTATCAATTATCCATTTTTTGTTGGATAGCTGCAAGTTGTCGTATATTCTATAAAGAGTGTGTTCACGTGAGCACAGTTTTCTACTATACTATAGTTAAAAAACTAGCCTGTAGTTCAACTATACGAATAGTTTTGGGCTGTACGAAACGGTCATACGATCTTCGCTTCCGCTACGACAATGACATAATTTTTTGATAGAAACCATACCTTCACCAAACTAACTGTTACAGACTTTACCGTAATATTTGATAAATTTTGTACCTCAATGGCGACGGGTATTTTTTGTTCTGGAACATATCCTGTAAACGGTAAAGATACTGTTAGTGACAACGTTGATGACTCATAATCTTGAAGTTCTGATCGCACTTGTCCCGTTGTTGTAACTGAATTCTATCGTAATAATTTAATTATTTTTCTTTTTTCCTATTTTAATTTTGATACAACCTTAAGAAGAGGGTTCATATTTAAATCCAATTTCGAAACAACTGTAAAAGTTTCTTCTACGGTATCAATATTCCATAGTCGGTTTAAATGTATCTTAAGAGTATAACGAGTATAGCCGTGCTGCTCTTCGAAAGTAGGCGTCATTGATAATGGTAGGGTATACGAAAAATAGTAAGTTTGTTTTCCGGGTGGTACTATCACTTCTGAAAATAATACCATTAGAAAAAATTCCACTTTATGTTAAATTTTTCTATTTACCATCAGTATTTCCCAAAATATTGAATTTAGTTTGAAAAAATTTTTTATTTCCTTTATATGTTTTAGTGTATTTTCTATTTGTTACTGACCATTTAACATAAGCCTTTCCACAGATTTTACATATTATTTCTAAAAAATTTGTTTTGTTCAATTTATTTTTGTTTATTTTATTATGCATTGTTCCAATTTATTTACCTAAAATTTTTTTGGGCTTATCAAAAGTAAAATTAATTTTTACATTTATTGTTTCTCCTGAGCAGTACGTTTTAGAAGGTTTATCAAAAATTAATTCCAAGTCCTTTACTCCCATTTTTAAAATGAGATAATTAGTTAATATATTTTCACCACAAACAAATTATTATCGATAGTCTCCAATTTATAATTATAACATTAAAAAGTTTTTAAAACAACAATGGTAACGACGTATTACCTAAGAAATAATATATCAATGTGCTTGGTGCTACGACGCTTTCGAATGTTTTATGCAGTTTTGCAGTCTGTCTCCCTAAGTCCCTACCACCGATCAGTGACGAAGCGTGTGTGGGGGGGGGGGATGGGGCTATGACCCCGGGCGGCACAAATGTGGGGGCGGCAAAAACGGTTCCATTTATTAACCCTGTCTGCAATATAAGCGATGGCAGTTTGTTGATGAGGTAAATCCGTAAACAAAGCTTTTTCAAATAGGAAATCTCTTTAGCATCTCCAAGACAATGAAGTGGCACATTTTTGGTAATAAGATGCCGATTAATAAACTTTAAACAATTTAATTTTTAAGATAACTACTGAAATTTGAGAATAGATCCAATAACTCTAAAGCTATATTACCATTCGAATAAATGGAAAATTCTAAAATCTTGAAGAATTCATCTAAAAAAGTTGACGTTGGAAAAAAACGAAAAATAAAATATTTTTAAAAGGATTTTTATTTTAGGTACATATTTATTTGAAACTTATCTTATATTTGACATGAAATTAAGGCAAACTTGAGACATATATATGTATGTACATGTCGAATCAAGTCAAGCATTATTTTTTCAAGTTATTTCATTTACAAGTATCAAATATTTGGCATAATTCATTTAAAGAAAATACCTAACTACTTGACTTGGCATGACTGGTATAAATCCTTGTTACGCCACTGCCACAGATCCTCTTGTAATAATAATTATGACGTCATCTAACGACGCCAGTCTACAACTGCGACGTTCATTCAATATTCAATGTGATTCAATGTTATTTCGTGAGGAAATCTCTGGGAAATATAACAGAAAAACCGCATGATATACGAAATTGTATATCTAGGTACATAGTACATATCGCACTGCGAGAATACAAGGGGTGTAGCTCAAAAACTGTTTTGCGTTGTGTAGTCTCAAAACAATGATGTGTATGGCTTATTTCATTTTAAGATGCTTACTTCCCTTACTTCTCTTAAACAATTTGTAATCACAGTTGATATTAATAGCACAGTACAATAAACCATGATTGTACCGTAAATATCAGGAAAGTGAGTTTCTTTATTCTATAAAATGTACGAGTAGGTACCTACAATCAATACCCTATTTATCCGGAGTTATCTTTTAATTAAAGCAGTATTTAAGTTGAAAAGATTAAAAACTCAAACATTTAACGTAACTGAACGTAACTATTGTAATTGTAAGCAATGTAAGGTAACTTTAATTTACAAATAATATTCTTGCGAGTATAAGAAATATTTTACCAGGGTTTAATTATCTATACATTCAATAAAAATTAACCAAAAACCAAATTCATCATTTTTAAAATATTTGTCTGTAATCGCATCACGCAAAAACTACTTTACGGATTTTAATGAAATTTGGTATATTGATAACTGACTATTCGGACGTCAATATCGAGGATATATTTTATTGCAAAAAATTTCGCAATCCCAAAGGAAAGTATAAAACTTGGTTCGAGACAATATCACGCCGAAAATATACTTTTCTAGCTGATAATGATTTTTATAACTTAATAAATTACAAAAAAAACCGAGTGTGCTTGTGGACTATACAATAGAAGTATAACTTATTTTGCTATCTATGAATACTTATGTGTATAAAGCATGGGTTTTCACATATTAATCAATATTAGTCAATATTAATCAATATTTAAGATTTTTTTTATTTTTATTCATTGCTATCATGATCGGTTCCATCAGTAATTACTGTGGTAGATTGTAAGACTGAAACAATAGGCTTATGATAAGAAAAATAAGAAATTACTGTTTTTGAATGCATATTAGAAAGGTTCTGGAGGAAATTGCGTCAATTGTTGTTCCATGTTTTGTGGTAGGCTCATTTACATTATTGTTCATTTGTTCATTTGTGTAAGAAAGAGAGAAAGAAAACGTACGGGCTCGCTTGCTCCTACAGTTCATCTAGATCTATGGAAACTCTCGACTCTAGACGTTAAACTCGATGTAAGAGTGGGGATACACGAAGATCCGCACAAAAAGGAATTGGAGAAAATAGGCCTGCACTGTGTATTAGATATAAGAACGTTTCTCTCTCTCTCTCTTAACCAGCGGATATCTCCCCTCTCACTTTCACGATCAAACTTTTTGTAACGCTTCTATAACACATTCACCAGTTAACTCTCCAAGTCCAGCGCGCGTAAAGAAGTGTATTACTTCAAAAATATCTGGTGCGAGGCGTCACACTACTTTCTTTTACTTTCATTAATGAAAATACTCGCTGTTAGTTAAAAGAAATATAAGCACTTTGTAACTATACATATAAACAGAACTATATGCATACAACCTATAGGGCTATATGAATATACGAATTCTCAACCTTCACCCCAGAACCGCCCTTATTCGAATTTTCCCAGGAAAAAGTTTCAAATAAGAGTTGTAGCCACTAATGAGTCTAAGAACTATAGGAAGTTTAAAGAAAATCGTTGGAGCCGTTTTCGAAAAAAATTTGAAAAGCCCAAAAACGTCAAGAGTAAAGTAGAGCTTTCGGTTAACCGATTTCAACCAAAAGCTTCGCGGCACAACTAGATATAATATGGAGGCCAGATTCCAAGTTTGGTGAAATTCGGATAAAGCTTTCGATATGATATGGCACACACAGACATTTTTTTAAAAACCACTTTTTTGGACTCAGGGGACCTCAAAACATGTATTTCCGGTGAAAGCTTGAATTCGAAAATTTGACCCGATTACAATACTTCTTTTACTATCTATATAGTAGTAAAAGAAAGTAAAAATGAATACCTGCTATTTAAAAAAAAGTATTAAATCATTCAAATTATCATGCCTAAAATAACTCGGTAATATTTTATTTGATTTAGTTAATGTTTTGTTTAAAAAGTCACTAATATAGTATAATATATTATGTATATCCTAATGGGAGTAGTTATTACGTTATGTAAGGTGTCTCAAAAATACCTAATAAATAAAGTCGGAAACTGACGTAATTCTAAGACGAAAAGTCCTTATCCATTTTTACTTTCTTTTACTACTATATAGATAGTAAAGGAAGTACCTATTGTAATCGGGTCGAATTTTCGAATTCGAGCTTTCACCGGAAATACATGTTTTGAGGTCCCCTGAGTCCAAAAAAGTGGTTTTTAGAAACATGTCTGTGTGTGTCTCTGTGTGTGTGTGTGTCTGTGTGTGTGTGTGTGTCTGTGTGTGACAGCCATATCGTATCAAAAGCTTTATCCGAATTTCACCAAACTTGAAATCTGGCCTCCATATTATACCTAGTTGTGCCGCGAAGCTTTTGGTTGAAATCGGTTAACCAAAAGCTCTACTTTACTCTTAGCGTTTTTGAGCTTTTTCAATTTTTTTCGAAAACGGCTCCAACGATTTTCTTGAAACTTTCTATAGTTTTTAGACTCATTAGTGGCTACAACTTTTATTTGAAACTTTTTCCTGGGAAAATTCGAATAAGGGTGGTTCTGGGGTGAAGGTTGGAAATTCGTATATACATATAGCCCTATAGGTTGTATGCATATAGTTCTATTTATATGTATTGTTACAAAATGCTTATATTTGTTTTAACTAACAGCGAGTATTTTCATAAATGAAAGTAAAAGAAAGTAGTGTGACGCCTCGCACCAGATATTTTTATTTGACCTACTATTAAAATTAGTTATTTACAAAATAAACTAGCTAAACAGAGAGCTCGTAGAAGCGTTTTGTGTGTGTATGTGTAAAAGAGGTGTTTTAATTTCTGTCAGTACGCACCATTCCTATTCGCGTCTACAATATTTCGTTTCAACGTCTCTTACGAGCTCTCTGGTTAGCTAGTTTATTTTGTTAGTAACAAATTAACGGTGCGTCACAAAAATAGCAAAGGACTTGTCCTCTTAGAATTGTGTGATCTACCGCCAGTTTCCGAATTTTTCATTACTTTTGAGACGTCCTGTATAAAGCGTTTCAATAAATGACTAACATAGTGAACTATATATATATGTATATATATATACACCTAGGGCTTCGCTTTAGTTAATCAATGGTTTCGTTTTGCGTTGTTTCGAACCTACGTCGTTCATAAAATAATACAATTTTTGCTCTGCGTCGTAAATAAAATTTTTATTTTATTTTAATATAATCGTACGACAAAATTTAACGTTTTAAATTAAAATTATTGTCGATTCACATAGGTTATTGGCTTATAGACTATAGAGTACCAATAAGAAGCTAAGTGAAACTATAAGTATTGTCGCATACACGACATTCCATATTTGTCGTGAAACGACAGCTTACCGAATGCGAAAATTATCGTCTCATTTGACAATTGTAACACATCTTACTGAATAAACCCGATTAATTATTTTAAAGTTAGTCATATGTATTCAAAGAAGTAAGTGATTATCAACTTTTACTTATATTTTTGCTTTTTATTTCTCTTAATGCTAATACAGAACTATTACCTACGTAAAGTGCCATTGTGTGCTTACTAAATAACCGGAAGTGTCAGAAAACTAAAAATCTTTTAGGAAGGTAACTCCAATCCAGTTAGGTTTTAATCCCAATTTTTAGATTTCTATTATTTCAGGTTCTCCGGAAACTTCTAATGGCCGGTCTAGCTAGTACACCCTGTACATTTACCTATACATACGAATTCCCAACCTTCAGTCCAGAACCTTTCTTATTTGAATTTTCCCAGGAAAAAGTTTCCATTAAAAGTTGTTGGCCTTAGTTCGTATAAAAACGAAGAAAATCGTTAGAGCCGTTTTCGAAAAAAAAATTTAAAAGCTCAAAAACCCATAGAATAAAGTTGAGCTTCCGGTCAAACGATTTTAACAAAAAGCTTCGCGGCACAACTAGGCGTAATAAGCATGCTACATTCTAAATTTGGTGAAATTCGGATAAAGCTTTCATTACGATATCGCTGTTAGTTGAAAGCTGCAATACTAAAACACCTATAACTGCAATAACACCAACAATAGTTTACTAACATAAGTATACGTAAGTAGTAAAATTTCATTTCAAAAAACCTAATGTGTATTGTATTAGATAATTATTTGATTGAACCATTATTATTAAAAATGAATCTCTGTTTTTATAATCACTTTTAAATTTTACTCATTTGCCATTTGATTTAATTATTTAAATTTCTTGGAAAAACATTTATAAGCTCTACTAGAGGCTCTCAAACTAATTTTGCCTATAACCTTCTTTTCAGTATCTTTTCGCACATCATATCAGATCTTTTCAGTGATATTTGTATGATCATTTGAATTGTGGCTAGACGATAGTGCAATCATTCTTAAATTATCAAACTGCGGACCTGCGTTAATAATATTATGATTTCTATTATCGTATTGAATTCAATAGCAATCAGTTATAAAGCAAGCTGTAAGTATAAGCAGGAATATATAAAGATTATCATATGTTCTTTTGTATACGAAGCAATCAGTACTCTACAGGTCATTGTTATGTTGGATCAGTTTCCAATTCTGGGTTATTTTATGCCCGTGGTGCCCGTGGTCGACTCCAAACTATTTTTCTTGTTATATTATTTATTTATTCAATTATATTGTTTTATTGTTATGGCGTCTTAGCCTTGTAGTATAAGTACAGATGTTATTCTTCCGTACAGAATGTACGGAACACTAAGTTTCAAATATTAAGTAATATATTTCAAACTTAAACAATTTTTCATGAAAGAAATTCCAAATATAATATGTTCTTTATAAATATTTTATATTGTTTTATTAATCCACTTGTTTAAGGCGACTCAGGAGCTGACGGCGGAAATGAATAAACTGGATATCTTGGAGCAAAATGCTTTTGTTCGTTTGCAAATAATGTATATTTACTATCGGATTCGTCAGCGATAGAATTGGTTCCAAACATACATTCTTCATACGATGGAGGAGCTAAAAATGATTTTTAAAAATTTAAATACATCCCATGCAGGTGCCTAGAAGTTAAAAAAAAATCGAATCCTCTTTTGGAGGAAATCAAAAATCAAGACTAATAAGTATGATAATTATTGTTCATGGGATTTTTTCCCCTGAACAATAATTATCATAATCAGTAAATATGGGCATAAACCATGATAACCAAAACTAGTGTTATTGAACGGGAGTTAGCGCCGTTTTCGAGCAAGAATTTCAAGATGATTGGCTTTTTGGTATACAATCTTTTTTGCCATGGGTCAGTTTCTAGACCGTCTAGCTACCGCTAGTAGTTAACATTTTTATTATTGTTATAATAGTGTCAGACGCTACTTGTCATTTATTGAAAAAATCAAAGTTTTTCAGTAGATAAGGCTGGCATTTTAATACAATTGTAATAACAATGATCTAATATTAGCATTCGAATTGTTCCCTGGAAAATTAATTTTAGGATTCTTTACAGATAAATAATAATTTAATAATTATACCCATTATAATGGGTATGTTTGCCGACCTCTTCTAAATTAAGATTTTTTCATTTTGGTAGAGACCGTACGAGAGCGTAGAACGTAACGAACATCGTATTAAAATTTCAGCCATCTAGAAATATTATGCTTTTTTTATAAATTACAAGTAGCCCCTGATGCCCCTGATACACTACTAACAATTAAAATGCTTAGCAATAACAAATGTTATGTTTATTAATTGGTCGAAATCGTACCACGTGGTCAAATTTATCGTTGACGCTGGAATCGAGCAACAGCATGAAATCGCACCTTATGCGATAACCTTAGCGTATAGCCTCTAGGAGACCACATTTAAAATTGGCACCCTTATATCACTATGCACAGTAAAAAAGAACTTTAATTTGATATATAATTGATAAAACTACGTTATGGGTGTAGAAATCATGTAAAAGTCACCTAGGCTATTAAGAACCATAGTCTATAAGAACAATAGCAAGTTTACAAAAAATCTTTGAAGCCGTTTTCCAAAAATTTGAAAAAACTCATAAATCAATATCATAAAGTGGGGATATTTGTGCGTTTTTATATTTATCGCTGGTTTTTATCCCGACAGCTGCGCATTGGTCGGAATCGCACCACGTAACCAAAATCGTTGTCACTGGAAATCGAACAACAACATGAAATCGCACCTTAAGAACAAAAGCAAATTTAAATAAAATCGTTGGAGCTGTTTTCGAAAAAAATTGAATAAACTCAAAAACCCATAGAATAAAGTGGGGCTCCCCATTAACCGATTTGAACCAAAACCTTCGCGGCACAACAAGATGTAATATGACGGCGAGTTTCCTAGTTTCGTGAAATTGGAGGACCTCGAAAGTCAAAACGTGCATTTCTACAGTGAAAACTTGAAATCGGAAATTCGACCCTAATACTTATACTATAATATACTTCCTTAGTACTATATAGTAGTAAAAGAAAGTAAAAATAACTTTTATGTCAAAAGTTAGTATTTAAACCGATAAAGATACGATACACAGTAGTAAACGAAACCGCTACCCCTAGTAGACGGTCTGGAAAATCTGGATTATATGTATCTCAAAAAGTCATCCTTCTTGAAATTCTTGCTCGAAAACGTTCCTAGCTCTTAGACTTTAAGATAATTAGCTCCTAAACTATTCTTTTAGACGTTTAGACACCGGCCACCCTAAATTATAAAATATTTAAAATAATTTTTATGAGTATATTATTACGTAGATCTGGATAATTTCCAGAATTTATTCCATTTGTTGAGTTCCATCCAATTACCGCTGGTGCAACACTACTTGTATCACTAGGAGTAATAGTAGGTTGCATTCTTAGCAAAGGAATTGTCCCTATTGTGATTGGCACTTTGACTTTAAGGTTCATATGAAATCCAGATACTCGACATGTTATCTAAACAAGAAAAAAGTAGATATCTCATGTTGTTACAATGCCATTTTAAGTGTCCTACTTTAAGTTTATATTCTATATCAATAATAGAACAATAAGGCAGGTTAGAAGGAGGCAACACAGGAACTACGAGGTTTTGATGTCCAACTTTAGTTTCACCTTCATTAACGGGAGCAATTGCGATTATACCATCAACGACACGGTGCTTCATTTCTTTTGTTTTTTTTCTGTCGGTTGTATAACAATTGACGATCTATTTCATTTAAGTTGATCACAACTAAAGTAACTATGTCATTTGCATCTCATTATTAAACATACCTTAAATAAAGTCATAACAATAGCGTCTACAGTAATATTAGATAAATTTTTTACTTCAACAGTAAAAGGTATTTTTTCTCCTGGAACAAATCCATCATATGGCAATGATACCGTTAACCGTAAAGGCTTCGACATGGAGAAAGAGGAGAAACATCCAAAACATTTTTCGTTCACTACACTAAGTGGGTTCTATATAAAAATTGTTCTTTTCTTTTAAATATCTATTATTATGTTTTTATTTTGTAATTAGTTTAGGAAGAATCACCGTATGAGTGTTGAAAACAAAATATGGATAGTATAAAAGGTATGTTAAGTTTGCTATGAGGCGTCTTGGTCTAGTATGGATCACTTGGTTCACTACTTGGAATAGACTAATAGTAAAAAGTGTAAGGTAAAAAGGTCTCTAGATATTAATATCGATTAATTATTAATTAGTTGGAGACTGGAGTGTACGACTTGCAGCTCGCTAAGCTTTTATTTACTGCGATCTATTGGGCTATTGGTTACGCTATGAAACAAAAAAGTGGAGGGGGGGTAACGTAAGACATAGAGCGGATTTTGGGCTGCAAAACAAATAGCCCTCGCCGTTTGATTAATAAGTTGAATAAAGACGGATATACATTTCGTCCGTACGAGTACCATTATACCATAGGCCAGGAGTCGGCAACCTACGACCCGCAGGTGACCGAGTTTGATAATTTCAAGTGACCCACTTTAGTCCCGAAATTAAATTAAAATATATAAAATTAATAAAATAATATAAAAAAAAATTAAGCGTACCTATTGTTATTATTTTCTTGGTATAAATTATAATGTATCTTTTATTCACTGATGGACTCTTTTAAAATGAAAATATCACTGACCCAAGCGACTATTTAATATTCACATATTAGTTGATTTTGACCCGCAGTCAAAAAAGGTTTCCGACACCTGCCATAGGCCATAGGGTAACTATAGATTATAGACAAACCATTGGCGGATTCAGGGGAAGGGTCACAGGGGTCATTACCTCCCTGCAAGCTCTTTTGCAATGAAACAAATAATAAATTAAGTTTATTATTCAATTGTCTACTAAATACTAAACGTAACAGAAATTTGGTTCAACCATCGTTGAATTTCTTACATTTATAACATTTTTACAGGTTGTCTACTAAATAAATAGTACACAATACAAATCTATTGGGTATTGTTTTTAGCCAAGAAACGCATAAAAACATGTTTTTGAGAGATGTATTTTTAAAAATTTCCCGGAGGAGGACTCCTGGACTCCCCACGTCAGGGGGGGGATATCTCCAAACCCCCGGTAATGACCCCACACAAAGCTACATCCTAAATCCGCCCCTGAGACGAACATATTTGAATTTTGTCGCATTTTTACTTGTACCTATTCTATAAAAAAATATGATGGTAAACATGGAAGATTTTAATTACAATTAATTTATTAATAAAATATTTATATATGAAAAAAACGAAGAATGGAATTTTCCCTTATATAAAAAGTTTAAAGTATTACAATTAATTAATCTATGTAAATGTATAAAATATTTTGAATTGTAAGAGTTTTTTTTTTCTTTTTAAATCGCAGCCCCGCCATCACGCACGAGCCGTCACTGGTGCTGGTCGAGTCATTTTTTCGAAAAAGATATTCGGAGCTGACAAAAATACATTTGACGGTCAAAAGAAATAATCAACATTTATTCAAAACGACGTAAAAAAAAATAACTGAATTGAAATACCAAAAAAATGACTAGATACCTACAACTTTTAGATTACATAAAGAATAAATGGTGAAATCAAATATATAGATGCTAAGAAAAGGTACATAGAAAATGCGTATTTTTAGAGTCAATTTTGTCGAAGTTATAATTTATTATGGCAAACATCTAATTTGAATAAATCCTTTCAAAGCATACCTATATAAAACCCTACTGGACAAAATGAAAAAAATCGCCAACAAATGTTGAATATTTTCGGAGAAATCATAATTTAAAATTATAAAGCACCAACAGCCAACAGGAGCTTCCGAATAAATCAAATGCTCTTTATATATATACCAAACATTAAGGACTTTTAAAAAAATCTATCAAAATAGTTTTCGGCACTCATGGACCAATTCCTCTTAAACTAAATTTAATATACTACCGATAGCATGACGTTATCATTTAAATCTACATTTGAAATAACTGTAAATGCTGCTTTTATAACATGATCAAATTTCCATGGTCGATCTAAAGTTATTTTAATAGTATAACGAACAAAACCATACCTCCCTTCAAAAGAGGATGGTAATATTGATGGTAAGGTAGAAGAAAACAAATATATATGGTTTCCTGGTTCTAATTCCGTTTCTAAAATTGATTTTGTTTATAAAAGCCCTAATTTTTTTTTTTAATTAAATTATCTCACCTAAAGCGTGATTTCCTAGCATGTTCTCTTTTACTGTGAAATAATTTTCATTTCCTCTATATGTCTTAGAATTTTTACCACTTTTTACCGACCATCGTGTTTCAGCAACCCCGGCTAGTTTGTAAATGACCCCTAGGAAAGGTTCTATTAATCGTTAAAGTTTTCATAAATGGACAATTGTTTACCTTTAACTTTTTTCGGCGAATCAAGTACAAATATAACTTTTCCACTAACTGTTTGTCCAGGGTAGTAAGTTTTTAAAGGATTATCAAAAATAATTTGAAAGTTTCCCAAACCCATTTTTCAGTTAAAATCGACGAACCTAATCGAGATTTAATTTCAATTTTCAAACCTAAGTCAGCGAGTGTATGAACACATTAGAATTAAGTTCAATTAGTAAAAATTATTTTATAAAGATTTTATTAGAGAAAAATATTCAGCGTGTCATTTTAAAAACTATTCGTACCCACATATGAACAAGACATGATTTGTATGGGTATTAACGGATTAAGACACACGTAGCCACAACCACACTCAACTCAATACTAATGTTGAAATGAACTTGTCTTATGTATGTATATGTATATGTATATGCATGTATATGTATATTGTAAGGCAAATGAACGGGTGTTTCCCAAATTTTTGTGACGTCAGAAGCGGATATTATCGGTATTTTTTTTTGGGTGTTTTAAATCGCTCTAACATCTAAGTTCTCATATCACGACAACGTCTACACACAGAAAATTTCTGTATAGGTAATATAAATCGAAGATACTATATCTAGAACCCAGCACCACTGACGTAGCGGAGAGAATAAACTGCTCTAATTACTGCGCCACTAATTGTAGGGGGATTATTATTGGAGTTGATTTATATTTGTATTTGATATTTATGTAAGATAATTTTTCATCGAGAAATTTTTTAAATTTATTGATATCTAAAATTTGATAATATTTTATATCCTTCAAGGCAAAATTTGTTTTGCATAACTTAAATATTTTTATATAACAGCTAAACGTGTCAACCCGGTTTTAACAAAACATATTATTAGGTTGATGCAAAAGTTTTGACGTTTTTTTTAAATAAAAATTTTTTATTTTTTAAAATATTTTGATTGTTTTTTTAATCAATAAAATCCCATCTTCAACGCGATCTCCCTGGTTGTTTGACGTGGATTGGTGTCAATTATGACTTAAATTGTCGTCATCAGACTTCAAAGGCCGCCCGGCCCATGGTTTATCGATTAATGAAAAATCCCCAGATCGGAATTTTATAAACCATCTTTGTGTTAGTCGAACTTTGATGATATCTGTTCCATACACATCGCAAATGTTTTTGGTTGTCACAGTTGCAGTATTGCCTTTATACGGAATTCATACAGTAAACTGATGTAAATGCATTTTATCGACCGACATTTTGAAAAAATATAAGGGGTCTTCACTTTACACTGGCTGGGACAAAACTCAATAGAAAGTTCAAGGGAAGCATCCTTTATACAATAGGATCATTTCAAAACAGTTGTTATTCGTCAGTTCCGAGATTTTTTTTTTTTTTTTTTTTGGGATCATACAAAAACGTCAAAACTTTTGCATCAACCGCATCAACCCAACCTTTACAAAACAATTAATTTGTAAAATTAAACAGGTTTCACATTATTATCTTGGTACTTATTTAATATGATTTTTATTTGAACGAGTTAGAGCAGGTTCAAAGTTTTCTCTGTATTTTATAATAAAAATATTATAGCATAGTCGTTTTATTGTTTAGCGCAGAATTTTGCAGAAAACCCTATTTAGTACCTACACTCCTAGAGGCAATGTGAATTAGGTCAAGGCTTTGTTGAATTTTCAATCAAATTCAACCTTGAGCCATCTTTGAATCATGCTTTACAATTTTAGTCATTATATGGCGAGGCGCTATGAGACTAATATATTATGGCTATAATCGCTATAATCATTGCTGTATGACCAACAAGTGTGCTCAATTCACCCGAAGCTTCCCTGAAATGTCGTTTTTATATCTGAAAGCATAACTTTTAAATTATTTTATAATAAAAATCTATTTATAAAAACGGTAGTAAAAATATATATTCCATATGAAGCACGATATAATATACATTGTTAAACATTGCAATATAAAATAAATTTCTTTCTATTAACTTTTTAAATATAAAATTAGCACACATTAACACTTACAAGCTACGTATTATAATTACATTTATGTAACAAAATATTTAAAATTTAGTCATAAACTTCTTTTAAAATATAATTATATTAAGTACCTAAGAGCTAAGTATACAATAATAATAATATAAAACGTATTTTTTCAAAAATAAGGCTTTTAATTATGATGATGAATTATTAATATCTTAAGTCAGCTTTACGCTATGGGATATAACAGCTTTGTTCGCGAGTGTGATTCTGAATCAATTCAGGAATTATTCGCGTGCACATTCAGCAAATGCTTAATTTTTAGTAACGCTCGATGTTTGCGGCTCACATCGAATTCGTTGGTCATCGATTCAGAATTGATTTTGGGATATTTTCTATGACGAAAAATTCGATTTTCTTACGGTTCGTTTCGAATAGGTTCGATATAATATGTAAGATTTTTTGGGGCGGGTGAATTTGTTATTCATATGAATCTGAACCCGTGATAACCAATGCTTGGTATCGATGAGGTATCGTTTAAAAACGTCCAAAACCGAGGGTCGACATAAATCATAAAGTAAGAACATATATGTTTTTTTATCGCCGTGCTAACTTCCAGAAAAAATATTAAATGAAACGAGCCTTAAGTTATGCGCAAATTTTTAGATCATAGTTAGTTCTTACCGTTCTCACTATTTTGAAGTCGTTCAAAGGAAAATAAACCTGAACCTGTTCAAAACTTAAAATGTGCTCAACGATATTCTTAGATCTTCCTTGAACTGATTTGCAATCAGAGATCGTGAACAAAGCTAAATTATTAAACAGGATGTCTCAAAAGTAATGAAAAAGCTGGAACATCGCTGGCACACCAGTAAATAGTTATTAACAAAATAAACTAGTCAATCAGAGAGCTCGTTGAAGCGTTTTGTGTGTGTAAGTTGTATTCCAAACAGAGTCAGAGCTTCTTCTCCAAATCTATAACGTTTTTCAATGCATATCTCCTATGATTCTCTTATTAGTTAGTTTATAATACTAATTAACGTTGCGCCAAATACAGAACAAAGTTTTTTTTCGTCTTGAAATTGCGTTATCTACCTCCAGTTTCCTGATTTTTCATTTCTTTCGAGACACCTTGTTTATTCCCAAATGTAAGTATCCTGCAATAGGTTATCATACCATAATATAGCCATGACCTTTTAATATACTTATTACTAAGTTTCAAATATTAAGTAAAATATCTCAAAAATAAACAAATTGTCATGAAAAGAAATTCCAATATAATATATTTTTCATAAATATTTTATATTATTTTATTAATCCACGTGTTTAAGGCAACTCAGGAGCTGACGGCGGAAATGAATAAACTGGATATCTTGGAGCAAAACGCTTTTGTTCGTTTGCAAATAATGTATATTTACTATCGGATTCATCAGCGATCGAATTGGTTCCAAACATGCATTCTTCATACGATGGAGGAGCTAAAAATGATATTCACAAATTTAAATACATACCATACATGTGTCTAGATTCTAGAGTCTAGACGCTCAAAAAATTAGATTCCTCTCATGGAGGAAATCAAAATTCTAGTATGATAATTGCTCATGAGATTTTTCCCCAAGAAAAATTATCGTATTTAGTAAATACGTATATATATGAACCATGATAATCTAAACTAGTGTTATTGACCGGGAACTAGCGACGTTTTCGAGCAAGAATTTCAAGATAGCTGGAATTTTGGTATACAATCTCTTTCGCCCTCATGGGTCAGTTTCCAGACCGTCTAGCTACCGCTAGTAGTTACGTTTTCTACTATGAATTGTATCTTTATCAGTGTAAATATGTACTAATTTTTGGCTAAGAGTTATATTTTTGAAGAAGTTTGGTTCGTTTACACTGGATGCGAATTCTGACTAACACAGAAAAATGATTACTACTTTTTACTAATTTTACTACTTTCATGTGGCCTATGAAAGTGATTACTCTAGATGCGACTGCTTCTTCAGAAGACGCTCGAACACGTCAGAACTTTACCACCGTTCAAACTAGTTTTTTTTTCGCATTCGTTCTGACGTAAAGCCACGTGATTTCAACCCCTTGTGAGACAATAGCGCTTACCTCTTTTGTTGCTTTTTATGTTTCGTTGTGTTTGGTGTTTAGGTAATCTTGTTTTTGAAAATAAGCGATTGTGGTATATGACAATGAAAACTTACCACAACTATCCATTAGGCTACTCATTAAATAAAAATCGTCACTGCTGTCGTCCACTAAGGATCGGAACGCGGAGACGTACCGAACTGATATTCACAATTCGCAAACAGTGTAACCACCATGTTTTGAAGAACAGTTCTGACAAAAAGTTCTGGCGGATTCGTCAGATCTGTTTTCGTCAGAATTCGCATCCAGTGTAACCGTAGCCTTAGTTGCCCTCCAAGAATAAGGGTCACAATTGCGATCGAATGTTCCGTCGAGTATCCGGCGGCCAGATATTCGGTTACAATGTGGACCAAATATCCGGTATCCGGTTAAACTGCTATCCGTTTCATCACTAGTCTAGACACCCCATATTATAATATAAGCAAGATAATTTTTATGAGTATATTATTACGTAAATCTGGATATTTTCCAGATGAATTTCCAGAAGTGGTTGCATTTGTTGAGTTCCATCCAATTACCGCTGGTGCAACACTAGCAACGCTACTTGTATCATTAGGAGTAATTGTAGGTTGCATTGTATCATTAGGAGTAATAGAAGGTTGCCTTCTTAGCAAAGGAATTGTCCCTATTGTGATTGGCACTTTGACTTTAAGGTTCGTATGACATCCAGACACTTTACATTTTATCTAAACAAACAAAATATTATTACATTGTTATGATGCTTCTTTAATTGTCCTACTTTAAGTTTATATTCTATATCAATAATAGAACAGTTGGGCAGTTTAGAAGGAGGCAACACAGGAACTACGAGGTTTTGATGTCCAATTTTAGTTTCACCTCGATTAACGGGAGCAATAGCAATAATACCATTGGCTACCTGATGTCTAAGTTCCTTTGTCCTTTTTCGGTCGGTTGTATAATAATTGACGATCTATTTCATTTAAGTTGATCACAATTAAAGTAACTATTTAATTTGTATCTCATTACTAAACATACCTTAAATAAATTGATAACAATAGCGTTTACAGTAACATTCGATAAATTATTTACTACAACAGTAAAAGGAATTTTTTCTCCTGGAACAAATCCACCATGTGGCAATGATACCGATAATCGCAAAGGCCCCGACAAAGAAAAACAGCCAAAACGTTTTTGGTTCGTTATACTAACGGGGTTCTAAATAAAAATTGTGTTTTTCTTTTATATCTTGTATTGTGCTTCTATTTTGTAATTAGTTTAGAAAGAATCACCGTATGAGTGTTGAAAACAAAATATGGTTAATATAAACAATATTATGTTTAGTTCGCTATGAGACACCTAAGCCTAGTAATAAGACATAAAAGGTCTGTTCGAGATGAACAAAAAACTGCACAGTTACGATACAAGTTCTGCGTACTGTATAATTCTAGTTACTTATTTTATATTGCAAATTAATTGTACCGTAAATGTATGGTTTTACTATCATCTTAAATAGACCTATTATTATACATTTATAAAAGGTTACAATAATCGCAAGGTCACAAATTATTTTAAAAAAATCCAATATTAACAATTAAAAAACTCTATTAGTTTAGTAGTCTGTATCACAATTTTTTAATATCATGTTTAAACACCTCACTTCCTTCCGAAAGATATTTTTTTTTCCGATGATTCCTCATCTTCCAAATATACTACCAGTGCTATGTCTAAATCATCCATTCTACACCGCAGTTGAGGACTAAAAAGGTACTTTGCTTTAGTAGATCACCTTAATAGTCAGTTGTCTTAACTAACAACCCTCCGCAACGCTAAAAGCGCGTTCAGGCGTTTCAACTTTAGTTGAACGACGATTTTCAATCTTTTAGACCGTAGCGGGGTAAGCGACGCGAGAAGTGAAGCACAAATGAGCAGATTTGAAAGCAAATTGGACTCGATCAGACTCATCGACTTAAACGAAGACTCATCGAGTCCAAATTGCTTTCAAATCTGCTCGTTTGTGCTTCACTTCTCACGTCGCTTACCCCGCTACGGTCTAAAAGATTGAAAATCGTCGTTTAACTAAAGTTGAAACGGCTGAACGCGCCTTAAGAGACGGCTGTCTCGGTGACGTCATGCACCGCTATTTGTTAGCCTTGTTGGCCGTCGTATAGCGGCACCGCTTTCCTTAAAAACCATAGCTTAGGAGACAATGTATTTCAGAAGTCTATTTATCTATTTATCCATTTACTCAACTTTTTGCATTACGGAGTTAATCGATGTGTGCACTGAACGGCTCATATAAGTATAGATGTAAGGTATTATAAACAAATAATGTATGTAAATATAAATACTTCGAATGATAAGAATTTTTTTCAAAATATCGCAGCCCGCCAGCACAAATACGCTTGAGCCGCCACTGGATGTGACAAAAATACATTTCAAGGTCAAAAATAATGATCAAATTTTTTTCAAAACGACACGACGTAAAAAAATACTGAAATGAAATACCACGAAAACGACTCGAAAAAATTTTTATAATAAGTTACAGTTGCCAAATATTGTCCCCTTTTTCAAAAACAAGCTTAGAAAAAAAATTAATACACGTAAAATAGTGAATAAAACGTAAAATATTAGGTAGGACATTCCTTTATTGCACCAAACTATTAAAAACCCAGAAACATTATTTCAAACTAAACAACTGCAATTTTAACAAAATATGATAAATTCTGAGAATGTCCTTTAAGGCGCTTAATTCCGTCCCCGGGGACGATATTGAGATCGCAAAAATTTTCAGATTTCAATTGATTGAATAATTAATACTTTCAAAATATATTAAGTATAAATATATATAAAGTCCTTCTGGGCCAAATAAAAAAAAATCGTCAACAATTAATTTTGAATAGTTTCGGAGAAATCATAATTTGAAATTATAAAGAACCAATACGGGCTTCCGATAAGATTGAATGGCTTCATGGTAAACCTCTATACCTATTCCGCCTATATCTACTTACAATACATTGAGGATTTAAAAAAAATTCTATCCAAATAGTTTTCGGCACTCATGGACCAATTCTTCTTAAACTAAATTTAATATACTACCGATAGCATGACGTTATCATTTAAATCTACATTTGAAATAACTGTAAATGCTGCTTTTATAACATGGTCAAATTTCCATGGTCGATCTAAAGTTATTTTAACAGTATAACGAACAAAACCATATTCCCCTTCAAAAGAAGATGGTAATGTTGATGGTAAGGTAGAAGAAAAATAATATATATGGTTTCCTGGTTCTAATACCGTTTCTAAAATTGATTTTGGTTGTATAAACTTTAGTGCTTTTTTATTAAATTATCTTACCTAAAACGTGATTTCCTAGCAGATTCTGTTTTACTGTGAAATAATTTTCATCCCCTCTATATGTTGTAGAACTTTTCCCACTTTTTACCGTCCACCGTGTTTCAGCAACGCCGGTTAGTTTGTAAATAACCCCTAGGAAACGTTCTATTAATGATTAAAGTTTTTATATATCGAAAATTGTTTACCTCTAACTTTTTTCGGCGAATCAAGTACAAATATAACTTTTCCACTCACTGTTTGTCCAGGGTAGTACGTTTTTAAAGGATTATCAAAAATAATTTGAAAGTTTCTCAAACCCATTTTTCAGTTAAAATCGACGAACCTAATCGAGATTTAATTTCAATTTTCAAACTAAGGTCAACGAGTGTATGAACACAATTGAACTAAATTTAATTAGTAAAAATTATAAGAGTTTATTAGAAAAATATTCGGCGTCTGTCATTTAAAAAAATATTCACACCCACACATGAACAAGCCATGATTTGTATGTGTATTAACGAAATAACATATCTCACGTAACCACGGCCATACAAGTCTCAACTCAATTCTAATTTTGAAATGTATTGGGTTTATTATTATGTATGTATGTATTTAGGCAAATGTACGGGTGTTTCCTAATTTTTATGACGTCAGTTAAGCCTATAAAATCACTATTGATTTATTTTACAATTAGTATATTTTATATATTTTATATATTATGATATCTTTTTATCGCGAAATTTATTGATATCAAAAATTTGATCATTTTTTAAACCCTTCAGGGTAAATTTTGTTTTGGCATAACTTAAATAATTATACATAACAGCTTAACGTGTTAAACCGGTTTTTAGCAAAACCTAGCACCTTACAAAAATAATTTTAATTTTTTTAACCAAACTCACAACAACTAATTTATATCATTAAACAGGTTTCATTTTAATAAAGTGAAACTTTTATACATCGTCTCAAATTTTTGTCATGTCTTTAGCATGTCACTAAATGTAACAAATTCTCGGTAGGGAATCGGCAAGTGTTTGGCAGAGCTAGTTTACACATTGTTAGCTATATACCATGTTGTTTTCCCAGGCCTGTTGCGTGAGCTATTACTGAATGTAATGAGCTATTTTCCTCTCCATGACAACGTTTTATTTTATTATAAGTTGTCATTAATTGTCAATCATATTTGTATTGGCATTTGTATTTTGATCAGTGTATTGATATAAATGTTATTGTTCACTTGATCATTCTAGACAAAGATACAATTAGTTAGAATAGTGCAAAAATATCCGACGGTGATGTTACAATAGATAACAACAGGCAAATGATCGATTTAACAATAATCAACAAATTCAATAATGAAAATAACATTCGAGTATTAACATCAATAATGGAGATTCAAAAATAGTTGCAACGGTGCGCGTCACGTCAGACAGTGAATTCGTGCCACATCCCTTTTTTTCTATTCTATTTTCATACCCTAAATCGAATAATTTTCCGAAAATTTTCAGTTACTTAAGTGCCTAAAATCCGAAAAAAAAGTTTGAAGTAGTAGTTTGAGCGCAGGATTTTGCAGGAACCCCATTTAGTACACTCTTATAGGAGAAAATAGGGGTGATGAAAATGTGATGAATGTGCGTATTGGCACAGAATAGTATTGATGCGTAGCAAAGCGACACTAGCTGTACCTACGACTTCGTTTGCGCTAGCTTCAGAATATATTCTTCACAAAACTTTGCGATATTCAATGTTTCTTAAATATATTGGAAAATTTTGAAAAATCCATTTAATAGTACTTGTTTTGATGCGGTAGAGCAGGGGTCGGCAACCTTTGGATGTAAAAGGGCCAAATATTTTCCGTGGGACTTAGTGCGGGGCCGCACTTGGGCAGTAGCGGATCTAATGGTAGGCATTTCAGCCAATGCTGACTAAAAACACTCCCGTCGCATCCCCCGGGATCCCCTTGTGGGCCATGCATCGTGAACATTAAAAAATCGACATACAAACTACCAATGAAAATTACCACCAAATTTCCTGTCAATTCTACCCGAAAAATAAATCTCCTATTGTACAATCCCCGCCATTTTAACTTTGGAATCCCGTAATTGCGGGAACTCCACGCGAATTGAGGCCGGTTTACATAGAGAAATGTACTCGCAAATTCGAATTGGCGAATATCTTGCGGGCCGTATGCGGCCCGCGGGCCGCTGGTTGCCGACCCATGCGGTAGAGAAAAATCACGTATTTTAAAACAGGTTGTTGTTTCACATATTGGTGACTTTTAAAAACATTTTGGTAAAATATATGGAAATACACTAATACATTTTCTTTACGTATAATTTTTCATATTAGTATATTCTTTTTTTCAATATAAAATATTTTTATTTTTTTAGCTTTATTTTGAAAATGTCACCAACAAAAAATGTATACTTTCAGCGTGAATTTTACTCGGACCAGTTTTTCTATTTTCCTGTGGAAATGAGACATTTCCCGTAATAAAAGTATTCTAGATAATGAATCGAATAACCAGTTATCATTTTCCAAATTCGTTATCAATTGAAAATGTACAGCCTTGACGTGATTTTGATCGACCCAGTTTTTCTTTTAACATGGAAATGAGATATTTTTCGAAATAAAAACAATTTTAAATATTAACCGGTAGTCAGTTATCATTATATAAAATATCATCAATATCTGTCTAGTGGTTTTTGAATGATTCAAAAACAGATAAACAGACACAATTACGACTTTTGGGATAAGATTTTCCAAAAAATATTCAATATACATGCACGGCTTACAGGAGCAAATTTATTTAAGGACTTTTTGAGTTGCAGTCCAGGGCCCCGCAGATACAAAAGGTCCTTGCCCTTCATTTAAAACCTAGACGATATTATTTTTTAAAATAAAAAATCCTACCTCTCTTGTAGTGAAATGTTTATGCTAACTTATTAAAAGAAACTTGTTGATGTTTTCTCAAATCGCTACATGGTCTAAAATATTTTTTTAACATTACCAATCTCTATCTGTGAAGCGAAGCGCTCTTTCTTCAGGATGTCGTATTTCAAAACAATTGTAAGACAACAATGTCGAACGATCGATTAAATAATTCATCAGTTCTTTCCATATATTGCGATGTAACAAACTAAAAAAGGACTTATATCCTATTTATACTTTCATTGCTTTATAACAAACAGTTTTTAGACAAAATGGCAATTAGTTGAGAAATTAAGTAAGTTTCTAGATAGAAGGTTGAGAGGGCCATACCGCATTTAAATGTGTGTTGACTAGTGCTTCTCTCTACTCCGAGTAGAAATTTTGGAACTTTTCTTCAACAATTGTCTGCACATTTACCCACATTGAGAAACTCGGAAAGTTTTTCCTCTCCGTCGAGCTCACAATTTATTTATTTACTATTTAATAGTTCCAAAAGTTCTACTTAACTTTTCAAATATAAAATCAAACATTATTATTTATCGAGTACCTATAAGATATAATAACTCGCGAGTGTGATGCTGAAACACAGTGATCAAAAAACTTTTAAAGCTCATGGACCTTCAAATTTAAATTTCAATTGTTGCGAATCGCTAATTAAATGTCACGATCTCCTCTTTTTTTCAACGCCTCCAAATGCACCCGAGATCTTTTGACACCCCCCCCTCCCCCCGGGCCTAATCAACACTTTGGGAATTACTATCTATATGTTGTTAACATCTGAAACACACAGTTCTTATATTATTTAAAAAAATAATATCCACTTATAAAATGCATATTTAATATATTTTTTTTCATATAAAGCACATATAGGTAGAACGTATTGTTATATATTGCAATATAAAATACATTTCTTTGTATTAACTTTTCAAATATAAAATTAGCAAACATTAACTTTTACAAAGTATTTACGTATTAAAATTACATTTAATGTAATAAAATGTTTAAAAATTTAAATTTGTAAATATAATCATAACATTCTTTAAAAAAATAATCACATTACAACCATTAAGAGTTAAAAAATACAATAATAATTAAAGCGTATTTCTTCAAAAATAAGGCTCGTTTATGGAAGAATATTTTAGTTATAATGATGAACTAATATCTTAAGTCAGCTTTACTCTATGAGATATAATAAGTTTGTTCCAATCGACACGTCTTGGTTATGCACGAGCAGAGACGAGAGCGTGTGAAAGAACTGTTTGCCATTATTTTGTACGCAAGTCTACCATCAGGTTGGCCATTGGGTCGACCTACACGATACCGCACCAAAAACTAGAATCGGTTACTACGTGTTTAGATCTGACCTAGTCATAAAGTGACTAGTTCGCTTGAGTTATCACCCGCTTATGGTATGTTCGTACACAGAAATGTTCGGCCTGTGAGTCGCTTGGAACGAACCTAATAGCTTTCTTCGCGAGTGTGATTCTGAACCAAGTCAGGAACTATTCGCATGCGCATTCATCGCGCAACGATTATTCCTCAATTGGATTCAACTCGAGTTGCGATGGTTCTCCATTTTTACATCTTTTTACAACCAATGATGTACAATAGAATATATAAGACACCAGTTTATTTAACGACATTAACGACTACTGGAAAAATTTTAAGCCGAAATTCGATTATAAAATACCACGGTTTCGGTTTTTCCATGTTTACCAAAAACTGCGGTGACAAACCCTTCACTGAATCGATCGGAAAAATATTTACATCTTGAGATTAATAATTGAGATATTACATCGTAATGTTAACAGTTTAATTCGAAATTACGATGAGCGATATAAATTGATATTTATCTAAAAATATTTATTATTTAATATAACATCTCATAATTTTCGGCCGATTTTAGATTGAAAGTTAAACTATTACTTATGGCTAAGTTCAAATATCAAGTAAAATATCTCAAAAATAAATTGTTTGTCATGGAAAGAAATTTCAGTAATCATATTCTTTATAAATAGTATTTTATATTTTTTTAGTAATCCACTTGTTTAAGGCAAATCAGGAGCTGACGGCGGAAATGAATAAACTGGATATCTTGGAGCAAAATGCCTTTGTTCATTTGCAAATAATGTGTATTTACTATCGGATTCATCAGCGATCGAATTGGTTCCAAACATGCATTCTTCATACGACGGAGGAGCTAAAAAAGATATATAAAAATTAAAATACATCCCATACAGGTTCCTAGACGCTCAAAAACAAAAAAAATAGATTCTTTTCATCCAGGAAATCAAAAATTAAAACTCGTGTTATAGAACGGGAGCTAGCAACGTTTTCAAGCAAAAATTTCAAGAAGGCTGCTTTTTTGGTTTACAATCTCTTTTGCTTTCCTGGTCAGTTTCCAGACCGTCTAACTGGCGGTAGCGGTTACGTTTACTACTGTGAATCGTATTTTTATTGGTGTAAATACTAATTTTTGACTAAGAGTTATTTTTGAAGAGAAGTTTGAATCGGTTAACAAACATAAAATTTGTTATCGCTAGGCCTGTTCCAGAAATAATTTGATTCTTTTTTATAATTGACAAGTAGCGTCGGACTTACTATTAACAATAAAAATGCTTAGTAATTAACAATTTTTATATTTCTTTAACCAATCAAAATTTTTTTAAACAAAATTATATTATGCTGCGACACGTCAGAGAACTTTCTTTTAGATGAGACTTGCTGTTGGTTAAGGAAACATAAATAAAACCCATGATTGGTTAAAAAAAAAATATAAATTGAATAATATATAAATATCTATATAAATAGAACTACATATAATATGTTGTTTACCCAGAAGCCCTTATATTTGTATTTTATTGGGAAAAAAATTCGATTAAAAGTTGTAGGCATTGATAAGAACAATAGCAAGTCTAAAGAAAATCATTGGAACCGTTTTCGAAAAAAAATTTGGAAAAACTCAAAAATCTATAAAATAAAGTGGGGCTTCTTGTCAACCGATTTCAACTAAAAGCTTCGCAGTAGAACTTAATGTAATATGAAGACAAATTTTTAAGTTTGGTGAAAGTCTAAAACAAACCTTTCAATACGATATTGCTATTACATACCAACATTTTTCAAAAAACCACTGTTTTGGACAGGGGACTCCTAATCATGTATTTCCGTTGAAGAAATCAAAAATCCGTCCCGATTGCCATACTTCCTTTACTGTATAGTAATAAAAGAAAATAAAGATAAATCTTATTTCAAAAGTTAGCATTTACACCAAAAAAATTCGATTCGTAGTAGTAAACGCAATCGCTACCGACAGCCAAGTTTTTGAAACTGATTAGGAGAGCAAAAGGGAGAGTGTATTAAAAAGTCGGTCTTCTTGACATTCTTTCTCGAAGACATTCCTAGCTCTTATGCGGGGTTTAGACGACGCGTCTACTTGCCAAATATTTGTTATAGGTCTCTACTTGCCATGGTATATGGGCGGTTTACTAGTACAATTATTTGTCACTCGTCACATTTCCATTTTCTGTCGGTAAAAATAAACCTAAATCAAAGGAATCACAAGTATTGATACACTTGCCAAGTGGAGACTTGTCTAAACTTGTCGAGGCGCTCAAACGAAGTGCACAAATAAATTTACGAGTACCTAATCATTTCGGATTCATATTAACTGATCAATTGTAGTGTACTTGTAAATTGTACACGTCGTGTGAACGCAAAGGTTGGCATGACTATTTACAAAGCTGGTATACTTGCCAAGTACACAAATATTCGTGTACTTGCCAAATACACGAGTCGTCTGATTGTGAGCCCGATAGATGATTAGATAACTAGCTCCTAAATTATTCTTTTGGACGTTAAGCCACCGACCATCCTATATTTCGATATTAAGATATATGTAAGATAATTTTATGAGTATTTTATTACGTAAGTCTGGATAATTTCCTGATGAATTTCCAGAAGTTGTTCCATTTGTTGAGTTCCATCCAATTACCGCTGGTGCAACGCTACTTGTATCACTAGGAGTAATAGAAGTAGGTTGCATTCTTAGCAAAGGAATTGTCCCTATTGTGATTGGTACTTTGACACTAAGGTTCATATGCAATCCAGACACTTTGCATGTTATCTAAAAAAAAAAAACAATGTTATGCCTTTTTAATTTAACTTTTTTTTATATTTATTTAATGAGTCTTGTTTATATTATTGTTATATAAAACACCTACTTTAAGTTTATATTCTATATCAATAATAGAACAATAAGGCAGGTTAGAAGGAGGCAACACAGGAACTACGAGGTCTTGTTGCACAACTTTAGTTTCACCTGCATTAACAGGAGCAATAGCGATGATACCATCAGCAACATGATGTTTCATTTTTTTTGTCCTTTTTCGGTCGGTTGTATAATAATTGACGATCTATTTCATTGAAGTTGATCACAGTTAAAGTAAGTAACTATTTAATTTTTCTATTAAGTATTATTTAACGTACCTTAAACAAAGAAATAACAACAGCGTTTACAGTAACACTAGAGAAATTTTTTACTTCAACAGTAAAAGGTATTTTTTGTCCTGGAACAAATCCACCATATGGCAATGATACTTTCAACAATAAAGGATCTGAGGTGCACAATAA